>CM040127.1:278985127-279307784 GCA_022559845.1 Amorphophallus konjac
CACGAGCCCATCTTCGTCACACATAAGGCGCTATGACAACGGCGAACACACCCGCATCCCGGGTCCGCCCGCGTACGACAAACCATGGTTGCTACACCTACGCCATAACGCCGCACCTACTTCCGTCACAGAACCGCGTGTCGACCGGTCGCCCCGAGCAGGCAGCCGACCGCTCTGACCGATGAATCGAGAGAGCCGGACCCTGTCCCGGAAGTAACATTCCCGGGACCGGCCTCGACCCCTAGCATGAAGACACCCGCCGTCCATGACCCGTACCCGACTGCTCACCTCGAGCCGCGTCCGGCCTCCTTCAGGCGCCAACCAATGATTACCCCGGTCATCCAGTCCGGCCCTCTCAATGATTCAGGGCCCGTCTCAACCCCTCAGGGGGAGTCTCTGTAAAAACACGCGAATATCTGTCTTATCATGCATTGACCAGAGAACCGACCCACGTGTCAGCATTGTCCTGTGGCTTGCACCAGTTGTACTTTGGCCTCCTTGGCCCATTTGTAAGGCCCCAGAGGCCACCATAAAGCATAAAACCAGTTAAATATGCGTACCCGGGGCCGGGTCTCAATCTTCCCGCACTACCCAGTGCGTGCCCAGCATCACTCACTCCAGTTAAACTAAGCCTCCCAGTCAAGCGTGCACCCGTAGCCGCAGAACGTTCCCGGGCTTCTACCCATGGCTTCAGATATATACAGGCTCCTCTTCAACATGGAACGAAGGTGTTCGGATTCAATCCGATGTAAATAAACACTGACGGCTTGCGATCGGTGGGGAAAGACGTCCAGTACACAACCTCCCACAATCGCCTACGCACTCGCACCGATGGAACATCCCTTCTCTCCACGTGTCGCCCGCCTTCCGAGCCCACGTGCCGCGTCCTGGCGACGCTTCTCCAGTTGACTTTTGGTTCTATAGGTGATTGTCAAGAAATCGACTGGCACGCCCGCACCCCTGTCCAGTCAACCTATACCCCCGGAAACCTTTCGTGCCATTCGACCCCTCTCGACTTTCCATAAGAGGAGAGTGCCCGATACCGCCGTGAGTGCCCTACGGTCATGACGGAGAATACCCGAGATACATCAAACTCCCATATTTTCTTTCCCCGCTGTATTCCTTCCCTCATCTCGGTCATCGGCATAAAAACCCCCGCAACACCCGGGCTTCACACGATCTCGAGTCTTCTTCTCCACGCGCACTCCCGAGTTGGTATGCGGACCGTCTTTTACACCGGTCTGGGGCTAGGACGGAATGGTGGCGGAGCCCGCAAGGGTGGGTGGAGGGCGCGACCCCCAAGAGGAGTTCGCCCTCCCTGGGGGGGGCCGCGCCCGGGGCGAACTCCTCTCGGGCGGGGTGGCCGTCGAGCGGGGTTGGCCCGGGTGACCTCCTGTGGCCGTTTGGCGATGTCTTTTGAAGGATTTGGGCCGAAAAAGTGCTGGGATTGACCCGTGGGGGTCAATTGTTTAAGGTTATTGCTGCCGCTCGCAAAGTGTTCGGGGAAATTCCCGACACACCTCGGGTTGCCAAACGGCTCGGGTAGTTGACCGGCGGGCCTTAGATTTGGACCCGGGCTAAGGGTGAGAGCTCGCAGGAGTCGAGGGAAGGCATTTTGGGCGTGTGGGCCTGGCCTCATGAGGTATGCCGCATTGTAAGGCGGGTTGATAGGGCAGCCCCGGGTTGGCCCCGGAGCTGAGAGTGAACGGCTCATCGCCGCTTATCTGAGGGTCGGGGGTGGTCCCGACTTGCTGGAGGGTTGCCGTAGAACACGGCTGGAGTGCTAGAGCCGCGGGTTGGCCCCCGGCTTGCTATAGAATGGCTGGAATACGCGCGCCCGCGAGGTGTTCGGGTAAATTCCTGGCAGACGTGTATGGGCCGCATAAGGGTGCTATGGGTCTCCAAAGCCTATGGTTGGCTGAGATAAGTGTTCCTTTGACTTTAGAGGGCGGGAGGGAGGCATCTTGGGGGCAAAATCTCGACCTCGTTGTTGGGTGCCACGTGTCGTGGCTTGTGGTTGGGGCGCCCCCAGGTTGGCCCGAGTGGCTTAGTTGAAGGCGGGTAAATCCGCGGGGGTGGCCCCAATCAAGTGTTGATGATGTCGTTAGTCACGACGGGCTGGTTAAGACCCTTGGCTGGGCCCGGTGCGTCGTAGAAAGGGCTAAGTAAACAACGTCTTAAAGGTGTTTGGGGAAATTCCCGAGCCCTCATTTCTTGACATTTTCGCTGGGAAAATGTCTGGGTACAACAAATGCCCCCCACGGGGCGTGTGTCGGAGGCGGAGACGAGGGCGTGCGGCCCGTGAGCTCCTTATTTTGTGTCGTTGTAGTTGCATTTTGACACTTCATATGCATTTTTTGCTTTGTTATATATATTGCCCCTCGCGTGCTTACTGTTTTTGTGCAATTGTTTTGCAGCTATGGCGAGATTCGGCAGAGATGACCGGGCTCAGAGACGTGCGGCCCGTGAGGAGGACCACTGGGTGAGGAGGACTGGGCGGCCCTTGCCTCCTTTGGGCCCGCCCGTTGTCACCGTGGCCAACCTTGGCCAACTTGACCTGGGGCGTTCGCTGGTGGCTGAGGGCCCTGTGGGCGAGGGGGCGAGCGGAGCAGGAACTGTGTTGCTGGCCCGGCTCTCTGAGATTGGGGGAATTTACAGCTATGACCGATCAGGAGGCTACCCGAGAGAGTTCCCTCTAGACCGGCATCTGTTTGAGTTCATGAGGAGCTTCGTCCCAGCTGGTGTAGAAGACGGAGATCCTTCTGTTGCTGGAGAGCGCCGCCGACTGGAGCGGGATATTTTGTTGGGCAGGGACAGCCTGCAGGGGGTCGCCTTCTACAGCTTCCCAAGTTTTTCTGCGGACTTCTGGAGGCAGCGACAATTTCCCAGTGCGTATTGCCTGGGCTTCTTCAGCAGGGTGGACCAATTCGGGGTCCGTGTGGGAGCACTAGGTCCCGCTTCTTGGGACCTGCACGGCCACCATCGGGTCGAGACTGAGGGGGCCATGGGGCTGGTGTTGGAGCCGTCAGAGCTACAGTTTGCTGGTGAAGGATATGATGACCATAGTCTGCTGGACGAGATCCTTCGACAAACGGTCGTGAGCTGGTACGGCAGCTGGGCAATGATTTCTTCACACAGATACCATAAGGGAGCGACTGAGTGGCTGATGGGGATCGTGCACCACTACGGGGTGCTTCTGGACCGGACCGGGATCAGATATGCCGTGACAGCAGCGCTATACGGGGCTAATCCAAGCACTGGCAGAGCGCTTTAATCGCAGGTGGAACACCGTGGCGACGGCTGAGGGGGAGACCTCGTTAGACTTGTGGTCTTTGTTCCGGATTTCTGGCTTGCCGATCAGCGGCGAGGGCTATGAGGAGGTGGTTCTAGATGACCCTCATCGCAGCCATACTGACGGGCTGGGCCGCTACCGAGTGTCTCACAGCTACCGATACTTGCTGAAGACCTGGAGGGACTAGCTCTGACAGGGAGAGAGAAGGCGGCGCATACTCTGCGAGTGACCCTGAAGGCATGGGTCCGTCATTTCTATAACGGGCCATTTTGTTTCTATTAGGAGTTCGCGCGAGATCAAACCCCGTGGGAGGAGTATACAGAGGTGGAGCTGCGGTTCAGGACCTACTCCAGATATATCTATGCACCGCGAGAGGGGTGGAACCCTCATGGACTGCCAGATGTGACTCACTTGGCTGCGTATCTGGCATATTGGCTGGCGACGTTCGTGGTCCCCCACGGGGAGGACAATCTTCTGCGGGACCGAGTTGCTGTGGCCTGCGTGTTTGCTAGCAGAGGGTCGGAGGCTAGCGTTGGCTCCTGCAGCGCTGGCGAACGTCTACCACGGGTTGGGAGCGCTGTCAGTACACCCGGTGCATCGAAGATCCGGGGGCTGCCCTCAAGCGTGAAAAACTAGAGGTCGAGGATGCCGCTAGTGTGCCCCTCAAGGGCTTCAGAGTCCCAGCATATTGGCTCCTATCAATGGGAACGGGGAGTCCCTCCTCCCTCCAGCGAGTCTCAATCTCCCTGATGGCCCGAGTGACTCCGGAGAAGTGGGATCTGATGAAGTTTGAATCAAGGAACAAGGGAGGCAAGTCCTCCCTCCTCAGGCGTCTCTCCTCGGCAGCTCGGATGGCATTGATGCGCTGTCTGAATACATTACTGACTTTAAACCACAAACGCGCATAATGTATGTCAAAATGGCCCTTGCGCGTTTGTACTGGGAATTGGGTAGTCCTCCTTCACGTCACGGTAAAGGAAGGCATGCCAGTCTGCTACAACTAGATGCACATCCCTCTGCCTATATTGTCGAAGAGCCAGAGGGAAATCCACATTCGGAAGGATGGCCTGGTCATACCCGAAGTTCCGGGTAGATCAATGTGGATAGTAGGTGTAACACCCGAGAATTTTAAAATAGAAATATATAAAAAAAAATTATATATATATATATATTTTTAATTATTGAACTCATATTCTAATTCTATTGGATTAACCAATTAAAACATTTAATTACCAATAGATGTTTTAGAAGATGCCAAATTATATTTTAGGAAATGCCAATTTATATTTTCAATCACTTAGGAAATTAATATTACACTATTCCAAAGAAATAGGAAATAGGTTATATAGATAGTATTTTAAAGGATAAACATTACTTTTACAAGATGTCAATTCATATTTTCATAATTTAGAAAATTTCATATTTCAACTTTTACATTATATCATTATTTTGAAGAAATAAGGGTATATAGATGAAGTGTTAAAGGATAAACATAATTTAGAAAGTGAGAAAGGGTATATAGACAATTTTGGTTAGTGTAGAGTGAATAGAAAAATCTCCGTTCAAAATAACGACATATGTTAAGTCATTATTTCCTAAACGTGAATAGTGCCACTTTTTATTTAAAAAGAATTTTTCAAAAAAATTTATATGTAAAAATAGAGAAAAATGTAAGGGTCTCACCCTTGAAATTTCACAAACAAATTCCATCAATTTTTAAAGATAAAAATCTTTAAACTTTAACATGGAAATCTTAACTTATGAAATACACAACCCTACTTTATAACATAAAGGATCTTGAGGGCTTTGTGTAAAAAATCCAAACCTTAGGAGGACTAGTATATAAAATTACAAATCATCACTTTATGCATATGTAATCTACTATTCTTAATAGAATTCTAGGTTTTGTTTAAAGAACTAAACTATTGGAGGACTAGCATACAAATGTGCAATCCAACTTTATGCGCATGGGTAAAGAATCTTACTTGGGAGGTCTTGTACCAAGAAACAAACCATGGGAGGGTTATTCTATAAAAGTACAAGACAACTTTAAACACAAGGGGCCATGGGTTGTACGTAAGTGGAATCCACACTTTCCACTTACCAAATTGAAGACCCTTCACATAGACATCAATTTCAAAATTGAAGACATGGCATGAGACGCCATTTTCAATAGGACCCCATCCCACTTAAATATTAATATATATATGAACATCACGAATGCTAACACGTGAATGGGGTCTCATGAATAATGTCACCCAAACAAATGACGCCCTCATGCAAGGCATCATTTACGTGAATAGTGTCACCTATATTAAATGAACGACCCTTTACAAGGGCGTCATTTAAACACATGATTCTAGAAAAATTGAGATACGAGCAACCCATTCGAACTGGCAAAAAACAATGCCCACTCAACATGACCCACAAGGCATTAACTGATGCCTTATGATTCCCTATAACTAATCGCATCCGTAGCACTGTCAGAGGCTACTGCTGTCCTGCAGAAGCGTCTTCTTCCCGAGGCTACATCCTGCTGCGATCCTGCTGCAGCTCTGAACCTCGTATCACACGTCAAAAGGTAGGTGTTCTCAAATCCTTGCCTAACTAGTAACTAAATAGGTTAAATGATACATGCTTAGAGTCCGTTTAACTCGTCAACCATGCTATAAATCATGTATATACCATGTTATTTTAATAGCTCGTCAACCATGCTATAAATCATGTATATACTATGTTATTTTAATAGCCTGTCACATATTACCATGATCTTTATGATTTTGAACTTAGTTTGTTAGCATGATTTTCATGAGTTTTTAAACATATTTTATCACACTAGTTTTACAGTATTAATAACCATGTTTTAAATCTTAATATAGTCTATGTTAACATAATACGTCCCAGCCCTCTGGTAAATGGCGCCCCTGACCAGGGCGCCATTTTCAAAATTGAAGATTGTTCACACAGTCATCATTTAAATGAAGACACCCCCAGTGTCGTCAATTCGATTTCTGAGATTTTCAGTAATTGATAATTCAACACATTCAATAATCCATAACTATCAAACTAAAGCACGGAGTTTTTGCATGAACATGTTTCTGGAATCTTGACATTTTTCTCAACATATTCGTGTCATTACTTCCTGATTCGGAGCTTTTTCACACTGATGAATAGTGAACACCTCACTGTAATTGGCGCCCCTGACCAGGGCGCCAATTTCCAAATTAAAGACTGCCCGCGAGGGAGTCAATTAATTGAAGACATGCACCATGTCGTCAATTCCGTTTTCTGGAATTTTCAGAAATCAGTAAATCAACGCATTCAAAAATCTATAACTAATAAACTGGACCTTGAAAATTTTGACAGAATATACATCTGTGACCCTGAGATTTTTCTCCATCTGACCATGTCTTCGGATTCTGATTCGGAGAAACTTTTTCGAAATGAACAGTGATTTGAGTCACAAAACGTATCTGCCAAGTGAAAATCATTGAATTGAAGACGGCCCTCAAGTCTTCAATTAATTGAAGACTGCTCACATGGGCATCAATTCCGTTTCTTGAGAATTAAAGTTATAACATTAGAAAATTCATATATGTGAAACCAAAATTCAGTAATTATATCTGAACATGTTTCTGGACTCCCGAGGAATTATACTAAGTATTCATATCCTTACTTTCGAATTTCGAGAAACTTTTTCGAAATGAACAGTGATTTGAGTCACAAAACGTATCTGCCAGGTAAAAATCACTGAATTGAAGACGGCCCTTAAGTCTTCAATTTCAGAATTGAAGACGGCTCTCAAGTCTTCAATTACTGAATTGAAGACGGCCGTTAAGTCTTCAATTTCAGAATTGAAGACGGCCCTCAAATTTTCAATTACTGAATTGAAGACGGCTCTTAAGTCTTCAATTTCAGAATTGAAGACGGCCCTCAAGTCTTCAATTAATTGAAGACTGGGTAAAGGGGCGCCAATTTGATATATATATATATATTTAAAAAAATTGAAAATTTGAAGGATTAGCAAACCCTCAGATGTCAACTCAGTAATTACAACTTCTGATCTTGATCTATCTCGAAAATTGTGCAAACACAACCCTAATCCATACTCCTGCGTATGATGAGTTCTTGAAATTCCGTTCCATGAAAAAAAAATCTACTTGTGAATACCCTACATGGTCAAACCTTGAATCTCTTAAACTATCATTTGGGAGTGTAGGAGCTAAATGCCATGCAGGGCAAAGTGCTGCGTTGTGGGAGCCACCTCTTGAGACCGTATGGCGCAAAGTGCTACACGACGGGAGCCACCTCTTGAGCCTGTAGGGGCCACCTCTAGAATCCTCCATAACCAAATGACTAGTTAATCTCGTCTGAAATACTACGTTTCTAAATTCTTGAAATTCCATATTGGCTATAAATGAGAGTGGATGTCAAAGGTAATATATGAAATGTTGTGCATAAAGGGCCCGGTCTGGTCCTGAGAGGAGCACCCGAAGGTACTTGTGCCCATGGGAGTTTATTGACCACGGTATTTAGTATTGCACCAGAGTACTTGTTTGACTTGAGACACTCTACCCCTACTCTCTCTCTCCTTACTTACTTGACTTGCGTGACCCGGAACGGGCGACACTTGACTTGTGGCCCGAGAAAGGGCAAAATACTTACATGATAATAGCTAATTCTACTGATACGTACTTGACATTACTTGCTTGAATTGAGTTTTTACTTGCTCATACCTGAGATATACTTGTACATGAGTTCATTCTCATACTTGCGTTCATACTTGTACACGAATCCCTGCTTTCCCAAAGTGGCATTTACATCTGTAAATTCTTGAAATACTGCTTGTCAAATACTTGAAATATTGTTATACTCTCTTTATACAGTTCTTGATCTCTTATTATTCATCATGTATAGAATTACCTATATATCTGACTCTTTTGTACGTACGTCATGCATAGCCATACTGATAATATATGCAAGTTGCAATTCACGTAAAGACTGCTCAAATTTGAGATGTAATTCCTACTGAGCGATTCGCTCATCCAGTTGCTTCCTAACATTTTCAGGTGAATCAGATAGCGACAAGAATGGGGTTGAGACCGAGTGAAGAGTGCTAGAACGCCAACCATCTATCATTAGCTAGTCGTGTCTTTGAATTTATTTGAGTCCCACCTTGTATTTCTAGTATGTCATGTTAAGGCACTTAGCCTAGTATCGTCTTTTTTTTATTTGGAATTTGTCATGGACTCTCTTTATTTCCTTTGGTTAATCAAATAAACATCACTTGGACTATTGGAATTTATTAGTTTTATTAGACATTTGCGCACTCCGAAATTATGTATGTTAAAATTCTTATCGCTCTAATGACACGATCTATATAGACGCGTCACGCATCCGAGTAATCTTCCGCGCTCGAGACGTGACAGTAGGGCTCAAGAACAACTGTGTTGGAGCGGCGGTAGACCAGGACACCAGGGCGTATGCAAACGACCCACTCAGCCAGCGCGTGGGAGGAAGGCAAGGCCCACGAAGACAGTCGACAAGTAACTGAATCCCCCTGTCACTCTAAATAGGGGCGATAAAGAAGGGAGTTGTGGTTAAATCCAGACTCTCGTCCCTCCCAGTGTGGAGGAAAGACAAAACACGGCGGGCACTGGCCAACTGCAAGACGGCATCTTGATCGGGTGACTAGCAAAAACAAAGATAAGTGGAGCTACTGCATTGTCAATTAGCGTCCTCTGGGAGAGCTCTGGCAAAAGCAAACCGACCCACACACTCAAGTAATGGGTGGGCATCAAAATGCCCTTATCTCTGGGTAAAGAATGTGAAGTCAAGGCCCTAAAACAATGATAGATATTCGCTAACGCAGTTGGGGCAATGGCAACCCTGCACTCGCAGGTCATCAGACAAGCTGGGTAAATCACCTTCGCTTGAAGAACTCCCTCCTCTCCATGAGAGATCACAAAAGTGGCCAGCCAATAGGCCAAATAGGCTCAAGATATGTCAAAGGCGGAAACTACCTCAAATTCCACCCTTGCACCAGAGCAGGCAAGTGGCGCGGGTGTGAAGTAAATTTTAATATGATTTCCCTGCACTACTCCCAAGTCATGCCGGAGGAAACAAACTCTTCATAGAAATAGTACGGGCCGCTATAAAAATACATCACCCAGGCATTCAATGTCACTCTAGGTATGCGTGCAACCTGCTCCTTACCCACTAAGGCTAAATCTCTCCATGTCTTCATCAAATATCTGAAACAATAGGGAAAAAGGTATCGACCAGCCCCATCTGAAGCACTAAGATGTAAATCATCTAAGAATAGTTCCTCATAGGAGTATCCACAAACCGACAGGCCAGAGATCCTATGAAAAGCCCACAGGTCTAGTGAAGTCTCCCCCTCCGCGGTGACAAATGTGTTCCAACGGTAGTTGAACCTCTCGGCTAATGCCTAAAGCAATCCTATGTGGCAAGGATAGGAATATAATGTTATTGTCACTACATGACGGATCCCAGCCCTATCAAGCACTGTCCTGTACACAGTCAAGGTGCCCCACAGCCATTCCGTCGCACCCCGACGATAACAATGAGAGGGAATGAGAGCCCACTTCCCATACCAACTGGGAGTCTTCTGTGCTAATATCCTCTCTAACAAGCAGTCATGGTCATAATCATCATGTGCAAAGGCAGACCCAAAAGGAGTCAAAAACATCCTATCCACTGTGACATCTGCGGCCTTATGGTGCCCGAATAAATGCCAGATTGCTGGTGACGATGGCCCCACTCAGATTGTAAAGCTGTCAAACTGCCTGAAGAAGCCCAGACTCTTCTAATCAGGGTATTGTCTCTGCCGAACAAAACCCTCTAGAAAGCACGGATAAGAGAATGTACAAGTGCCCTGCATGTTGTCCCTCCAGAACAATATGGCTCGTACGAGACGACGGCTCTCCCCTGACAAAAGAGGGTCATCACCGTCCATACTTGAAGGCACAAAACTCTGGATAAAAGACAAAAGATGTCGATCCAGCGGGTAGTGAGATGGATATCCCCCAGATCGGTCATACACATAGACTCCATGTCTCCTCGTGATTCGAGATATGTCAATTGTGTCTTCGGCTGCACTAGCATTCTCAGTTGGGCCCTCAGCGACCCAAAAAAGACCGCGGTCCACAGCGTCAAAATTGTCAAAGGTGATACTGCGCGGAGGGAAAGGCGGCATGGGTCTATCTGTCCTTTGCACATAGTGATCATCAGAGCTCCCAACTCTCGGCCTCTGGGAATGATCTCTACCTCTACTTTGGTGAGCCATGTCTGCAGGAGCTACAAAGCAAACAAAGACATGAATCAAAAGGCGAATTAAGCATAAGGACAACAACAAAGCATTGAGACGCAATCCTACAAAGTCCCATCATGTCAATGGACTCGGGACAAGTAAAAAGCTACAAAAGGCACGGGCCATCCGCCCCCGGCCTTGACGGATGACCCGTGGGGGACATTTGTTGCACCCGTTATTTTTCTCAAAGGAATCGAGACACTCCTCTCGAGTTGGTTGAGGTTCAACATTCGACGTACCGTCGCTCCGTGGAATATTTCCACACCTCGGGACTCTGTGGCCCGTGTATTACTTCAATTATAAACCCCTAGTAACAAATGAAGTGGTTGAGAACCGGATTAAATCCACAACGATTGTCAAGGTCGTGTGGTTCCGGGCGATCCCCGAGAGGTGAGAATTTTCTCCCTTGGATATTCGGGGTGAACAAAAAAAACCCTCGCAGAAAGGAAAGAGGGCGCAAGAGATGGTGTACACACCTCCGGAGAAGTCCAACGCATGTGTACCACGTAGCTCGGACGAACACAAACCCCCTCCTCTTTGCCGACGGCGTGGGAAAAACGACAAACGAACAAGAGGCGCGTTCTATCCTTTCTCCACGCGGCGTGTTGCGAGCAAAAGCCTTCAAAAAGCCTAAAGGAGAAGCTTTAAGCAGAAAAAGAGGGCAAGGAAATCCGTCCGAGGTCGGAGGGACCCGGGCGACCCCGGGCAGACCCGCACGGGGGGCAAACCCACCTGGGGTCGCGCGACCCGGTGAGGACCCGCTCGGGGTCAAACGACCCCGGTGGACCCTGCCCGAGGTCAAACGACCCCGGCAGGACCTACCCAGGGTGGTTCGACCCCGGGGGGGCCTGACCGGGGTCGAATGACCTTGGGGAGGTCCCGTGCGGGCCTGCCCGGGGTCACTTGACCCCGCCGCCCTTCTCTCACTCGCAAAAAAAAGAAAGAAAAAAACAAGGAAAAAGACCCTCCCAAGGTCCGGTGACCTTCGACTTCTATAAATAGACCCCAGGGGGTCCAGAGAGGAGGGGATCTGAACAGAGAGGAGGAATCAAGCGACTGTGAGAAGAAACTTTGTTCGTTGTTTGGCCCACTAAGGGTATGGGATACCCCGGGCCTTGTGTTTATGTCCCCGCGGGCTCCGTTTGTAATTATGCCCCTCTGAAGGTCATGTTTGTAATTTTCTATGCACCTGGGACGACTAAATTATGTAGTTCCACCCACATAATGGGGAATTACAAAAATGTCCTTCTTGGGACTACGAGAAAATTTAAGTCCTGTTATTTGCAATTTTACCCTGCAACATTTTGTAGTTAGGGCTATGTCCCCGCATTAATATAGAGATCTCTTATGTACAGTCGACAACTCGCTGACAGCCCTTGTACTCATATGGATCATAAATGTAATCAGTTGTTCTTTGATGATCTAGTCAAAGAAAAATTACAAATAAGCCCTGACTTTTGGGAAATTGTATACATGCCCCTCTTTTTTTTTTTTTTTTGCGAATCAACGCACAAGCGTCTTCTATGAAGTCCATTGTTGCTCCTTTGCTGAGGGACCTCGTTGGCTCGGCCTCGCACCTAAGCATGGTCTTGAACCCTAAGCCTATCCTGGGTCCGGTAAAATTACCAACATACTCTTGTAATCTAGAAATGGCTAAATAACCCCTAAATCCTTCGGAAACGGTCTTGCGCCACGGAAGTCAAAGATTTTACCATCCTTTCCCTCCAACCCGGAAATTTCAGAAATGCTCCTGGCATGGTGAAATTACCAAAATATCCCTAAAAATTTAGAATTACCAAAATACCCCTGGAGTCCATAAAGTCTCTCAACACTCAAAAAACGCCTACGGCTTCTGCAAAATTGTAGTTATATCCTCAAATTACAAGGTTTCTTGCCCAACCTGGTGGCCTTAGGCGAAATCCTAATTTCTTTGGTGATGAGTGGGAATTAGCTTTGAGTCGTGTAAACAAGCATTCCCTCGATGTCAGGACCCTTTTAGAAGACCTTAAGATTTCTTTGACAGTTAAACAAAGGTGTTCGGACGTTAGGTCGATGTAAATAAACACTGACTGCGGTCAGTGGGTAAAGGTCTAACACTTGAACCCAAATCGTCTGATACAATGCGCACTCACGGAAAAAACCCTATACAGGCTATTTATACAACCCCTCTATGTGCAATACTTATTATCGTTCTTTTCAAGAGAATATATTCTGTGATCCAACACCCACAAACACACAAATACAAGATTGAACAATGCGAGGATCAGAAAAGTAGCTCCCTCCCCACTAGGGGGTTAGGTCTCCATTTGAACACAACTAATGATCACTAGAAGGTTTCAATGAATCTTCAAATCCTACAGTTCTCACATTGGTTAGCTCAAATTGGAAACTGGGAGGTTTTAGAGTCTTCTAGGCAGGGCCCAAGACTCAACCTCAGACTTTCTCCTTTTGGTCTCCCCATGTAGATGAAAAGAAAAACTCTTCTTGCCCTATATACAGGAGAATTAGATGCCAGCCAGCCACAAGAAGTGAGGCGGGATTGGGGTGAGTTTAGGGGGGAAGTGGATGGGTGCTTCTCTCCCTTTTTTTTTTGTTTTAAGGTCAAGAGGAATTGTCGGGGGGGGGGGGGGTGAAGAGAATCCCACCAGCCAGGTTCCTCTCTTGCTTTCCTTCATTTTCTTTTCTTTGTTTTTTTTGTGTCTGCTTTCCTCTTTGTCCTTTTGGCTGCTGCACTTTCCTTTTGCTTGATTTTGTTCCCTATTCCTTTGGGAAGAGGAACTGGTTGGGTTTGTTTGTTTTTTGTTCTTTGGGGGGGGGGGCATTGGTCATTTTTTATTTCCATTCCTTTTTTTGGAAAGTTTCCTTTCACTTCTTTTTTCGGGAGACTTGTTTATCATTCTTTTTTGGAAACTCCCTCCCATTCTTTTGCCCTTCTTCTTCTTCTATTTCCTCTTCCATTGGGAAGATGAATTAACTAGCAGGTGCTTTCTTTCTTCCCCTCCCCTTTTCCTTATCATTTTCTAGTTGACAGCATCCTCCTGTCTCCTTACCCTCTTCTTCTGTCCGCAGGATGAGCAGAGGAGGGTGTGTGTCACCCACACCCATGGAAGACAGTATCGGCCGAAACCGATACGTTTCGGCCGAAACGTATCGGTTTCGGCCGGTACCGATCCGAAACCGCACCTAAATACTGTAGCAGGGCCGAAAATATTAAAAAACTATTTTTTTAATGGTTTCGGACGAAACCGTTAAGGGTTTCGGCCGAAACTGACCTGTTTCGGTCTGAAACTGGACGGTTTCGGCCGAAACCAGACAAGATCATATATATTTTTTAATTTTTTAAAGGGTTTTAACCAGTTTCGGCCGAAACCGATACCGGTACCGAAACCGGTACGTATCGGTTTCGGAACCGGCCGAAACCGGTACCGAAACCGATACTGCCTTCCTTGCCCACACCAACGGCATTTTCTTTCCCTTTTTTGTGCTTCTATTTTCTTTCTACCTCTTTCTCTCTTTTTTTCTTTTTATGGGCAGCAGCACCCCCTCCTCTCTCCTTTCCTTCTTCCTGCAGCTGCCTCCCTTTGATTGGACAGTTTAAAAAGTTGCCGGCAGAGGGTAGAAGAGACCGACACTGGCTGTCTTTTCTCCCTCTTTTTCCAGTGCACAGCCTTCTCTATTTATGAATCTTTCTTGTTTCTCCAACCCCCCCTGCTGCTGTACACAGATTCTAGCTGTCTTTGGCTGGTTGGCCATTGTTGGTTCTGTGTTTTCTTAAGATTTGTGCATCAAACCTCGAATTATTCGGCCTCTCATGCTTAGGCTCCTTTGTATAATGTACATCCCACTAAAATTGAGCCAATTTAACACATAATTCTTTTAATAAGGAATAATTTGTTAAACAATAAGCAAGCTAGCAGAGAAGAACACCCCAAAAAACAGTGAAACTCATTTGTTTGAACAAAAAATTGCTTGGCTGAGTACCGATTGGTCAAATTGTTGTGAGAAAATATCACTCTCTGTGTGGTATAGCCATGATAACCTTCCAGTTTCTAAGTTCAACAAGGATGCTCCTCGATCTGTTCCTACAAACGTAAAAGAATTTGAAGCCATTAGTTCTTGAAACTTCTGATCTTTGCCTTAAAAGAAAGTACGCGAGAAGGTATATTTTTTTATTAAACTTACTATGTCACTTGGACTTTAAAGTCAATGATAATGAGCATGTTAGAAACTAAAAAAAAAATTCTATTGATAAAGCTATAAACATAGAAATAAAGGGTAGCACTGCAAAAAGCGATCACTTAAAATAGAAGCAAACAACTCAACAATTATGATTTTATTTACCCAAACTGGTATCTATGTTATGAAATACAAATGGGTATTCATGTCACAACTTAAATGTTAACATGCAGGCAGATACTGTGCCTTTTACCAAAAAAAACTTCCAAAAAAAATGTAGGCAAACATCTTCTTGAGATGTTATATTTGTGGTACTGTCCCTTTTTTCTTCTTCTTCCTCTGGACGGTGTCTTTTACTTTTTCTCAAGCATTTTGCTCATGAACCTACCAAATGGTCCCCATGCTCAATAAGCTCAGACTAGTTTGCAAGAACATGAGAAACACCATGATCCAAATTAACCAGACATTCCCAGCTATGTTACTGTTCAGACTTTGTAGATTTCAGTGTTAATTTTGTCTTCCCAAAACATGGTTGGCAGTATCGGCCGAAACCGATACGTTTCGGCCGAAACGTATCGGTTTCGGCCGGTACCGATCCGAAACCGGACCCCAACACTGTAGCAGGTCCGATACCTAAAAAAATACTTTTTTAATAGTTTCGGACGAAACCATTAAGGGTTTTGGCCGAAACTGACCTATTTGGTCCGAAACCGGACGGTTTCGGCCGAAACCAGAGAGGATCACTAATTTTTTTAATTTTTTGAATGGTTTCAACCGGTTTCGGCCGAAACCGAAACCGGTACGTATCGGTTTCGGTACCGGCCGAAACTGGTACCGAAACCGATACTGCCATCCTTGTCCCAAAATACATATATGGGCAAATAATTCTTCACTTATTATTCAATTCTGATCCTAACAAGCATAATCATTTCATCATCATCATCATGATTCATTATAGAACCTAATGTACAGGCAACAAAAATTGGGACAGCCTTCTAGTTAGTTGCTAGCTTAAGTTTTCTAGCTAGGTGCCGGCTCAGCACTTTCCTTCCTATATTAGCTGACGCAATGGAAAGAATGACTTCGACAGGTGCCAAAGACCTAATCGGTGCTTGTTTGGTGAGAAATAAATCCACTGAGCTCACAGATAAGGAGAGAACATCTAAAATGTCTTAAAAGTGACTAGGTGGTGAGACAGTGACCTACTTACAGTGGATAGCTTATGTGGCGAGGCAGGTGCCATAATCCAAGGCAGAAGTTTCACATTTATTTCTTCTCAGAGGGCAACCTAGTTTTTCCTCTTCCTCCCTACTTCATTGAAGACCTCTCCCTATCTGATCAAGTAGCTAAGAAACTCCCCCTAAATGAATCAACGATTGTGCACCTCTATCTATTGGTTGATTGGCAAACAGTATCTCTTCTTCCTAAAGTGCAGTGAAACTTCAAAGCCGGTTCCCTGGTCGTTTTTCAGGAACTTCCCAGATGAAAAAAAAAGAGAGAGTAAGCAGTTCAAAAGCATCCTTTCAATAAGATAAATCATCCTATAAACCAGAACTATGCACGGCACATATGAGTTGCATCTCTTTTCAGATTAGCTTCTTTGGTGTTTGAGACTTCCTGATAAATCAAATGTGATCAATGTTGTCCCTTCTATCTCTTTTAGGTTGGGTTGTGGGTCGATGCCGTATGTATACTCCTATATCATACTCATTTTCCCTCACTACATGAATGAAATATTCTTTCATTCACCAATTAACAACTTGGCATCCATTTCAAGTTCATTCACCAATTCCCACATTTAGTGAGGATTCTCTCTTGTTTTAAAATTATTATGTTGATGAAATCGATATTGAATGATAGAATTGTTATTATCAGAATTTCAAAGATGAAATCTTTATTTGGGGGGAGGGGGGGAGGATGCAATAACCCACTTTTAACTAGTGGTAAAATTAAAACTTCCCATAAAGTATATCTATAATATGCAACGCTTGAGAGTATTTTATCATGAACAGTCTTTATAGGGTTTTATTTATAATTTTTCAGAACCTTATTAGCCGATGAAGGGGATTAGTGGGCCTGGAAAGTTATTGGGCCACCCACATAGGGCCAATAGGGTTGACGCATCCCTGTCGGGCCCAACCGGAGGGGGCACTGCCAGCTTTATATAGCTAGTAGTGTGTGGGAACATGAAAAATTACATCATATGAAATATGGCTGTATATATATATATTGGGGCTATGGAGTAAATCTATAGAACATTTGGAATATGTTTATCAGGTATAATGGGTTCATGTGCTGGACCTCTCCCCACCAACCTCGATCGGTGTTAATTACATCGGCTAGACAGTCGACAACCCTTGATTAATTGTTCATAGGATGCAAATCCATAAGTATATAAATACACCACTCACATAGGCCCCGTTAACACATTCACCAGTCCATAATGGGTTCAAAGGCATTTTCGGTGGTTGTGAGTTGATTTGGGTTGATTTTAAGCCATTTGGATCATAAGGGTATTTGGTCATTTTACATGTTTTAGGAGGTTTGAGGGACCATCTTAAGGTTTGAGGTGTGTTTTAATGATTCTAGTAGGTTTCAAAACCTTAAGGCATGTTTAATTTTGGGTGTTTTAGGTGCTAGGGTATCATGGTCATTTTGGAAATTTTAAGATCTGGAGGGGTATTTTTGGATTTTAACATTTTAAGGACTTTTCTATGGTTTTAGGAATTTTTTGGGCATTAAGGGCATTTCGATCATTTTGAACATCTTTTAGGGCTTCTAGAGGTATTTTAGGCATTTTGAGTAATTTTTATATTTTTGGGATTTCTTGGGAACTTTGTGGATTTTTTATGGTCTTAGGGGTATTCTCATAACTTTGGGTATCTTTCTAGGGTTTCAAGAGTGTTTTGGGTATTTTGACTTTTTAGGGATTTTTGATGATTTTTAGGGATTTTTATTATGTTGGGGGTATTTTGGTCATTTGGGCAAGGGTACAACATGAGGGAAGTCTGGGTGAAGTCAGAAGGGTATTTTGGATATTTCACCCATAAGAACAGCATTACACATCCGCATGCACATAACAAGGCACATGAATAAAATATTGAGTTTAATTCATATTCATGGAGGAATTACATCGAAATTGGGACAGATCAGCTAACTACATGGAAAGATTGGTTGACTCAACTAATTTGGACCAATTGGGCCAAGTAAGCTTCACAACCAGGGCCAATGGGGCTTGATGGACTTGGTGGATCAGCCAATTGGGTCTATTATGGGCCAACTAGGGATAATGGACTTGGTGGTCCAAACTAATTGGGCTAAGTAGCCATATTTGGGCTTTTGGACTTAGTGATCCGGGCCACTTGGGCCTATGATGAGCCAATCGGGTATAATGGCCTTAGTGTTCCAAGCTAGTTAGACTAATTGGGCCAAATTGGGCCTTTGGACTCAAGGGCCCGAGCCAATCGGGCCTAATTGGGTTATTGGACCCAATGGTCCACACTAATTGGATAGTTGGACTCGATGGTCCAAGCCATTTGGACTTAACTGGGTTATTGGACACAATGGTCCGAGCCAATTAGACATTTGGACTCAATGGTCTGAACCTAATTGAGTTTAATTGGGTTATTGGACCCAATGGTCCGAGCCCATTGGACTTAATGGTCAAGTGGTCTGAGAAGCCACACAGACCATGGGCAGAACTTGGCCAAAGTAGGCCATGGCTCTCACCTGAGCGGAGAGAGAGAGATGCAAAAGCAACCTTGTCAAGACTTCTTTGTTCCTCAAATGGGGCCTCCATAGGGTTATCTATAGACTCTAGGGGCATTTTGCATAAATACCCAGATAAAATGGAGCCACATGTGCAGCCCCCCTGCTGGGCTGTTTGTACTGTAATTGAAGAACGGGGTTTTGTGTAAAAACCTAATAAAAATAAGCTTGCATGGCAGCCCCCCTGTCGGGCTGTTCTCAAGAGAGAGGCCATTTTTCATGAAAACCCATTCCAAAATGGGTGTTTTCTGATATTCAAGAGAGAAAAATCAACATTCTCACAAAACCCACCCAGTAGGTCTCCTATTTTCATGAAAATCCACACTAAAGTGGAGAGATAAAATCACAGGAGAGAGAAGAGAGAGAGAGAGAGAGAGAGAGAGAGACCCGGAGGTAGTGGGAGGAGAGCCTCTAGGCTCTTCTCTCTCTACCCTCCTTTTTCCAGATTTTCTGTATTTTTTAAATAGGGAAATAATCTCTACTTAAGAATAGGAGAGAGAGATGGCATAGGAGAGAGAAAGCAGAGAGAGAAGAACCCGAAGACAGTGGGAGGATAGCCTCCATGCTCCTCTCTCTCTCTGCCCTCAATTTTCTGTATTTTTTCTCTCCATAAAAAAAGGGGAGAGAATGAGGGCATAGGAGAGAGAAAAGAGAGAGAAGGACCCGAAGACAGTGGGAGGATAGCCTCCGGACTCTCCCTCTGCCCTCATTTTTTTGTATTTTTTCAAATAGGAAATATTTTCTCCATAAAAATAAGAGATAGAATGAGGCGCAAGAGAGAGACAAGGGAGAAAGAGACCCGGAGGTAGTGGGAGGATAGCCTCCGGGCTCCTCTCTCTCTCTCTCTCTCTCTCTCTCTCTGCCCTCAATTTTCTATATTTTTTGTATATTTTTCTCAATAGAAAATAACATCTCCTTAAAAATAGGAGAGAGAGATGGCACATGAGAGAGAGAATGAGAGAGAAAGATGGAGTCTCGGATTAGGAGAGGGAACAGCATGTGGGCTTCTGACCTTCTCCTAATCGGAGTCCAATTGGAGTCTTATCTTTTTATTAGAGTCCTAGTGTCCTACTTGGACTCTTATCCAAGACTACAACCTCCTTTTTCAAAATTCAATTAGGACTCTTCCCACTCTCTTGTTTAAATCTCCTCTCTCCCTCTCTCTATTTCTGGTCCGGCAGACTCCATGGGGCTTAAGATTTAGGTGCAGCTGGGGAACTCTGAGAGAGCACCCGTGGGTTATCAGAGCCCTAGTAGGACTCTTTTTTTTTTGTTTAAAATCCCTCAGCCTGCACTCTCTCCCTCCACCAAATGTGGTTGCGACCCTAATCCAAGGCTCATCTATAATAACCACGGGTTCCATCTTAGCTGGTCAACATATCTTTTTTGTTTAGAACAAATATTGGTGACATCTCCGGGTGGGAATTGGCCTCTAATTTAGTCAACAGACCCCTTTTTTATTCGCAACACAGTGTAACCTCCTTGTGTAGCCACCTCCTGCCTCCTTATAAGGAGGTGGACACCCAGCCTTTCTCTTATTCTGCTTGCCCTGAACAGGGGGGAGAGAGAGAGAGAGAGAGAGAGAGAGGGGTTCGCCATATCGGATCTTGACTTTGCCTCGGGGGGGATCGAAAAGAAGAGATCTCAGTGAAATCTTGGGAGATCAAGACAATGCAGAAATAAATGTACAGATATATGTATAATAAGAATCAAGGAATGTTGTACTGGAACATTGACATTTTCCCATAAGGTTGAAGAGAAGAGATCGCAAAGGGATGAGGAATAGTGGCCAAAATCATGATGATTTTATACTCCTTTGAAAATGCCATTTAGCCGTTCAATATGATTAAATTAAAACAATATTATAAGAACGCAAAAGCATATTTACACAAACAAGAATGCCTTTTCAGATCCCAGTGCCATCTCAACATATTAGAAAGCTCCTCCTCTATCATCTTCATATCTTCGTCCTCCTCTTCCCCCTCTTCTTTTTTTCTCTCCTCCCCTATCCTACTCCTCCCTATCTCCCTCTTGTTCTTGATCTCAGTAGAGATTCTTCTCAGAACCCTTGTGATGGGAAACAAAACGAGTCTATGATTTCCTTCTTTTTTATTTTGTTTTTCATTTATCAAGAAATATTTTTCATAATTTTTTCCTTTTTTCCTGCCCTTTTTTGCTCTATTTTCTTTTTTGTGTTGCTCGCTCCTTTCTTTTATTTTGTTTTTTTCCTGTTACAGCAACTAAAACGAGAGAGAGCAGAAGAGAGAGACGAGATTGAGTAAGAGAGAGCCAAAGAGAGAGAGAGAGAGAGAGGCAAACGTAGAGAGAAAGAGATGATGGGAGAAGAACAGGGGAGGGTTACAGTGAGGGAGAGAAAGAGAGCGACAAAGGGGAGAGAAGCCGCGGCTGTAGACGAAGAGAGAAAGAGAAGAAGAGGGAGAGAGCAACAGGGAGGGTGAGGAAAAGAGGCGGACGATGTCCGGCGGAGTGCTCGGAGCGGCTGGTCACTGGCGGCGTCGACCGGCGAAGACCACTTGGCTCGCCTGCACGGTTGGCAGAGGGGCGATGACGGTGGCGGTCCTACGTGCAGGGGAACACAAAGGCGGCGGTGGGCCAGCAGCGACCTGCCAGCGAGCCGTGGCTGACTGCTCGGCGTCTGGCCGCCGAGCGTTCGAGCTGGTCGGGGCAGTCGACGGCGGCTGGCCTCCTTGCTGTTGCGACTGAAAAGCAGGGTCGCCTGACCGCAGCGGGATGAGAGCAGGGAGGACGAATGGCGACCATCAGAGCCCAGGTGGCGAGCAATGGACTGCTCGGAGTGGTGGAGAAGACAGGGGCGTGCCTGCGTGCAGGGATGAATGCCGGAGGTGGTGGTAGCGAGCCTGATGGTGAGCAGTGGCTGACTGCTCGGCGGCTAGCACGATGACGGGGAAGATGGAGCGTCGACGGCGGCTGGCGTTGCGTGGGGTTTATAGGCGGCAGCAACTATGGCGGTGGTAGTGGGTTGTAGGGTTGGGGAAAGCTATGTGGTGGTGCTGGGGAACGTGCAAGGGACGCAACGGCGGCACTGTAGTGGTGGGAAGGGAAGGAAGAGGGATGAGGAAACCTGTGGAGCAGGGTGCGGACAACAGTCGGCTATGGCAGTGGGGCTGCAACTTGTTGTAGGGGAGAAAGAAAGGTAGGGAGGGGAGAAGAAGACGATGCAAGAAGGAAGAGGGGGGCGGTGAGAGAGAGGGCTTCGCGCCCTGGATTGGGCTTCACACCCAGGGGCATCGCACCCCACCCTTCTCGGGAGAAAAAAAATGCCAGGCTTCTCACCTCACAGAAACATTTTTTCCATTCAATTATCCCTTCCAAAGGATAAGTACAGTGCTTAAATAGAAGAACCTACCTTTTAAGACTGCCTATAGAACTTAAGAAATTTTGAACATCTCTTGAAAATACAAGAAAACATTAAAACATTACATGGAAAACACAAATACCCTAATAATGACACTTGACATTGGAAACATAAAACATAAACACAACTACAATTATTTAATGGTGGGGATCGTCTCCCACTTCGAGTTTGATTGAGCCAAGATCTCATTGGCGCCGGTCCACCCACGTTCGTCGAGCTTCCATCTTGAGCCAGTATCCCCACCAATTCTCCCCCGGTTGGAAAAGATTCGTCCTCGAATCTTGAAATGATGGAGCACAAGGAAGATGGTCACGGGAAGATAGACTGAGAGTCCGAGGCAGATGATCATATGAAGAGTCTCGAGTCATCGTTTATTATGTGTTTTGCAAAAATCTTGTCACACAGCATCGATAGGGGACGGTTCCCGAGATAACACAACATTGGATGGGCTTCTACGTCATCAATCAAGCCTAATCCAGAAGCAATAAACAGATCATGATCCCAAGCATCACTAGAGATGACAGGCGGGCTAGCTTCCGACTGTGCACTGGTTGGCATTGTTGAAGCTTCAACTGTCACTGATGGGACGACTTCCTTGCACCTGGAGGAGTGAGGGACGATTTTGGAAAGCGTGCCTTTCAGATGAGGCGGTTGAAGAAGAGAGGTTAGAACTCCTTTTCCATGGTAGCATTCCATCCTGTTAACCATTCTTTCCCCAACCTGATGCATGAATCCTCTGCTGGTTGGATATTACACCAGGCTCCATCGAAATAGGTGGCACCAAAAAATGGCCTCTGAAATTCCACAAAACAATGGGTGCCATCTTTGACGAGTTCACCTGTCTTAGAGAGAGTGTCAACTATGCAGAAAGAAACATAATTGTGATGTTGTTGATCATCAAACATGAGTGACACCCGGTCACCATTGGGTAAGGCAACCAACACCGTAAAAGTAACGACAAGAAGTTGTGCCTATGACCCTGACTTGTGAGAACAAGTTAGTTCTCTAAGCTCCGATACCAATTTGATGGAAAACAAGACGAGTCTATGATTTCCTTCTTTTTTTATATTTTTTGTTCTCTTTTTTAAGAAATATTTTTCATCATTTTTCCTTTTTTCTACCCTTTTTTGCTATGTTTTCTTTTTTTGTGTTGTTCGCTCCTTTCTTTTGTTTTGTTTTTTTCCTGTTACAGCAACTAAAACGAGAGAGAGCAGAAAAGAGAGAACGAGATTGAGTGAGAGAGGCAAACGAAGAGAGAGAGAGAAAGGCAAACGAAGAGAGAGAGACGATGGGAAAAGAACAAGGGAGGTGTTTCACATGAGGAATTTCGGGTATCCATTTAGTTGGATAATATGTATATATTTTGACATATTTTGTTAATTTCGTGCTTTTGAGTTTATCAGACGATTTAAGGTTCGTGTACAAGACTTTTCCCCACCGACCAGAGTCAGTGTTCATTTACATTGATACAAGTCTGAACACCTTTGATTAACTGCCAAAGATCCTCTTTACCCCTACGATATCGGTTATGATATTGCAGGTCTACTGCGGGGAGACTCTCATGCCCTAAGACAAAAGTACATTTGCAATTTTCCCTTTAAATGGGGTATATTTGCATTTTTCCCTTTGAAAGTGGTATTTTTTGCAATTTTCCCTTTGAAGGGGGGATATTTGCTATTTTCCTTTTGAAGGTGGTATATTTAGAATTTTCCCTTTGAAGGGGGTATATTTGCAATTTTTCAACACAAGGAAGATACTCCCGTGAGACCCTTTACTTTTTGTGAATTTCTCCGCATTTTCTAGATATTCACATAATTTTGTGAAAGTGCAAGGTAAAACTGCAATTTTTGGAATTCTAAGTAAAACAGGGGCATTCTTTTAGTTTTGGACATATTTTTGTATATTTATTCATTTTTCCTGTATTTTCAAGATTTTTTTAAGAATTTTCCCAAAGTTCATAGGTTTTTGTGCAATTTCTCAAGCCTCCAGGGTAACATTGCAATTTCTGAATTTCCGGATGAAACAGGGATTTTTCTCTCCTAAAACATATAACTTCAAATTTGAGTCTTCCTCTTGAATTTCAGAAATTTTCTGATTTTTCCCGAGACTTTGTGTTTCACAATCTTTTGGGGTAAAACTGTAATTTCTGCATTTTTGCAGGGTACTCCCCATTATAAGTTATAACTTATCCAAAAATCCCAGAACTATAAGTTCATGGGTTATACATCTATTTTTCTTCATGGAACAATCTCCATTCATATGAGTGTGTTTTTACAAATATGCCCTAGTGCAAGGGCTTTTTGTAACTTTATAACAAAAGTTTAAGTTTTCTGAAAGGAGGCTCCCCCCTCACCTCTTGCGCAAGCTCCAATCAAGACTTCAACAAAACTTTTCCTTCTTCTTCTCAAAGGTTCAAGCTGCCAAGTGTTCTCTTGCTCGAGAAAAGCTTCCTCTCCTCGCAAAGAAAAGTCCCCTTTTGTTGGCCGTCCTCACCTCCTTTTTTAGGTGACGGAGAAGGAGACACTCCCGATGAATTTTGGTGGAGGTAAGCCACTTTCAGCCTTCATCTTCCTTTTTCCTTCTCTTCTTCTTTTCCCTTCTTTTTTTTTGGTTTTGTGTGCAAGGGAGCAAAGGGGGGAGCACCCCCAACCCCGGTGATGGCTTGGCGGACGGGAGACCCCTGGTGGGCCTGACTGGGGTCCCTCGGCCTATGCAACATCAGAAGAGGGGGGCCACCACCGAGGGCTCTCACCGGGGGTCCCCCCCTCCCAATTAATGTGGCGCCGACAGGAGGAGAAAAAGGGGGAGCAGGGGGTACCCCCAGTGGGATTGACCGAGGGTCCCGCCCCCTTCCGGTCCATTTAGTAGTAGGAGGAGAGAGGGGGAGGGGGTCCCTCCGGTAGAGTTGACCGGGGTCCTCCCCCTCCTTCTTTGTTTAAAGAGAAGCAACAGTGGCAGGAGAAGTGGGAGAGAGGGGGTATCCCCGGTGGCTTCCACCAAGGTCCTCTCCCCCCCCCCCCTAATTTTATTAAAAGGAGCAGCAGCAGCAAGAGGGGAGTAGGGGTACCCCCAGTGGGTTCCACCGGGGGTCCTCCCTCTCTTTAATTTGAAAAGGGAGAGCAACAACAATGGTGAGGAGTGGGTGTACCCCCGGTGGGTTCCACCGGGGGTCCCCCCCCCCTCCTTAATTTGAAAAAGGGAGAGCAGCAACAGGGAGAGGGGACTCCCCCACCAAGAGTCCTCTCCCTCCTCTTGTCCTACCTGGCTAAGAAGAGAGGGAGGAGGATGGTCCCCCCCTGTGCCCAGTCCAATGCTATAAAAGGCCAAGGATTCTGCATTTTTTATCTTTTTCTGGCCTTCTTTGCAGCAAAGAACACGTGGAGGCGTAGAGAGCTCTGTTTGTTTGTAGTTGACCCCTTGTGGCGCCACCATGCTGCGCCAAGACCCTGGGATAAGGGCCATTTGTTTTAAATGCCATGGGAGTGCCCCAATGACACTAAAAAAACTTAACTTTGGCTAGACCATTCTGTAGCCGAGCATGAGCTGGTGATCTCCCCCACAGCAAGTCCAGTCAAACAGCCACAAAGACGTATGCACCATGAATTGGAGCTACATGTCGTGGCGGAAGTCAACAAAATGGCAGAGGTGGACTTCTCGAGCCTTGTATATACCCGGTCTGGCTCGCAAATATCGTGCCAGTGAAAAAGAAGATTGGTCAGCTTCGCATCTGCATCGACTTCAGAGACCTAAACAGGACATGTCCAAAGGACAATTTCCCGATACCAATCACCGAGACAAAGTGGGCCTAATTGGGGGTTTGGGCTCAATGGTATGAGCCAATTGAGCCTAATTGAATCCAATTGGGTTATTAGACCCAACGGTCTGAGCCAATTGGACATTTGGACTCAATGGTCTGAGCCCATTGTGCTTAATGGTCAAGTGGTCTGACCTACATGAACCATGGGCAGGACTCAACCAAATTAGGCGATGGCTCTCACCTAAGTGAGGAGAGGGGGGCGCAGAAGCAAACTTGCCAAGACTTCTCCGTTCCACAAATGGGACCCTATGGGGATATTTATAGACTCCGGGGGCATTTTTCATAAAAACCCACATAAAATGGAGTCACATGCGCAGCCCCCCTACCAAGCAATTTGTAATGTAATTGGGGAATGAGGTTTTATATAAAAACCCAAGAAATATAAGCTTGCATGGCAGCACGCCTGCTAAGTGGTTCTCAAGAGAGGGGCCATTTTTCATGAAAACCCACTCCAAACACGGTGTTTTCTGATTTTCATGAAATAAAAATTAGCGCTCTCACAAAATCCACCTGGTAGGTGTGCTATTTTCATGAAAACACACACTAAAGTGGAGAGATAAAACCTATAGCTGTCAAGGCGCCCGCCTAGGCGCCGCTTAAGCGGCACCTAGGCGGGAAGGCGGTTTCTTGAAGGCTAGGCAAACCCACGCCTTGTTGGGCTTGAAAAAGGCGGGCCTAGGGGCCGCTTGGGCGGCCTAGGCGCCTAAAGCGGCACCTAGGCGGCCCCCTTCTATCTTCGTTTCTCTTGAACCCCGTGACCTGACCGCGCAGGTCGATCCAGGTGCGAGGGCGCACGATGGCGAGTTTGGACTCCAAACTCTAACACTCTCTCTCTATTTCTCTCTCACACTCACAGTGAGACCCACCCTCTCTCTCTCTCTCCTGCCCCCTCTCTCTGTATGTCTATCTCTTCTCTCCCCTTACCCCCTTCTCTCTTTCCCCCACCCTTCCTCCTCTCTCTCTCTCTCACACACACACAGTTTGCAACTATCTCTCTCAGTCCCTCTCTCTCTATCCTGCCTTCTCCCCTTTTCAATTAATAATGGGGTTAATTTGTTAATAAAATATTTTAAATTTAAATTTAAATTTTGTATGTCTTATTTTTTTTTACAGTGTTCATCTATGGTATTTCCCTAGTTATGTATTTGTTTACTTTATTATTGATTGTATGTGATAAATGATAATGGGAAATGTCTTTTTCTTTTCGTATCTGCTTTATATTATATGTATGTTGTTTCGAGTATGATTTGCATATTTTTGGAAGAAATTGCCATATATCAAGTTAGTATTTTATTTATTCTGAAAGTCCAATTTTTATTGTTAATTTTATCTCAAAATAAATTTTGATATTTTATTGCAATGTCATTTCTACTAATTTTTATTTCTATGTTCATACTAGTGATGTTTCCCATATTTGTAATATAACCATGATTAATTTATATATAAAAAATTGCGTATATATTAATAATGATATTTTTATGAACTTGACGCCCAAGCGCCGCTTAGGCAGGCGCCTAAGCGCTTAGGCACTCGAGGACCCCAAGCTCGCCTTGGTCGCCTTGTCGCCTTGACAACTATGATAAAACCGCAGGAGAGAGGAGACAGAGAGACTCGGAGGTAGTGGGAGGATAACCTCTGGGCTCTTCTCTCTCTGCCCTTCTTTTTCAAGATTTTCTGTACTTTTTGAAATAGGGAAATAACCTCCTTAAAAATAGGGGGAGAGAGAGATGGCGTAGGAGAGAGAAAGTAAAGAGAGAAGGACTCAGAGGCAGTGGGAGGGTAGTCTCCGTGCACCTCTCTCTCTCTCTGCCCTCAATTTTCTGTATTTTTTCTGTATTTCTTTAAATAAGAAATATTTTCTCCATAAAAATAGGAGAGAGAATGAAGGCACAAGAGAAAGAAAAGAGAGGGGACTCAAGGCAGTGGGAGGATAGCCTCTGGGCTCCTCTCTCTCTGCCCTCGATTTTTTTTATTTTTATATATTTCTTTAAGTAGGAAATATTTTCTCCATAAAAATAGGAGAGAGAATGAGGACGTAGAAGAGAGAAAGGAGAGAGAGACCTGGAGGTAGTGGGAGGATAGCCTCCGGTTTCCTCTCTCTACCCTCAATTTTTTGTTTTTTGTATATTTCCTCAATAGAAAATAACCTCTCCTTAAAAATAAGAGGGAGAGAAAAAGATGGAGTTCGGATTAGGAGAGAGAACAGCAGATGGGCTTCTGACCTTCTCCTAATCGAAGTCCAATTGGACTCTTATCCAACACTACCACCTCCCCTTTTAAAATTCAGTTAGGACTCTTTCTCTCCTTGTTTAAAACCCCCTCACTCTGTTTCTGGTCCAGCAGACTCCATGGGGCTTAGGGTTGAGGCGCAACAGGGGAACTCTAAGAGAGCACCCGTGGGTGAGAGTCCTAGTAGGACTCTCCTTTTGTTTTCATGGTTTTAAATCCCCCGGCCTGCTCTCTCTCTCCCTCCATCTTCTAGCGCAGCAACAGCTAGCGTCCTTTCCTTCCCTCTGGCGCAGCCAAAGCATCAGATTGCCTCTCTCCGTCACAGTGGCAGCAAAGGCTTTCCGTCTCCATCTCCTGTGCAGCAGTAGCGAAAGCTTTCCCTCTCCATCTCCTGCACAGCAGCAGAGGCTTCTATCCTGCATACGCAGGTGAATGCCCTCCTATCTCCATTTTTCTTAATGGTGCAAGAATTAAAGAGAGGGTTCATTACTGCTATCTTCTTTTTGATGCAGAGAATATAAGCATTTCCCCTTCTCTTTTTGTTTAAGCACAACGGGGAAGAGTTCCCCCTCTAGTCTTCTCTATATAGACAGGTGAGCACACCAGATTGTTACTCTCAGGTATTATCTCTCTCTATTTCCTTTCTGATGCAACTGAAGGCTTCTTCCTTTGGCACAGCAGTAGCAGTGGGGCTTCCTTCGCCTAGTGCAGTAGTAGAAGACTCCAAGGCGCAGAGAGGACCAGGGCAGAGTTTACCTAACTCAATTCAAGGTACGCTCCCATGTATCCTTCAGACAAACCAGGCGTCTGACACAGTGCTCAGCACCTTTATATACATTCATTGCACCTTAAGTACCTAACACAATGCCAGCATGTTTAGGTTTGAGCGTTTGATGGAATACTTGGCATATATATGTACCATACTCCATACACCTTAGGTGTTTGATGAAGTGTCCAACATATCTATGTGCATTCAAAGCACCCTAAGTGCTTGATAACATGCCTACTTGTGAGTCAATACCCTGTAAACCTTCAACAGATCATCATTAGCAGATAGTCCTACATCAATATTTTTGCTTTCATTATATCACGAAGCCCCAAGGCCGATCTGAATTTCTGATGAGGTCAGCCTCCCTGTTAATGTTTTACTAATTGCATGCACTGATCAAAGTTTTTCATCCAGTATGTATACTTCTAAAGACTTGCCAAAAGAATGTGGTTGCAACCCAAATCAAGGGCTCATCTATAATGAGCATGGGGTTCCATCCCAGCTGGCCAACATACCTTTTTTTTGGAACAAATATTGGTGACATCTCTGTGTGGGAATTGGCCTCTAATTCAGTCAACAGCCCCCCCCCCCATTTTTATATTCCCAACACAGTGCAACCTCCTTGTGTAGCCACCTCCTACCTCCTTATGAGGAGGTGGACACCCAGCCTTTCTCTTATTCTGCCAGCCCTGCACAGCACACACAGAGAGAGAGAGAGAGAGAGATTTGCCATATCGGATCTTGGCTTTGCCTCGAGGGGATCAGAGAGAAGAGATCTCAGTGAAATCTCGAGAGATCAAGACAATGCAGAAATAAATGTACACATATATCTATGATAAGAATCAAGGAATGTTGTACTGGAACATGGCATTTTCTCAGAAGGCTGCAGAGAAGAGATCGCAAAGAGATGAGGAATAGAGGCCAAAAATCGTAATGATTTTATACTTTGAAACTGCCACTTAGCCGGTCAATATGATTCAATTAACACAATATTATAAGAACACAAAAGCATATTTACACAAACAAGAATGCCTTGTAGGATCTCAGTGCCATCTCAACATATTAGAAAGCTCATCCTCTATCATCTTCATGTCTTCATCATCATCATCCTCTTCTTCCTCTTCCTTTTTTCCCTCCTCCCCTAGCCTACTCCTCCCCAATCTCCCTCTTGTGCTTGATCTCAGTAGAGATTCTTGTCGGAACCCTTGGAGAGAGAGAGAGATCTCGGAGATCTAATAAGAGATGGCAAACCATGCCAGCAAGGGAACACATGTGAGGAAAGGGAATAAGAGTTGGCGGGTAGGGAAGCAAGCTAGCCCAGTTTGAGGAGAATCCTTGCACAGCCTCCTTCCTTAGCCAGACAACGAAAAGAAGGGACTTTCCAAACAAGGTCAGTCATTTGTTAGTGAACAGTAAGCTTAGGTGTTTACCATGCTGCTTTTGTTTAGAGATTCTGCTATATCGTTCTTCCCATTTTCCTATTTGAGTTTTTGTGTGGGTACAGGGCTTAAGGAAAAGCATCTCCATCTAGAAGAAATGCTAATCAAATGCTTTCATGAAACATAAAAACCTCATAACATGTTATATCATCTAAAAATGCTAAACAGTAAGGGCTGTATATTATGACATTAGGGATGCATGTTCTCTACATAGTTTAATTTTATTTAGCCATTCCTTGGGCTGAGAGTGACTCTCCTCTACATAGTTTAATTTTATTTTAGCCATTCCTTGTGCTGAGAGTGACTCTCCTAGGTAGATTTACTGTTGCTTTGCATTGACTACATGTATTTTTCTGTCATTCATCTTTTAAAAGTTGTACCAACTCGAAAGAGAGTATTATGAACTTGTTTATGTCCACGTAGAACTGGAATTTCAATACTGATAACAGCGTACATAGGTGGACTATCAAGTGTTGTAGTTACGGCTCTCTCATTAAGATTGATAACATGATTTTGCTCCTTATACCTAGATCCATTACAATTTTATGAAAGTTTCTATCTTTACAGGGGCATCAAAAACTATGTGTTGGTCACAAGTGATTGTCTAGGTGAAAGCTTTCAGCACTCTTTAACACGACTGGTTCATGATGTTTGTGTGGACATACACATTGGAATCATCTCATAAGGGTCAATGAGGCCTAAGGGTTAATACCCATGGATCTTAAGTTCACGATACTTAGGATGGCTCATGCAAAATGCTGAGAGCTATTTTTCCATTTAATTTGTGAAATGGTAGGGTCATAACCCAATGCGGTTAGCTAGCTAACCAAGAAGTTTCCTGCTTGATAGTTGTAGGGGCATGTGCATATGAAAGACTAAGCGACCTATAATGCAAAAAGGCCAGAGTGGCATGCCATTGTATCTCGAGTGGTGATCGATTATTGCATGTTAATTGTTATCTGTGTAGTCAGAGGTGAGAGGTGACCGAGGAGACCAAACAATTGCCTTAGCCTTAAACATCTAGATGATGGCCTAGGCATTTAAGAAGACATTTTATTAATATATATATAAAGATATGTAAATATATGTTCAAATATCACAAGAATACATAGATAAAACCTATAAACTTCCTAAATTCATTCATTCAAATTTGAACAAACCAAGCTGTAATAATCAAATTCATACTTGTACATGCAAATATAGGAAACAAGTGCAATTGTCAAATTCACACTCGTAACCCCCCTCTTTGTGTATGTGTGTACATGAGAGAGGGGGGGGTGCAATCGACCCCCTATGTGTAAGAGAGAGACTGAGAGAGTATGTGGGGGGGAGAGAGAGAGAGTATGGGGAAAGGGAGAGCAAAAGAGAGAAGGGACTCCTTACAGTGAGAGTGTATTTGTACAAGCGAGAGAGAGAGAGAGATAGTACAATCTTTACAATTGCTGCTCTCTGTCGCCGGGTCATCACTCACCGTTCATGCAGTCGTCACTCGTCGTCACCGAAATCATCACTCGCCATTGCCGTGGTCATCACTCGCCATCCCCGTGGTCATCAATTGCAGGAGCTAGGATGACAGATGGGTTAGGAATCTAGATAGGGTTAGGATCGGGTATAACCTTTTATAGCCTGTGCATTGGACCAGGTAAAAAGTGATAAAACGGTCCATGGCCAAATGGGCCCGGGCCTTGAAGCACGGGAGGCCGGCTGGGGCACTAGAGGCAGGCCGAGGTGCTTGCCTTTGAGACCAAGCGATTCCAACGATCGCCTAGGCAAGAATCACTGGAAAGAAGTGACTTGTTGCTGCCTTGTCTCGCCTCATTGCCTAGACGAGCGCCTCGGGCGCCTTTGATAATATAGGTTGTTATTATGTCTCTTTATAGTTGTTTGGGTGAAGTGATGCCTTATACTAGTTTCTCTCCCCTTTATGACCGTAGATTCCTTTGGGGTAGGGATCGGGGATGTTTGCCCAAATATGACTGTGGGAGACAAATCAGAAACCTAGGCAGCCCTTATGATTGTGGAGATCAGGATCTGGTCTCAGGCTTATAGATCCTAAGACAGTGAGTAGAGATTTGTGTGCACATGTAGTCGGGTCTAGGATACCACAGTTTTGTAGACTGCGTGGCCTGACTGGTCCTACATTTGCTAGTTGGTGAGGAAAAGCCCAATCAGGGTGGATTGGTAGTGGTGAGATGGAAGCCAGAACCCACTAAAGTGCAAGTGTAGGTTCATTGGCTTAGTAGTCCAGATCTGTTTTCCCTTTGCCCCTCTTCTTTTAGATGTCCTATAAATGTGTTAAATAATTAAATTGATCTATGAATGGTGTCAAGAGGTTGAAAGAAGTCCCATATTCTGAAGTGGGTGTTTAGGTGATTCCGCATATTTTGTTTTCTATTGACTAGGATTAGGATTTTGGGCTTGGGGATGTCTTTTTCAGGTTTTATGCATCTAAAAACGTATATTTATGTTTAATTTATTAGACAAAGAATGCATAGACTAGCCAATTATGTACATTAGTAGTTTTACTTTCTGCACTGCAGTATTATACCTTGTATTTTACCGTTGACCTGTCTCAGAACAATACCTTAGTTGACCTCTACTTGGGTTTTGTGACTCACTGCCATCTTATAGGTCCCCAAACCGATGATAGTACGACCGTGGTGATGAGATCCACACAAACTTTGGTAGTCGAGGACGGTCGTCATAGATGATATCAAGCCACCTACCCAGGATCAAGCCCAAATCCTTGGTAGCCCAAGCCATGAGCAGGCCAAGCATCTCTTAGACAGTGTTAAACTTGTCTTAGAGAAGTAAACTACTGGCCTACACTATTTACAAAGGAAGGAATTGCTTCACATGAGAGAGTGAAACAACCATCATATTGCTGGATTCCAGACAAAAAACCACCACTGATATGTTTTCCCCAAGAGTATGAGAACAAACCCCATCTCCCACCCATATAAGAGCTCAAATCCTATCCCAAAAGGACAACTAGGTGCAACCGCATTGGTAGAGAAGTCTGATGCATTTGTCTGTCACAACTATCTGCTTAAAAGGAACTTTCCTTTGCAATTTAACAGCCCTTTCGTTTCGTTTGATTGTCTTCATAAAATGGACTGCATTTATAGCCTATTAAGAGGTAACCACCAGAATGTCATGTATGTCTACTAGCTCACTTGACCACAGTAATTGACGGACAGGACCATGTCAATTGTAGACATCTAAAACATAGCATGTTCCAGGTCAGCTCCCAGAAATTTAGTAACTATCTTTTGAATTATTACAGTGTCAATCCTTGTTGAAAGTAGCGTGATAAAGTAGATGCAAACACAAAGATAACATGCCCGTACTTAAACTCATTTGGATTTTAATTGTTTCACATATTAGAAAATGGAAAAGCAAGAGATTGGATAGGCAAAAGCTCTGAAGAAAGAAAATTGTTCATTTTTATTTCTCTTTCATTATTTTCTTATGTAATATAGCCACTCCAAGGTTCCCCCCTCCTCTTTTGGTGATGAGGATATGGCATAAATCCACATGAGCTGCAGTGGGTGAATCCCAGCGCAGTATGTCAATCGTCCACAGGTAGAGTCGAACTCAAGGCCTCTAGTCCATTAGCCAGAGTCATTTTTGCCACTCTGCTACACGGTTACCACAAGTGACTCCAAGAAGATGTATCTCCATACATCTTCAAAACCATAAGGATAGTGACATCTCTGTGATTTATAGTCAGTTCCAACACATGCCAAGTGGCCTAATACCAATTTTGCAGCTTATGAATCTTTGGAGTAAAACATACAAGTATTCCATACAAAATTGGTAACTCTAAATCTATGTTCATCTTTTCTTTTCTTTTCTTTTCTTTGAAAGTGGGTGGTACCACTGTTGTATTAAAATTAAAAGAGGGGTGTACAAAATCTATGCTCAACTAAATCTATGTTCAACTCTAAATCTATGCTCAACAAAATCTATGCTCAACTCTAAATCTATGTTCATCTTTTCTTTTCTTTTCTTTTCTTTGAAAGTGGGTGGTACCACTGTTGTATTAAAATTAAAAGAGGGGTGTACAAAATCTATGCTCAACTAAATTCAAAATCCCACCAAATACTTACAAAATGTAACAAGCATACAAAATTAAATAAGTAAACTAAAAAAATGAAAGGGACAAACATTTTAACTAAATATCAATGCAATTCTACACAAGTTTAACTTAATTTGAGCAAATATTAACACATCTATACACACAATAAGCAAGCTTACAATAAGTTACACATACTACCAAGTCAACACTGAGTCAGACTAATAATTGAATCAGTTTTACATGGGTTACGTCTCAGTTAGGCCAATGAAATCTGTACAATGGCACAGATTTAGCAGCATAAACTGGCAATCCAGGTTGTGACCAGCATTCATGAACCCTAGCTGGATCATTTTCTTTTTTAAAAAGCCTTGCTGGATCAGACTACATAAAAATCATCTCCACAGAAAAACTTTTTGATCTGTGTAGTGTCCATTCATTATGTTCTATCTAACAGAACTAGGATTTTCTTTCAAAGAGGCTAATGCTTTTTCCACTAATGCTACCTCAAAATAGTAATGAAGTAGATGTTCAAACACTGATGCATCATTAAAGTAACCAATAAAACAGAAAAAAAAAGAAGATGACCAATTACTTCCAGAGCTTACCAAGTGCTGCTTGTGTGCCACTAGAGTTGCAAGCAGTGGTCCATATGGTGAAGTCAAAAGAAGCAATTTTTGAAGTTCTTTGATGGCCAAAGACATTTGAGCTGAAATCCAGTGCTTCATTGAAATTTAAAACATAAACAGACCCACCAAGAGCTCCTGATCCAAGAGTCGCCACCATGTTTTCACATTGTCAAGCAATACCAAATCACAATTGAGTCTGGCATCAGGTATCACCAATAGAATATACAGTTTTCATGAAAGAGAAGAAGTTTATGTGCCGGAAACAAAAACAAACAAAAGTTTATGTATAAGCAACTGTGGATACAATGCATTCTGGAGAGATGGACTGTGATCAGCTGCACCACATGAAAGCTTTCCAATCTTTAATATGGAAGAAACACTTGACGAGAATCTCATTGATGCTCCTGCTGAAGTCCATATACTTCCAGGCTCACTGTTGAATACTGCTTTATCTTTCATGCTGGGAGGCCAGGCAGGCTGCGGTATTGAGTTAAATCCATAGCCAAGATATCTTCCAACCTTTCCAACTTCATAAAGACTGAAAAAATAAATACAATTAATACTTAATTATAATCACAAATAAATAATTTGGAGGAACATCATCATAAAAGAAAAAAAAACATAGAAAAGCTAGTTCACTTTAGAAAGTCTAAACAAAAACAGTTACTAAGACCTTTACCATTAATGAAACAAGTGTGACTAGAAGCACTATCATAAACTCCAGGATGTCAGCATCAACCCCTTTTCTCACTTTCATTAATCGTTGTCTTGTAAAGATGTCATAATAGCCCTAAAGTTTTGTCCCCTTGACCAAACAAGAAAAGTAACAACAGCTTTTTTCCTGGCCCAACCAATCTGAAGATGAAAACCTCTCAAAAACCTCCATTTGTCCCTTGTAGACAGATCAGATCCACTCTATAATTTTCTACAATCATCTTTTTCTCATTCAATTTCTCCACTCCACCAGCCATCTCATCCTTCACAGTTAGTCCCCTCCATGGTTTGCCATCTCTAACGATATCTCTTTGAGATCTTTGTCTCTCCAAGGGTCCCGAGAAGAATCTCCACTGAGATCAAGAATAAAAAGGGGATGGAGGAGTAGGAGGGGGAAAAAGGAGGAAGAATAAGGGGAAGAGATGAGGATGATAGAATGGGATCTCTCTAACATATGTTGATGGCACTGAGATCTGAGAAAGTAAGTCTTGTTTTTGTAAGTACATTTTTGCATCAATCTTATAATATTGTCTTAATTTAATCATACCGAATGGCTAAATAACATTTTCTAAAAAGCATAAAATTATTATGATCTTTGGCCGCTATTCCCCATCTCTCTGAGATCTCTTCTCTTCAGCCTTCTGAGACAATGTCGAGAAACGATACAGCATTCCTCGGTCCCATCCACACATCCTGCTTTCTTACTGCCTCTGGCCTCCATACATTTCTTTGCAGAAACTGTATGTCACTTTTGCCAAGCTTCAAGCCACTACCTATCCTCTTCTTTTTGTAATGACTTGAAACTTCAGATATCTGCTAGTTTTCCTCAATGTTTTCTCACTGTCTCTTCTTTCCCAGCAAAAGAGAGTTCTACCAGTTATCCAACTATCTTGATTACTTCATCTGCCCAGTCTTCGTTTATTCCTTGCTTAAACTATGCAAGTAGCATCAATTCCATCATTACCATCGAATCCTCTGCCATAAACATTAGCTCCTTCCCCATACCAACCCCTCTCAGAATAAAGAAGAGGAGGGGAGAGGGAGGAAGATTTCAAGGAGGGATCAATAGGGTTTCCTAGATTGGTTCGTCTCTTTATTTCCTGATCCCACTTTGTGTATCAACTTTCTCCCCTACCAGCTCTACCCCACTTTCCCTAGTTACATACACACCATGTATTCCTGTCTCTACTTTCTCTTGCTGGCAGATTTGAAGAAAAAGATGGACTGTACCACCAATTTTATTAAATAAAGAGAGATGGTACAATCATCTCTGGCCGGCAGATATGTGCAACAAGATGGCCATCTTTCCAGTTGCTCAAAGCTGCATATTTGAGCTTTGCTTCCTCATTTCCTGCATCATCTCTTAGCTCCTGTGCTGGATTGGCAGAATTCTCTACTCTCCCTAGACTCCAAGGTTGGCAATACCGGTTTCGGTCGGGACCAAAATTGAAACATACCGGTTTCGGTTTCGGCCGAAACCGGTTGAAAACATTAAAAAAAATAGAAAATTTTTGGGAAAAATCAGAAAAAAAATCATTAGACATGTATTTGACTGTAAAGAAATATGATTAAGTACAATAAACATGAAGTAGACATTGGACATGTTGAAGTGATATTCTTGAGTACATATTAAGCATGAAGTAGGTTCAAGCAGTACAATAAACCTAATTAGACACAGTAAATGTTACAAAAATTAAATGACCTTTACCTAAATGACGATGCATTAATATAGATAATAGCTAAAAAAACCTTCTCCCTCATCGTCTAACTTCTGATGCTGATACCCATAAAAATGTTGTATGTATTTTGTATATTCATTATAACCAAACAATGAGGTAGCCAAGTCCTGCATCCCTCTTTGGATCCCTCTTAGAGTGTAAGGTTGTTGGCCTGATTGGAATCCAGAATCAACATAAGAACCTTGAGGATGAGAAGAGGATGCTGAAACATAACTGCTACTGGGTAAAACTGGATAAAATTGAAATTCTGATTGATGACCTGTTGCAACCGTAATTTGTCTTACAAAATTCCGGGATATTATTCTCGCGTTGGACGAGGCCTATATTCGGTGTACCGCCACTTTGGGGAATAATCTCACACGGGGTCCTATATTTGACGTATCGCCGCCCCGTAGAATATTTCCACACTTAGGGCTTCATAGCCTACATATTGCCACCATTACAGACCTCTTACAACAATCGAGACGGTCGAGAGTCGGGTTAAATCTACTACGATTGTCAGGATCGTGTAGTTCCGAGAAAATCTCTACGGGATACCCCCCCCCCTCCATTGGACGTACAACTACGGATAAAGGAAGCTCCCACAAGAAGACGGAAGGCATAAACAAAGGTCTACGCACCACAAATAAAGTCCCTTGCACGTGTAGCACGGAGCGCGGACGACAACAAGTCTTCCCTTCATGGCCTACGGCACGAAGAAAACGACAAACGAACAAGGAGGAGCGCGTCTTCCCTTCTCCGGCGAGCGAACGAGGCTCCAATGCCCCCCAAGGCCCCTATTTATTGAAATCGGACGAGGGAGAGACCCGTCCGGGGTCGGAGGGACCCGTACGGGGTCACCCGCCCCCGGGCGGGTCTGCGAGGACGCGGGTAGGCCCGCGCGGGCCCGCGCGCGAGGGTGCGAGCCTGGGCGGGGCCCGCCTGGGGTCATTTGACCCCGGACGGGCCCGGGGACCTCCCACCCCGGGACGGTCCCCTTTCCCGCGAGCGAAGAACCAAAAAAAAGGAAAAAAAAGGAAAAAAATGACCTCTCCGGGGTCATTTTCACCCCGTTTAACCCGTACGGGTCCAAACGACCCCGGGGAGGTTCCCACTTCTATAAATAGACCCCCAAGGGTCCAGAAGGAGGCATTAAGAACGATCTACAACCTACGGAGCATTTCCTACACTTGGGACATCCAGCAAGGTGTTTGTTCGTTTGTTTTGGCCTGCAAGGGATAAGTCCCCGGGTCTTGTGTATATGCCCCTATGAGGTATTTTTGCCATTATGTCTCTCAGTGGGCCATGTTGTAAGTTTCTACGTTCCGGGACAACTAAATTACATAGTTCCGTCCGTATAACGGGGGAATTACAAAAATGTCCTCTCCGGGGCCCGAGAAACAAAAATGTCCTGCTCTTTGCAGTTATACCCTGCAACTTTTTGTAATTGGGACTACGCCCCTACTTCCCGCGTTAGTGCGAATTTTTGTACAGTCGACAACTCGCCGACAACCCTGGTACTCATCCGAATTGTAAAAGCACCCAGCGTGTTCTATGTATGTCCTCGGGAAAAATTATAAGAAAATCCCTCGACTTATGAAATTATATATATACCCTTCCTTCGGCCAAGTTGACAGATGTGAGCCTTCTATGAAGCCCTTGTCACTCCTTCAGCTCAGGGACGTTATCAGCTCAGTCCGACACTTAGATGTCACCCCAATCCTAGGTCTATGTAGCAAAGATGGCAGTATCGGTTTCGGTACCGGTTTCAGTCGGTACCGAAACCGATACGTATCAGTTTCGGTATCGGTTTCGATTTCGGCCGAAACAGGTTCAAAACAGTCAGAAAATGCAAAAATATTATCAAGCAGGTCCGGTTTCGGCCGAAACCAGACGGTTTCGATCCGAAACCATTAAAAAATTAATTTTTATTGGTATCGGACTTGCTACAGTGACAAGGCCCGTTTCGGTTTCGGCCTATACTGCCATCCATGCTATGTAGGGCATGGTAAAATTACCAAAATATCCCTACGACCTAAAAACAGCCTAACAGCCCCCGTAACCCTCCAGAAAGAGCCTCAGCGCCTTGGGAAGTCAGGAACCCAGTCCTACTTCCATTCCAGCCCCGAAATTTTAGAAATACCCCTGATTTGGGAAAATTATCAAAATACCCCTGGGTTGGTAAAATTACCAAAATACCCTCGGGGTCTAGAAAATATCTCTCCACTTCAAAAATACTTACGGCTTCCGCATATTTGCGTCTTTACTCCTAAATCTTAGGATTTTGCTCAGACTTATTCCCAACCCTATTAACATGTTGGTGGTAAATGAGTGGTCATGGAGAGTTATTCGAGTGAGCCTGCCCTCCACATCAGAACCTAAGAAGAGGACATTGGGATTTCTTTGACAGTTAAACAGAGATGTTCGGACGTTAGGCCGATGTATATCAACACTGACTACGGTCAGTGGGGAGAGATCTAGCATTCGAACCCAAATCGTCTGATACTATACGCACCCACGGAATCACCCTCTGCATCAGAGAAATGCTTCTTTTCAAAAAGAGCATACAACATATTTTTTCTATAAAATGCCCTAATTTTTCCTACGTGAAAGATTCCGTGTTCCATAGACTGGCACGCCCGGTAGGACCTTTCCCGCCTTTCTTCTTTCTGTCAAAGAAAGTCTTCAAACCTTCTTTAAGATTATGATCTCCCTCCTCTTCCTCTTACAGGACGGGAAGAGGAGGGCACATCTCTCTACTCATCTGAGAGTTTTCCGTGCATTCGCACTTCTCCAGTCGTGCTACGCACCTCCACCACCACCAATAGCAACAGCAGCGATGGCCGCCGTCACCTACGGCCCCCAGATCATCGCCAACCACGCCAAGTTCGGATACTTGGCGACGCCGCTCATTTTTGGCGACTTCCCTGCAGTCGTCGGCTCGCCCTTTTTCTTGAGCGCCGTACCGGTGGTCGAGGCCAGCTCAGCCACGCCTGCGACGGCCACTGTCGAGGGTGTCAGGCCCTCCACTGCAGCAACTGGCCAGGTCCGCCCGGTCAAGAAGACAACCGTCGAGGGCGTCATGCCCTCGGCCCCAGCAACTGGTCGGGTTCACTCGGTCAAGAAGACAACTACTGAGGGTGTCATGCCCTCTGCTTCATCGACTGGCCGGGTTCGCCCGGTCAACAAGACCACCGTTGGGGGTGTCAGACCCTCAACCTCAGCAACCGGCCGGGTTCGCTCGGCCAACAGGTCAGCTCTCGGGGGTGTCAGACCCTCTACTGCAGCAGCCAGCCGGATTCGACCGGTCAACTCTTCAACTGTTAAGGGTATCAAGCCCTTCATCAACCAGCCGTGCTTACTCGGCTGCCATGTCAACAGTCGAAGGTGTCAGGCCTTCTGCCCCCAACTATTGGCCGAGTTTTCTCGGTCAATCAAATCACTGCTGGCGTCGCTCCTGCTCAACGGGGGCAACACCGTCGCCGTAATGGCACCAACTCTACTGCGACCACTCTCAAAGGTATTGTCCCTGCTCAACGGAGGCAGCGTCGCAGCCACAACGACGTCGCGCCTACGGCGGATGTCACCAGGGCTGCCCCTGCTCAACGGGGGCAACGTCGTAGCCGCAAAGGCGCAGAGCCTACAGCGGCCGCATCCCGCTCCGGCAAGACCATGCTTGTCGGAGATTTCCGCATTCGACTCGACGGGGGCGAGCCGATTCTGCCTAGGGACCGACACGTCCCGACTGTCTCTACCTCCAATCGCTTCGAGCTACTTCGGCAAGTCCGGGAGGACGGAGCGAAAAAGAAGAATCCTGCTGTACCGGCGGCAAATCAGGGTCCAGTACAACGGCCCAAACCACCCGCTCCACGACCGCGGTCAAGGGGCAACCCAATTGAGGAGCGCCAGCTCTACTTGAAGAAGATATGGGTCACCAAAGAGGAGGCCCGAATTATAAGGCGTGCAAGGGCCGAGGAGCCCTTCCGCATGCCGGAGCTGCAACGCGTGTGGAGTCCGACCAGCACTGAGGCCTCAACATCTCGAGGTCTACAACTCAGCCCCTACGGGGGCAAAAGCACCGAGGAACCAGCAAGAAGGTGCAGCCGACCTCCCCGCGGGCCAGTTCCACGCACACAGAGGAGGATCGCTCCCCTCAAGCTTCTACATCCCGAGTTTCTGTCTTTGACAGACTAGAGATGCCGCCCAAGCCGGATCAACAACTATCCAGGAAGAAGCGGGTGTTTCAGGTGACCAATGACACTGTCAAAGTGTTCACCTGTTATACTACTTCCGCGGACAAGCAGCCGGAGGACATTTCAGGCGACCCGAACCAGCCTCTTCAATACTCGAGGAGGTCAAGGTCTGGGTCCAGGGGCCTGGCACAAACACAACAGGGGCCGACTACTGGTACGTCTCAGCCAGAGCTGGTACGGCAAGAAGAGCGCCAGGAAGACGTCCATAGTGCCGACAGAGACAGCCATCCCCGACACGGGGAAGATCTGGGGGAAGAGACACACACTCCCGCGTTGGAAGAGCTCCAGCGCGAGAACCAAGAACTCAAGAACCTCTTACAGGCGCTATTGCGTGAGAAGGAGGTTCCTATCCCACCTCAAGCGGCACCCACTGGAGTGGATCATCAGCCTACCCCCATTCCGGTCGCGGCCAATGCCTCCGTCACCGCTACAAAATTGCCTTTGGCAGTGGACTTCGAAGTCCCGCAGCATGAAGTCAATGCGCGGTCGTCTGCTACTCCTGCTACAGAAAGCCTTATGGCGCAGAGGTAGATGATCGAGCGCATCGTGGAGGCGAAGTTCGCTCAACATGGTGAGGGTGTGGCTACCGTTGATTTGTACAGCGTGCCTTATCCCCTCCACCATCAATTCAAGAAGCTTCCACCGGATTGCCCAAAGGCCCCGAAGCTTCAGAAGTTCAACGGGCAGGGCTCTCCACATGAACGCCTGGCCTATTACATGACGGCCGTGGGTGAGTTGGCACTGGAAGAGGCATACTTGTTGCGGTACTTTGCCACATCTTTGACTGGCACCTCCTTCCAGTGGTACTCCAGGCTAAAGCCCAATTCTTTTGTTGATTGGGCGGATATGCAGAAGAAGTTTGTCGACCGTTTCCAGATGGTCGAACGCAAAATCTCCCTGGCGGAGCTCTGTGCCCTTCTGCAGAAGAAGGGTAAGACCACACTGGACTTCATCAAGCGATGGAGAGACGTCAGCATGCGCTGCGATAACCCTCCGACGCCTGAAGACGCAATCACTATCTGCCGTAGGGGTCTCTCGGCAGAAGTCAGTGAAAAGCTTCTGGGCTCAAATATCAAAAGTTTCGACCAGCTCAATACGGTGGTGGCAGAGATCGAAATGTTCTTCGCTGACCATCATGTCCAAGCTTCTGCCAAAGGCAAATCCTCCAAAGACCGTCTGACTAACGGCAAGGAGGTAAATGCTGTAGACTTCTCCCCGACGAATGGAGACAAAGGGGAAGGAAAATCAAAAGGCAACGGCAAAAAGCCTGATGCCAAGGCAAGCGCGTCTCGGTTGGCGGAGAACATGAAGACGCCTTATTCCTTCAGGAAAGAACATACCAAAATGCTCTTTGACCTATGCATGAAAGAGCAGCTCATCACCCTATCGGATCCGCGGAAGCCCTCAGAGGTGGACAAAACAGATGATCCTACCTATTGTGTGTATCACCGAAGGTTGGGTCATACTATCGGGGACTGCTATGTCTTCAAGAATATAGCAGAAGAGCTCATTCAAAAGGGCTTGGTAAACATGTTGGGCCATGCAATCGACCCACCACAGCCTCATGCTTGGAGTCGATCGAACCGGTCGACTAATGTGATCTACTTGGTGGCAATGGCTTCTAGCTCCAACGCCTACGAGGCCGGGCCTTCGAATCAGTATTCCAACACCAGTCCTGGAGCCGCCCCTCCCTCACTCCCTGAGTGTTTGGCATTGCGGAGGGCTCTTCGAAAATCCGGTGGGAAATTCGACAATTGCAACTGGAACAGAGGCGTCTGCTGCAGTTCCTAGAGAGCATAGATCAACAACTGGCCACCTTCCCTTTTGGCCCCTTTGCCAGGGGGCTAGCTCCAGCCCATATACGGGAAGCAAGTGTACCGCCTGCTGGCTCGGCTCCGCTCAGGGGTTGACTCCCTGAGGAATCTTCAGATTCATCTGAGGGCGACGAGGACTCAGAAGACGAGGAGCATACACCCCAAGGCGAGCAACCCGAGAAGTTATACTCTTTTCCCTAGGAGAAGACCCCAAACATCTTCTTCGCATGCCAGCGGGCAGGACTGATTAGCCCGTCACCCACGGAGCAGGCACCAGGTGCTGCGTTTCATCAGGACTATTGCCCCTACCATGAGGTGATAGGCCATATCATCCACAACTGTGAATCGTTCAAGGACCTCGCTGAGAACTTAATCAGGCGAGGAAATGTTAATATGGGTGAATTCCTGGTCAATCCACCGCAACCGCACGCACGGGAGAGTCTTCACTTCTCCGTCAACGTCATACATGCTTCAGCAACTTTCCAGCTCCCGGAGCCACAGGAGGAGGGAGTCAGTTCCCAGCCACCAAAATCCAAACTGTGGTACCCAGGGTGGCGACTCTCTCATCAGTGTTCTTTCCCTAAGGAGGACATTGAGAAGATCTTTGACAAGCTTCTAGAAGATGGTCGGGTGATGACGCATGATCCGCCATCCTATTATAATGAGAGGGCCAAGAGTCATCCTCACTACTGCAAATATCATGACAGGGTGTCTCACCCCACCCGAGAATGCTCGGATGTCCAAGATTGCATTGAAGTCCTCATCCAAAGAGGGGAGATCGATGCGCAGGGGAACTCTATGACGAGGCGGCGTCTTAAAGAGGCTGCTAAGAAGATTCTCCAGCAAGTTCAACAGGAGCAGGCCAAGCTGCGTGGGACCAAACCCACCTCTCAACAAGTCTAACCGGGCGAGTCTACAGGCAGCAGGAATCCTCAGCCGAATCCCAAAGGCAAGGCTCGGCGTGAGGGGCCTAAGGCCTGGAGCCCAGAAAGCCAAGCCGAGGGGGAAGGTTCCAAACCTCTGTCCAGGCCGAGTCAACCCAACATCGTCATAAGGGGAAATTCTCTGCCAGACGACAAAGGCAAGGCGAAGGTGAGGGAGCCTCCAGCCAAAGCTCCTGTCAAGCCAGCAAGGCCGCCAATTACAGAAAGGCCTCAACATCTTGAGCTCGCGAAGGCGCCAGTCAAAGCAAAGCCGGTGGAGTTGCAAAGCCCCCAAGGGCCCCACTGTGGACTGGCAGAGTTCCAGGAGCTGCCGCCCGAAATAATTGCTCAGGCGATCAATGCCACCTTCCAGGTTCAGCCGGAGGAGGCCAATTGGACCAAGGTCACCCCAAGAAGGAGCCGCGGCACTAAGGCTCCTAAGGAGCCAGCTCGGAGTAAAAAGCAAAATTCTGGGGGCAAACAAGTCCCACCTCCAAGGCAAAGTCTTCTCTCTTCTCAAGAGGCGGCACGCCAAAAAAGCAAGAGAAGAACCACAAAAGAATTTGAAGAGGAGGTTGAAAAAGCAAGCTGAGCAAGCAACTGCTATAGAGGCCCCTAAGAGCCAACTCTCTGCAAAGACTTCAAAAGCTCATAGATGAGCTGGAGAGTATACTCCCCCTCGTCCCACCAGGGTTGTCACTCTAGACAAATACATTCCCTGGGACAAGTTTGGGCGTAAAGACCGCTCTTCAGTGGCTCCGGAGATGGCTCACCGTCTTGAGAGGTGAAGAGTTCCAATCCCGGAGGAGCTCTCCTTATTCTACAAAGACGAAGAGCTCACAGTCGTGATGCTCGAGAAATGCTGCAAGAGCTCTCCTGCAACATGGTGGCGATCCCGCCGCCCGACAACATTAACTCTCCTGCGGCTGATAGTACTGAAGGCAAGGCTCCTATGACAGCATATCAACGTCGCTCGGCAAGAAATAGCCGAGGTCGTGGCCGAGGACGAGGACGTGGACGTAAGGTCCCCTGACTCTCGACCAGGTCATAATATTCAGAGGGGAGAAGTCGGGTCCTGTCCCGAAACCCAAGTTCGGGGAATCCATTTTATCCTCAACTCTTCAGAGGGTTCAGGCCCCATCTCAACGGCTAAGCCGGGTGGCGTCCCTTTCATAATTGCCTCTTCTGATGAAGAAGAGGAGCCAGCCAAGTCGCCACTGTGCGGGGAGGCCTCGGAGCAAGCCAGCCCCTCTAACGGAGTCGAGCCTGCCAATCAGGCAGGCCCCTCTAATGAGGGCCAACATGATGACCCTCTGCCATCTCCGGAGGAATCCTTGGCTCCGCTGTTCCAAGAAAATGCGGAGAGCCAGAATGAGGAGCGCCCTTCTAAACGGGAGAAGCCTCGCCAGGCACCAAAGACTCTAGCGGAGATCATCCCACCATTTGACAAGACCCGTGCTCGACCGGACCCCAGGATCATTCATCATATGAAGCGGTTCCCAACAAATGTCACCATTGGGGAAGCCATCGCCTGGAGCAAGGATCTCAGGGAGGCTCTTATGAAGATACTCCAAGACCCGGAGGCCTATGAAGCCCATGTTGCAGAGTTGCAAGCCCAGGCATATGAGGCATTTGCAGCCAACATCTCCTTCACGGACAAAGACATGTTGTTGTCTTCTCCGTGTCACAATCGCCTCTTACATATGCGGGGGATGATTAATGGGCATGATGTGAATCGCATTTTAGTCGACGTTAGAGCGGCTATTAACATCATGCCTTTGAAGACTTTCAAGTCTTTATACTTGGCCCCTTACTTGCAAAAGGTGAATGCGGTCAAGATTTCGGGATTCAACCAGAATTCTAAGGAGGCACTTGGTCGGGTTGAAGTCAAGCTAGCCTTGGGCGATTTTGTCACCAAGGTGACATTTTATATCATCAACGCCGACACATCTTATAAAGTGTTGCTTGGGAGGCCCTGGCTCCATGAAAATTGGGTCGTCCCGTCAACTCTGCATCAGTGCATTAAATGTGCCAAGGGAGGGGAGCAACATACTGTCTTCGCAGATCAGGCTCCGTTCCACACCAATGAGTGCCACTTGGCCGATGCTTCCCTATATTTTGGAGAGCCCACTCTGACAATCCCCGAGCCTTTAAAAGGCAAAGGGAAGCAAAAAGTGGACTATGAAGTCGAGGAAGGGCAGTTGTTCACTGTCAACCAAGACATGGTAAAACTGCACAGGCTAAGCCTCCAGGCCGCCTCCAAACCGACTCAGCCGGAGAGGCGAAGTGTTGACTTGAAGCCAACCTCATCAGCCGGGTCATTGACGGGAGTATCTCCTTACCGCCCAAGTGCCTTCAACTCTCATCCCAATGGGAAGAGTACGAGGTAGAGTAGCTGAAGACCTTCACAGTCTCCTATCAACGAAGAAGAAGACGTAACAAGGGCAAGGGGGACAAGTCGATCATCTTTTACAAAGGTGACTTAGTCCCACCGGGCCCTCCTGAAGATGACTTCGGCTGGGATACTCCCGCCAATGTGGCGCCAGAGCCGGTCCAGGATATGGACGACATGCCGAAGTACATCAAGGAAATTTATAAGAAGCAGCAGACCCCGCAGGCTCTGGACCCCTCACGAGCGGCGTATTTCCGCCAGCTATGGAATCCTCCGCAAGTTCGTGGACAACCTCCCTTCTCCCGCAAAGATACAAGGGGACTCAGTTACGATGAGGAGAGGGACTTCAAGGTCTATCATGCTGTCAATGCTATAGGGCTGCTGCCTCTCCCTTACGGGCTAGCTAAAGTTGAGCCCGAGTTCGGCGACTCTGTAAGGGAGTCCGGTGAGGCGTCAATGACAACGTCACCAGCAACAGAAGTCAACAACGACCACCCTTCAGAGGGAAGAGCAGCCCAGCCTGCTAACCATCGACAAGACGAAGCAAGTCCTTCGACTTCAAGCCACGAGCAAGGATGCTTCGAAGAATTTGAAGTCTATGAAGCAAATACTGATGATGAGGAAGACTTTGTCGACCTCCAACCAGCTCCACCGGAGCTTGAAGACGGTGGTCAAACAACTATGGACAAGTTGATTGAGATCAATCTCGGAAGCAAAGATGACCATCGTCCCACCTTCATAAGTGCTCTCCTCAGCGAGAAAGAAAGGCAGGCATACCGGCAGCTCCTAGAAGAGTTCAGGGATTGTTTCGCCTGGACTTACAAAGAAATGCCTGAGCTCAACCCTTCTGTGGATGAACATGAGCTAGCAATACTTCCGACAGTCAAGCCAGTCCAGCCAGTCAAGCAAGCCCAAAGGCGTATGCGCCACGAGCTGGAGCTAAAGGTCAACGTTGAGGTGGACAAGATGCTCAATGTGGACTTCATAGAGCCCTGCATGTACCCTGTCTGGCTCGCCAATATAGTCCATGTCAAGAAAAAGAACGGCCAACTCCGAGTCTGCATCGACTTCAGGGATCTGAACAAAGCATGCCCGAATGACGACTTCCCTGCCCCAATCACTGAGACAATGGTTGATATGACCACTGGCCACGAATCTTTGTTCTTCATGGATGGGTCGTCGGGTTATAATCAAATCCGCATGGCCGTCAAAGACAAAGACCATACGGCTTTCCGATCTCCTAAGGGGATCTTCAACTATAAAAGGATGACGTTTGGCCTAAAGAATGCCGGCGCAACCTATCAAAGGGCAATGACCAAGATCTTCGACGAGATGCTACATGACCTTGTCGAATGCTACGTCGATGATCTGGTCATCAAGACGAAGAAGCGGGAGGATCATTTGGCTGATTTGTGTCGCATCTTTGAAAGGCTCCGATAGTATCAGCGCAAGATGAACCCAATGAAATGTGCCTTCGGCGTATCCAACGGCAAATTCCTTGGCTTCATCGTCAGGTACCGAGGTATAGAAATCGATCCAGACAAAATCAAGACCATAAGGGGACTACCTCCACCCAAGAACTTGACAGAGCTCAGATCTCTTCAAGGAAGACTCGCCTATATTAGACGGTTTATTTCTAACCTTTCTGGAAGATGCTTGCCTTTCGGCAAATTGATGAAGAAAGGAGCACCCTTTTTATGGGACGAAAACTGCCAGAAATCCTTCGAGCAAATCAAGGAGTACTTACTGACTCCTCCTGTTATAGGGGCACCTGTCAGAGGGAAGCCCCTTATTCTGTACATTGCTGCCATGGACGCTTCTTTGGGGGCGGTACTAGCCCAGATCAATGACGAGGGCAAAGAGCAGCCATTGTACTACCTCAGCCGAAAATTGATCGGGCCTGAGCATCGATATGCTCCTATAGAAAAGGTGTGTCTGGCTCTAGTGTTTGCCGTCAAGAAGCTCAGACACTACCTCCTAGCTCATCGGGTGGAGCTCATCTCAAAATGTGACCCACTCAAATTTCTGCTCAGTCAGCCCGTCCTCTCCGGTAGGCTCGGCAAATGGGCACTTATCCTCATGGAGTTCGATATTGCCTTCGTCCCACGCAAGGCGATCAAGGGACAAGGAATGGCAGAATTCTTAGCTGCGCACCCTGTGCCGGAAGATTCGCCACTCAACTTTGAGCTGCCCGATGAAGAGGTGTTGGTACCTTCTCAAGAAATTGGGGAGTATTCTGAAAAAGTCCCACCACATATGGAGCCGAGTGTCCTCACCCTCGACCTCCCACACTAGGAGTTATATTTTGATGGTGCTTCCCGGACAATCAAAAGGGCTGGCGGCCTCACAGACTATGTCTCGGGCGTTGGGGTAGTCTTTGTATCTCCACAAGGCAGGATTCTCTACAACTCTTGCGCTCTCATGGAGTCCCTGACTAATAATGAGGCAGAGTATGAAGTGCTAATTATTGGGCTTCAACTGACACTGGAGATGGACATCAAGCGCATCAAAGTCTACGGGGACTCTCAGCTCATCATTCGACAGGTATTGGGCGTCTATGACGTCCGGAAAAAGGAGCTTATTCCGTACCATGCAGCTGTCATGAGGCTGAAGGAGAAATTCTACCTATTTGAAATAGGCCATGTCCCAAGGGGCAGCAACTCCCAAGCCGACGCTCTGGCAAAGTTGGCAGCGGCCTTAAAACTCCCGCCTGAGGGAGAATTGAATATTATCGTCAAACACCGAAGGCTTATGCCAAGTGTGCTCGACGAAGAGTCTGACCTCATTGTCTATGAGGTCGACAACATTCAAGAGGAGAATACTCCAGAAGAAGAAGATTGGCGTGAGCCGATCATAAAGATAAAGAACGGCTGGCTTCCTCTTGATCGGGCTCAGAGGGTTCAACTACTACGCAGGGCGACATCCTATCAGCTGATTGACGGCCTACTCTTAAGGCTCGTCTATGAAAGGGACCGATCGGTCCTCCTACGCTGCTTTTCCTCCAAGGAAGCAAAGATTGCCATGCACGAGGTCCACTCCGGATTGTGCGGGGCCCATCAAGCAAGAGCTAAGATGAAGAATAGCATCAAGCTTAAAGGATTTTATTGGCCCACTATGTACGAAGATTGCAACCAATATGCTCGTACATGTCACCAATGCCAAGCATTTGGGTCAGTCCCTCGGAGGCCGCCCAATTCGCTCCATCCAAGAGCGCCTACTTGGCCATTCGCGGAGTGGGGCATGGACATTGTGGAACCATTCCCACCATCATCTTAAGGCCACAAGTTCATACTGGCCGCCACTAATTACTTCTCTAGATGGGCAGAAGTCGTTCCGCTACGAGAAGTTACAGGGGAGATAGTTGCCTGTTTCGTAAGGCACTACATTATATACAGATTCGACACCCCCAGTCGGATCATCTCGTATAATGGCACGCTATTCAGGAACAAGACTATTTATGCGTTGGCGTCCAAGTTCCATATTGATTGAAGGATGTCGTCCGTCTACAACCCCCAAGCCAATGGGTTGGCCGAGGCCTTCAACAAGACCCTTTGTAAGTTGATGTCCAAGATAGTAGGTGGCCGCAAACGGGATTGGGGCGAGAAGGTCCACGAAGCCCTATGGGCCTATCGGACTATTTACAAAACCCCTACGGGTTGCTCCCCATTCTCTTTGGTCTATGGAGCTGAAGCAGTGATCCCTGTGGAGATCGAGCTGGCATCTTACCGCGTTGCTGTGCACGCCGGATTGCCAGGCCAAGACCAGTCCGAGATAGAAAGGAGGCTTGAAGAGTTGTCCAGCCTTGAAGGTCGAAGACTCAAAGCCTACAAACACTTACAAGTGTATCAAGCCCGCATGACACGTGCCTATGATAAGCTGGTCAAGTAAAGGGCATTCAAGAAAGGCGACTTCATCATGATCAAGGAAAAGGAGGTTCTCGCGGGAAGATCCAGCGGCAAACTCCAGCCTAATTGTCGGGGACCTTATGTCATCCAGAAGGTCTATGAAGGAGGGGCCTATACGGTCATCGACCATAAGGAGGATAATCTTTTCCCTCCTCTCAACGGCAAGCACATGAAGCTCTATCATGCGCCACTGCAAGAGTTTCTACAACAGTCCTCACAGGACATACCTATCCCCAGTGAAGGTTCCAGTTAAAAAAAATGGGGTTAAAAATATTGATACCCCAGCAGACTCGGTCGACCTTCAAGGGTTGGCTGAGGGCAAAAAGGCCACAGATCCGGCTGAGGTGAAAATCCGAAAGGGCGACTCGGGCAAAAATGGGCAACCCCTCGGTGTGAAAACCCGCAAGGGCGCACCGGAAAAAGCTAAAGGGGGCCAGCCTCGGCGAAAATCCGAAAGGGCGGTGAGGTTGGTAATGTGAAAAAAAAAAGACAACAATCCTCTTTCAACATGCTTTGTGGGTGGTTCTAAGTCAGCAACTCCACCCTTTAATGGCGGAGGCATTATACTGATGCTTTGGCCGTATCTCCCACGTCGTCCTGCAACACCTAGTCCCACCAGGGCGTCCCGACATTGTCATGCTTTGTCCCATTAGGATTACCTATGTCTTGGACTTCCTAGGTTCGGATCCCGTGTCTCTCCGGGTTATCCGATCCGTTCTTCTAGTCCCATCGGGTTCGGCCTGCGCATGCCCCTTTCGGACTGCCGACCCATTTCGCCTACCGGCTTCTGGGTTTAGCTCATATGTCTCGTTTGGGCAATTAAACCCACTTATCTTTTTTGTCCCACTGGGTTTGGCCTACGTACGCCCCTCTCGGGCAGCCAACCCACATCATGCCTTTCGGCTCTTTTTACTATCTAGAGATTGGCCTCGGAGACGTTGGAGCTTGAAGCCATTGCCACCATATGGACCACATTAGCCGACCGGTTCGATCGGCTCCAGGCATGAGGCTGGGGTGGGTCGACTGCATGGCCCAGCATATTTACCAAGCCCTTTTGAATGAGCTCTTCTGCTATATTTTTGAAAACATAGCAATTCCCGATGGTATGACCTCAGGCTGCCAACTCATCATGTCTTTCGGCTCATTTCACCTTTTGTGGGATTGGCCTCAGTATGCCCTCTCGGGTTGCCAACCCATCATGCCTCTCGGCACATTTTTCCTTCTGGGTCTGGCCTCAGTATGCCCTCTCGGACTGCCAATCCATCTCGCCTATCGGCTTTCGGGTTTGACTCTCACGTCCCACTAGGGCTGTCGAACATATCTTTGTCCCATCGGGATTGACCTCAGTATGCCATCCCGGGATGCCAACCCATCTCGCCCATCGACTTTCGGATTTGATTCTCACGTCCCACTAGGGCTGTCAAATCCATCATTTTCTTCTTCTGGGTTTGGCCTATGCATGACCCTTTCGGGCTGTCGACCCACCTCGCCTCTTGGCCTTCAGACTTGACTCACATATCCCACCAGGATCGCTAAGTCTATTCCTTTGTCCCCACGGGCTTGGCATTTGCATGCCCTTGTCGGGCTGCCAAACCTATTTGCCTATCAGCTCACGGATTTGATTCATACGTCCCACCCGGGCTGTCAAATCCACTCTTTCATCCTACTGGGCTTGGCCTATGTTTGCCCCTTTCAGGCTGCCAACCCATTTTGCCTATCGGCTTCCAGGTTTGACCCACGTGTCCCTTCCGGGCTGTTAAACCTACTCCTTTGTTGTCCCAACCGGGTTTGGCGCATGCACACCCCCTTTCAGGTTGCCAACCCGTTCAACCTTCGGCTTTCGGGTTTGACTCTCACGTCTCACTAGGGCAGTCGAATCCACCCATTTGTCCCACCTATGCGGCACACACGTCCCTACGGGAATGCCACTTTCTCCTTGCCTTTTGGCATTATAGGCTTAAAAAAAAATTGGGGTTAAAAATATTGATGCCCCAGCGGACTTGGTTGTTTCTATTAGGGGAGCAATCAAGGGCAAAAAGGCTTTAACCCGACTAAAGTGAAAACCCGAAAGGGCGCTTTAGGCAAAAATGGGTACCCCTCAGTGTGAAAACCCGCAAGGGCGCACTGGAAAAAGCTAAAGGGGGTCAGTCCTGGCGAAAACCCGAAAGGGCGGTAGGGCTGGTAAAGTGATCAAAAAAAAGAAGAAAAAAAAGAAAAGCATACATGCAAGAGGATAGAAGCAAAAGTTGCGAAATTCTATCCTTTATTTATTAATGTCACCAATTTAGCCCGAGACAAGCCCTCAGGAGTGACTCAAAAAGGATTGGAAAGCAAAGGCCCTATCTACAAGAAGATGTCGAAGCCCATCAGGCACTAGACTCGCTCCTCCTCAAGTCGGCAAGGCGAGCCTCCCTCTCGAGAGCCTCCACTTGAAGTCCCTCTCGTCGGCGGCAGAGTCTCCACCTCAGTCCGTGCCCTGTCGCACGCCAGCTCAACCTCCTGTAGCTCCTCTACTCGGAGAGAAGCCCTCCTGCTACGCTCGTGAGCAGCCTCGACCTCAGCGTCAAGCTCAACCTAGATGGCCTGAAGCCCGCAGAGCTCTTCCTCCTCTTGCTGGATCTGCAGCCGGATCGCCCGTCTCCGCTCCTGTGCGAGGTGGAGGCGGGCAAAATCACTCCACAAGGCTCCCACCTTCGGAGGCCCATCATGTGATAGCCCCGGGTGAAGGTCTCCAAACTGCTCCTCAAAGCCTCTACCGTCGGCAACGGGTCAACCTGGATCAACTGGTCAAGACTCTGGAGAAGCTGGTCAGCCATGATGGCATTCAATGCCGCTCCAAGCGCAAGAGTATCAGGCCACTCAACTCCGAGAGCAGAGAAGTCCATGGGCACTGCGGCTGCCCCTTTTGCTGATCCTGAACCAGGAGGATAATAAAAGTGTGTGAGTATACCACCACAATAAAGCCGCCATGGTAAAAGTCCAAAGGTACAAGTCACAATGGCTTTACCTGAAGCAACCATGCCCGCCGGGTCAGGCCTGACAGAGGATCCCTCTTCCAAGACCGGAGGGGAACTATCAACAGGCGCCGGTCCCTGTTCTGTGGGAGGTGCTAGAGCAACCGATCTCTCTGGAAACGAGGCAAGGCATAGAAAGTCTCAGCACTTCATCGGCACCAATAATCAAAATCAACACTTCACAGTGATGAAGACATACCAGTCCCTACAAGGGTTTCCTCCTCAATCATAGTGATGTCAACCTCTGCCGTTGGCTCCGCAGGAGGAGAGATGGCTGAAATAATAGGGTGTCACCAACATGTAGAGTGATGATTAATATCACAAGAAAGGAAGCCATGTTCAATAAATAGTATGAGCTTCTGATTCAAGAAGAATATACCTGGAACTGAGGGTTCAGCAGAGACAACCCCCTGATCGGCAGCGTCCCGCTCCTCCAAAGGAGCTTGCGGCGATCTCACAGCTATGTCAGCCCCTTCAGGCTGAGAGACAGGCCTCTCCTCAGGATGATCGGCAACTGTCCAGATCAGGAGGATCATACAATATTAATATGCAGGGACGTGTGGCAAGAAGAGTGTACAAAATATTTTTGTGCATACCTGAAGCCTACATCTCGCCGGCCTCTGCAACGCTGGCACCCCCTATTAATGGCCCCACGGTCGAGAGTGAGGTTACCACATCAGGTACCCCGACTCCAGTGGCCAAAGCCCGCACCTCTCCATTATAATCTGGAAAATCGCTAGAAGGCCCAGATTCAATCAGCCTAACAAGCTCGTCCAGGGAGGAAGTCGATCAGGCAGCTGCACCATGTGCAATAGAGTCAGTCAAAAGGCTCGTAACACAAACAGGAAGAGGCATTTAGTCCTAAGATTACCTGGGCTCAGCCTTATCTCTCCCTCTTCAGAGGAGCTTGAGGAAGAAGAGGAAGAGCCTCCGCTGCTCGATGAGGTGCGGGAGCTTCCCTCGTTTGGGGAACTCGAGGATGAAGAAGTCCCCTTGCTGCCAGAAGACTTACTCCCTTCCCCCTCAGCAGGGGCGGCGGATTGGATTTCAAGTCCCCCTACAACATGCGATGCTATGTCAGCCCATGTGCATATCCCCTCAAATAAAAAAGGGGGAGCAGAGAGCGGGCGTCAAGGCTGAGGAGTATACCCAAGCCCTAGATAGTAGGGGTTCCTCCTATGTCAAGCACAGGAGAGGCGCCAGTCACCGGCGTATAATCGCCGGTAGGAGGATCTAATCCCTCAGTGTCCAAACTGATATAAGGAACAGACTCGTCAATCTCCAGCCATGCTTCCGTGAAGACATCTCCGGGACGAGGGGAAAAGCTAGCAGCAGCCTGAGCATCAGGAGGAGCTGCACTCAAAGAAAAAGGAGTCAGATTACGACATTGCGAAGACATGGCATAATGCTGGCTTAAAATCAAATTCCCTATACTTACTAGAAACGTCCGCCGGAGTGGGAGATTCCTCCCCAAAACGTGGGCGGGTAACAGGCCGCGGGTCATCATCGTAATGGCTTTCAGCTCGTAGCCTTTTCGCAGGAGCATGTTCCTGCGAAAGAGTATCGCCTCCATGGCCGCTACCGTCATCTGCAAATGAAGGATTGCATGGATAAGCATCTCAAATTGCAGCGAAAAGGGGAAGAGAGCTGGGTAATTCAGCTCATACCTGGTACCCCTATAATCCCTTCGGGCTTCAGGATGATCTGCTCAGGATTCTGTCGAAGAACCCGCACCACCTTATTGACAATGGCCAAAATGGCATTGGGGGTGACGGCCACCTCCAAATCTGAGATATACTCCACCGGGCCAACACACCCCACAGCATTGATGATATGGGCCCTCCACTCTGTGAAAGTGCTACCTGCAAAGGCCCCATCAGGGACTGGCTCTGCTAATTAAGCCTTTGTCTTAAAACCACAAGAGGCCTTTAAGTCTTCCCGCCATGAGTAAGGCGCTGAAGGTCCAGGGGCCATCCTCTGGCGGGTAGACCCAGAAGTAGGAGCTACCGTGGTCATACTCATAGTTGTCAAGGCGACAAGGCGACCCAAGGCGTTCACGGGGTCCCTAAGCGCTTAGACGACAAGGCATTCGCTTAGGCATCGCTTAGGCGACACTTCGACCACTAATTAAAAAATCAAAAATATATATCCTCTAATATATAAATCAAGAATAAAAATGTGAAAAATATAAAAAATAAATTACATGAAGAAATTATTGTAATTAAATTATGTGACAATTATAGAAAACTAAGTTGTATCAACAAATTACAAAAAATTATAGAAGTAAATGCAAAAGATTCAAAAGTAAATGTAAAAAGTTTAGAAAAATTACAAAAGAATATAATAACATCAAGAAAATTATAAAAAAGAAAGAGTTAAATGTACATAACAAGGTCGGATCCGGTTCGGACAGGTCAAGGTTGGCCCCGCCTTGGCGCCTAGCCTGCCTAGGTCGCCTTTTCCAGTGTGAATAAGGCGTTGCAGCGCCTTGTCCTTTCAAGAGCACCTGGGCGCCTAGGCGACGCCTAGGCGCCCGCCTTGACAACTATGGTCATACTCCTCAAGGGTTTCAAAGCCCCGATATACTGACTCCTATCAACAGGAGTGGGGAGCCCCTTTTTCCCTCCAACGGGCCTCAGTCTCACGGATGATTCGGGCAGCCCCGGAAAAGTGAGACCTGACGAACTCGGGGTCAAGGAATAATGGAGGCAGATCCTCCTTCCTTAGGCGATGTTCCTCTGCAACCCGGATGGTGTCAGCTCGTTGTCTAAAGACATTGCTGATTTTGAACCACCAATGTGCATAATGCATATCAAAGTGGCCCTTACGTGTCTGCCCTGGAATGGGGTAGTCCTCTTTGATATCACGAAAGAGGAAAATTGCCAAGCAGCCGCCATTAGATGAACATCCTTCTGCTTGTACTGCCGAAGAGTCAAAGGAAAATCTGCATTCGGGGGAACCGCCTGGTCATACCCGAAATTCCTCGCAAACCGATGCAGATAATATGGCTCTAGGACCGCTGTGCTAGAACGGCGATATACTAGAACCCCGGGCCGAATACAAATGGCCCACTCTGCCAATGCATGAGAAGAAAGTAAAGCCTGCGAAGATACCCTGCAGGCGACTGTGTCACCCTGCCGCTCCAAGTAAGGACAGTACAGGTGGGAGCTATGGTCGAAGTCCAGACTCTCACCCCTCCAAATATGGAGGAAAGAAAAAACACGGCGGGCACTAGCGAGCTGTGAGACTGCATCCTGGTCCGAGTGACCAGCAAAGCTGAAGATAAGCGGGGCAGCCGGATTGTCGACTGGCGTCCTCTGTGAGAGCTCCGACAGCAGCAAACCAGCCCACACACTCAAATAATGGGTGGGCATCAGAATATGCTTGTCCCTGGGTGACGAATGGGTACTCAGGGCGCCGAAGGAATGATATATATTTACCAGCGCGGCCGGAGCAATCGCAATCCTGCGTCCGCACGCCATCAAACAAGCTGGATATATCACCTCGGCCCGAAGGATTCCCTCCTCGCCATAAGGGATCACGAAGCTGGCCAGCCAGTAGGCCAAGTAAGCTGCTAGGTATGTTAGCGGTGGCAGATCCCCCGAGTTCCACCCCTACGTAGGAGCGGGCAAATGACGCGGATGTGAAGCAAACCGCAGCTCGACCTCTCTACACTGCTCCCATGTCATACCGGAAGAGGCAAACTCCTCATAGAAGCAGTATGGACCACTGTAGAAGTGTGTCACCCAAGCATTTAGGGTCACCCTCGGCGTCCGTGTAGCTTTCTCTTTGCCTACGAGGGCTAAGTCCCTCCAAGTCTTCGTCAGATATCGAAAGCAGTAGGGAAGGAGATACTGGTCGGCTCCGTCCGAAGCGTTGAGGTGTAGATCATCCAGGGAAAGCTCCTCATAGGGCTATCCGCAAACCGATAAACCAGAAATCCTCTGAAAGGCCCACAGGTCTAAAGAAGTTTCTCCCTCAGCGGTCATGAACGTATTCCAGCGCCGATTGAATCTCTCAACTAAGGCCTGGAGTAACCCTGTATGACACGGGTAGGAATACAAAGCTGCAGTCACCGCGTGGCGAACCCCTGCTCTGTCAAGTGCTGCTCTGTACACAGTCAGGATCCCCCACAACCACTCTGTCGCACCTCGACGATAGCAGTGGGAGGGAACGACGGCCCACCTCCCATACCAGTCGGGGGCCTTCTGCGCTAAGATCCTCTCCAAAAAGTAGTCATGATCATAATCGTCATGAGTATAAGCTGCGCCGGAGGGAGCCAGAAACATCCCATCAACTACAACATCTGCGGCCTTATGGTGCCCAAACAAGTGCCAGATAGCTGGTGAGGATGGCCCCACCCGAACTTTGAAACTATCAAAATCCCTGAAGAAGCCCAGATTCTTCTGATCAGGGTACTGCCTCTGCCGAATGAAGCCCTCAGGGAAGCTTGCATATGAAAAAGTACAGGTGTCTCGCATGCTGTCTCTTCCGAGCAATATCGCCCGCTCAAGACGGCGCCTTTCTGCTCGGAGGCGAGAATCACTAGCCTCCATGCCAGGAGGCACAAAGCTCTGGAGAAAAGCCAAGAGGGCTCGGTTCACTGGGAAATGCGGTGGATATCCTCCTGAACGGTCATAAACATAGACCCCCTGCCTCCTCACGATACGGGAGACATCAACGGAACCCTCAGCGACAGTGGTCTCCCCTATCGGGCCCTCAGCGACCCAAGTAACTCCGCGGTCTACCGCGTCAAAACCCTCGGAGGTAATGCTGCGAGGAGGGAATGGTGGCATAGGCCTGTCCGTCCTTCGCACATAATGGTCGTCAGAACCTCCAACTCTAGGCCTCCGGGAGGTCTCTCTACTCCGGCTGGGACGAGCCATGTCTACAAGAACTGCAAAGCAAAGACCAGAAAAGTGCTCAGTTACAAATTAAAATCAGCATCTGGACAGCAATAAAGTTATTGAGCAAGTCCTACAAGACCCCTGGTTCTGTCAGGGAACTCGGGGATTAGCAAAATTAACGAAAGGCACGGGCCACCCGCCCCACCTTCGACGTCGACGGATATCCCGTGGGGGGCATTTGTTGCAACCGTAATTTGTCTTACAAAATTCCGAGACATTATTCTCGCATTGGACGAGACCTATATTCGGCGTACCGCCACTTTGGGGAATATTCCCACACGGGGTCCTATATTTGACGTATCGCCGCCCCGTAGAATATTTCCACACTTAGGGCTTCATAGCCTACATATTGCCACCATTACAGACCTCTTACAGTAATCGAGACGGTCGAGAGCCGAGTTAAATCTACTACAATTGTCAAGATCGTGTAGTTCCGGGAAAATCCCTACGGGATGAACCCTCCCCCTCCTTTGGAGGTACAACTATGGATAAAAGAAGCTCCCACAAGAAGACGGAAGGCATAAACAAAGGTCTACGCACCGCAAATAAAGTCCCTTGCACGTGTAGCACGGAGTGCGGACGACAACAAGTCTTCCCTTCGCGGCCTACGGCACGAAGAAAACGACAAACGAACAAGGAGGAGAGCGTCTTCCCTTCTCCAGCGAGCGAACGAGGCTCCAAAGCCCCCCAAGGCCCCTATTTATTGGAATCGGACGAGGGAGAGACCCGTACGGGGTCGGAGGGACCCGTACGGGGTCACCCGCCCCCAGGCAGGTCCGGGCAGGTCCGCGCGGGCCCGCGCGTGGGGGTGTGAGCCCGGGCGGGACCCGCCCGGGGTTATTTGACCCCGGACGGGCACGGGGACCACCCACCCCGGGACGGTCCCCTTTCCCGCGCGCGGAGAACCAAAAAAAGGGGGGAAATAGATCTCCCAGGGGTCATTTTCACCCCGTTTAACCCGTACAGGTCCAAACGACCCCGGGGAGATTCCCACTTCTATAAATAGACTCCCAAGGGTCCATAAGGAGGCATTCAGAACGATCTACAACCTACGGAGCATTTCCTACACTTGGGGCATCCAGCAAGGAATTTGTTCGTTTGTTTTGGCCCGCGAGGGGTAAGTCCCCGGGTCTTGTGTATATGTCCCTATGAGGGTATTTTTGCCATTATGTCTCTCAGTGGGCCATGTTGTAAGTTTCTACGTTCCGGGACAACTAAATTACGTAGTTCCGTCTGTATAACGGGGGAATTACAAAAATGTCCTCTCCGGGGCCCGAGAAACAAAAATGTCCTGCTCTTTGCAGTTATACCCTGCAACTTTTTGTAATAGGGACTACGCCCCTACTTCCCGCGTTAGTGCGGATTTTTGTACAGTCGACAACTCGCCGACAACCCTGGTACTCATCCGAATTGTAAAAGCACCCAGCGTGTTCTATGTATGTCCTAGGGAAAAAATTATAAGAAAATCCCTCGACTTATGAAAATTGTATATATACCCCTCCTTCGGCCAAGTTGACAGATGTGAGCCTTCTATGAAGCCCTTGTCACTCCTTCAGCTCAGGGACGTTATCAGCTCAGTCCGACACTCAGATGTCACCCCAACCCTAGGTCTATGTAGGGCATGATAAAATTACCAAAATATCCCTACGACCTAAAAACAGCCTAGCAGCCCCCGTAACCCTCCAGAAAGCAAAGATGGCATCGGTTTCGGCCGAAACCGGCCGAAACCCATTTAAAAGGTTCAAAAAAATTAAATTAATTCTAAAAATTCACTCCAAAAATCATAAAAAATATAAATAAACACTTAAAATCACAAAAACTATTACACATGCATTTGACTGTATAAGTTAGTGCAATAACCTTGAAGTAGACAACTACGCATTGAACTTCAAACATTGAACATGTGAAAGTTAAACTAATATTCCATTGTACATTAATACAAGCAGTACACTAAACCAAATTAGACAAAATAAATGTTACAAAAATTCATTGATTCTTACCTAATATGGATAATAATTACTAGAAGAACCTTCTCCCTCATCGTCTGGCCCTTGATGTCGATACCCATAACCAGGTTGCATGTATGGTCTATATTCACTATAACCAAACAATGAGGTAGCCAAGTCCAACATCCCTCTTTGGATCCCTCTTGGAGTGTTTGGTTGGCTTGATTCGAATCCAGTATCAGCATAGGAATCTTGAGGAAGAGAAGAGGAACTGGTCGGATATGGATGGAACTGAAATGATGGTTCATAATTCCACGACCCATAAATAGTTGTTTCCTGTTGGACACCATCGTAACCTGGTGAATCATATCCTCGCTGACCTTGCTTGTATCCAGTAGTACCACCTGCCGCACCTGCATCACCTGTACCACCTGCAGCACCTGCATCACCTGCATCACTAGTACTACCTGCAGCACCTCGGGGATGATCACCATCATCATCATCACCACAAGAAATCAGTCGCTTTTTAGCCTTTGGGGATGCTTTTTTCTCTTGTGGTGCCAATTTTTCAGTGATCTTTGACATGAGTCCTTTATCCCTTGGCGTGTGCCTCACATAAATCTGCTTCAACTACTCAATTGTCGGGTCCTCTCGAGCAGCAGCATTTGTCCTCTCAGTTTGCCCACGCACTGATGTACTTCTTCTTAAGGAGACCGGTGGCTTGACCATTCTAGGAGTGACTGGCCTGCTATCTGTATCTGAGTGTCTAGCTGGCTCAAACTCGAACTGCTCCTCAGTGTCATCAACAACCCTAGACTGGTGCGCATGAGTATCTCTAGCCCTCTTTGATGTTCTTTTGAATTCGGGATCTCTTGGGTCATCTTCATCGGGTATGCCCTCTGCCCATCTTCTATCATCAACATCAAAAACGGGCTCATCAACCTGTGCTCGTGTCTCCACCCAAGATTGCAAGGGATTATCATCATCAAATAAGGCATCCACATCAATTTCTGCGGCGGCATCCTCGGCGACGCGTTTGTCTCGCAGCTGTTGTCTCAACCTCATATTCTTTATTCTCAACCTCATATTGTAGTGGCAGTACACTAATTTCTCTAACCGATCAGCCTTTAGCCGATTGCGAACCTTTGAGTGTATAAGACTGAACGTGCTCCAATTTCTTTCACATTGACTTGCTGATGTGGTTTGACTCAACACCCTGATTGCAATGAAAGCCAATGCAGAACTTCCCAATTCTCTATTGTTCACCATGATCCACCAGTCAGCTGTTACACCAACCAACCATAAACAAATAAATATAAGTTGTAAATAAAAATTAATTAAGCAAGATGTAATTGCAAAGAAAGCACAAAGATGAAGTATACCTGGACTCACTCTCCCCACTGCGTATAACAATTGGGAGTCAGAATACGTCCCAGTTCTCATTCTATAGTTGTTCATCTACAAAAATTACAGAATAGATTAGCATAACTACTTAAGTAAATTCTATACCTCCTATTCATGAAATCAAACAGGCCAACCTCTACTTCCGCCTGAAACCTCTTATCTGGTGTCCTCGATAAACGACCAATGACTTTTAAAGTGCCTTGAAGCACCTCGGCATCAACATGTGCATTGACATCGTATATGAATCGAGGGTTCAGAAAATAACCTGCATTTGTATATAGTTAACTAAATGTTATATATAAAATAACCTAAAGAATAATGTATGAATACAAATAATCACTCACCAGCTGCATGCAAGTCGTGGTGTAATGTGGTGTTGATGCGGGACGAGACCACGGACACGACAAGCTCGCGATTGTCCCTTAACGAGGGAAGCGTCGGACGTGCACGGTTGAGAAACCGGCAGTGAGCTAGGGTGGTCGACTCTCTCGTGTGCCCGGATCGGGTCACGGGACGGTCACGCTCTCTCTCGCAACAGCGGTGATATGAAAATATATAGCAAGCTAGGTCCTAAAACATGCTCTCTAGCAGCGGCCTATAAAGCATATATGAAAATAAGCGAAATGCCAAGCAAGGAGCGAATACGATACCTCCACGCGCTCGGCGTGGGGAAGACGGTCCCGGTCGAAACTCGTACTCCCGGAACAATATTACACAATATTACAGCAATACAAGTCGCTGCCCACTCCACGCAGGGAGGTAAAGGGCTACACAATGGGGCCCGAGAGGACCGAATTCGGGTTGACGGGCGGCTTCTCGCGTTGATTCGGCAACACCCGAACTAGTGATGGTAGGGCCCACATGCTGTCCGGAGGGGCCGTGTGGGACCCGATGGCACCGCTGTAGTGGGGACACTTAAGGAAGCGCTCCCCGTGCTGGCGGCACGCTGGTTCGCCGGCCGGAGGCCGGGCGGCTCCGATCGGCACCGGTCGGAATAACCGGCCACGGATCTGCAGCTTCTAGTTTTCAACGCGCGCTCCGGTGAGAGTGGACGCTGCGATCAACCCCGATGTCGGATCGACACGAAACTGGCGCCGTTGGAAAGCTCTCTTCAAATACTTCAACCTAGGCCTGGAGATCAGACCTGGATCTGCACGGATCTTGGCTTTAATGAATTTTTGAGTTGCTGTTGTACAGTGACCGGACTCTCAGATCTGCAGAGAACTTGTCTGAGAACTGCCTTTGACCGATATGTGAACGTCCGAATCTGAAGTGGTGGTCTTCAGCAAAGTTGTAGGAAATCAAGCTAGGAAAACGGACATAATTTTTATGAAAGGTTTGGAGGTGGCTGTGATTTGTTCTGATTTTTGGACTAGAGGGTGGTCGGATCTGGGAATTGACTGAAAGCACTGTAGCAGAGATAGAACACGAATTTTGAAAAATGGATAGAGGGCGGATCAAAAATCAAGAAAAATGGTGGATGTAGGGGATGATGGACAGAACGCCCGGTAAAATTGGGAGCCCCAACAAAAATCAAAAAGAAGATCGGAGATGGGAAACTCAGAGCTGCTGTCACTATAGACAGAGACATGACAGATCTGGGAGTGATTGAAGACCGAAATTGCAAAAATATCAAACGAAGGATTTTCAACCTGAATTTTTTTGTGGATGATGGGATGGAAGATAGTAACACACCATAAAAATTACAAACCACGAAGAGGTCGTGGCTGGTATCAGGAATTTCGGGAAGACACCTCTGTCTAGCAGGACAGAAAACCGAAGACGGATTCGCGGCGGCTCGAAGGCGGCACGAACGGCGGCGGCACCGATGAAGATCAGAGGTTGAGAGGGGGAGATAGAAGATTGAAACACTCTAGAATGGGGGGTTTGAGGAGAGGAAACCAGGGGGAGAGGGCTGGGGGCGCAAGAGCCTTCTTGGCATTCAACAAAATTTCTGATTTTTCACTAATTTTCACATGAAAATACAAGTTTATATATGCTAGGTATCAAATCTAATGTAGACCCTTGGATCTAGGGAGGGTGGATGAAGGGCTGGGATGAGGTTTGAACAACACACAAAAATTAATTAAAAAAATCAAGGGGAAGGGGGCGGCCTATTGACCATGGAAGAGGTAGGTGGGGTGGGTGTAGAATGTTGACATTCTTCACCCTTTGTCCCCCATGTGTCCATAAGACTAGTCCAACCTTCTAGATATCCACCTAGGATGGTTGACCAGGCCCACAAGGTGACATGGACCAATGGGAAAGGGCTGAGGGCCCCCTTGCTGGTCCTATTGCATAATTGCATAAAAACCCACATAATCCATGGGAATGACTCCTTGGCTTATAAAACCTTACATTTGCGTACATACTTTCCCAAGGATATAAACACAAACTAAAAGGACATAAATGTAAAAGAAAAAATACATGCTCGGTGTCGATTCCCATCAGGTGTCCCATCTATGGTCAATAATCTTCCACCACTTTGCATGTTCTTTGGGAAGGGACTCCTGCAACTCCAATTTCGCACGGTCCATGGCCTCATACAGATATCCCATATCATTCTTGTCATCGCCATCCACCAATCTTAGGACCTTCACGAGGGGGGTGACTACTTTCATGTATCATGTTACTCTGCCCCAGAATTTGTTGTCGTCCACGATTTGACAGACATCCAAATAATCCATCTGAGCATCAACATTGCCCTTGTCGATGTATTCCCGCAGGGTATTGTGGTACATGAAAGCTTTCAACTCATTCTTATACATGTGCAAAGAAATAAAATTTGAATCAAATACGGATCATAACTATAAGGATAAAGAAGTAATAATTGAGTTCAACAGTATACCTATGCAGAGACTCCAAAGAAATGAAATTTGAAACAAATCTGGTTGGCCATGCACGGATAATATCTCGCCCCCCACTTGCATGCTCCCTGAACATGTTCAATATCCTAGGATGGCCATAAATATATTGGGTAATCTTTTGTGCCCTTTCAACAGTCTTCTTCACATGTTTGTCCTTCCCTATGTCTTCAAGTATGAGATCTAGACAATGTGCTGCGCATGGGAGCCAATATAAATGTCTGCGCTTATGCATCAATTTCCTCCCTGCAACCTTATAACTGGCTTCATTATCAGTAACAACTTGTACAACATTTTCTTCACCAATTTCGTCTACCATGTTGTCCATCAAATGAAATAAATAATTGGCAATTTTTTCAAAATTTGATACATCTACAGATTTTACAAATACTGTACCTTCGATGCAATATACCAAAAAGTTAATCATGGACTTTTTCGTGGTACCAGTCCAACAATCGCACATAATAGTGCATCCTCTCTCCATCCATATATGCTTGAAGCTTTGAACCCAGTCATGGAGCTCCTCAACCTCTGCCTCAAGCCCACGCCCGTATATGTCCCGACGTGACGGCACCTTCAAGCCAGGGCCAGCATCTGCTATGGCATCCAACATAGGTTGAAAATATTCACTTTCAGCAGCATGTGCAGGGACACCTGCATGAAAAAACCATTTACAGATGCTTTTAAATACATGCCCTACAACTTCTGCAGATTTTTTGACCCCTCTCAATGCACTTTTGATCTTAGGTTGTGTAGCCTGGGGCCTTCTATGGAGATAACTGTCCATGGGGCCTGTTCTCTGCGTCTGCGGGGGCGGGGCAGCAACGTCAGGACGTCGTGCAGCTGTACTGGAGTAGGTCCCTCCTGAACCCATGGGTGCCTTTCCTTTCCTTCGAGCGGCTTCTTCACGCTCCCTTGCTTCAGTCAGCTCCGGATCAGAATCTTCAGTGCCTTCCTCATCATCATCCCTCCTAACCCTTCAGCAATTTCCTCCTCATCCTCAGTCCTTTGTTGCATCCTCTCCTTTTTGCCCAGAAGGCACTGGCGCATCTCCTCTCGCACCTCTCGTGGACAGTGGTAGCATTGTCTCACCTCTCCTCATACCCCTGCCAAATGTTGCTTTCCTCTGGTAATTCCGCCATACATCTCCCTACCACAATAATTACATTTAACCTTCCTTCTCTTAGCATCAACTAAGGACAGGTGGGCCCACCCCGGATCCTCCTGCCGTTGCTGCTCCTGTGTTTGTTGACGTCTAGACATGATGCTGCATTAAGACAGTAAAAGACAATGTCTTGTAAGTATAATGAAAAAAAGATAATTTGTCATGAAAGAGGTTAAATTTAGTCAATGAATCTTAATTGAGCTTCAATTGTGGGTAATAAAGTCGAATTAGACGAAAGCCCCAATTTTTGATAGACTAATTAGGACTTAATTACCAAGTAACCCTTAATCACCCTCCATAAGAAAAAACCAGCATGATCCCATCCCAAATTCATCAATCAAACTTAATTAACCTTCAATTGTAGCTAGGAAACTCGAATTAGACAAAAGCCCCAATTTTTTTGAACTAATTATGCCCTAATTACTAATTAAGCCCTAATTACCCTTCAAAAAAAATCCCAACATGATCCCACCCCAAATTCGTCAATGAAACTTAATCAACTATCAATTGTGGCTAAGAAACACGAATTAGACAAAAGCCTCAATTTTTATTAACTAATTAAGCCTTAATTACTAATTAAGCCCTAATTACCGTTCATAAAAATCTAATCCCAGCATGATCCCACTCCAAATTCGCCAATGAAACTTCATTAACCTTCAATTGTTGCTAAGAAACTCGAATTAGACAAAAGTCCCAATTTTTATGAAGTAATTAGGGCTTCATTAACTATTACCCTCCTTGCTCATCCCAAAATTTTGACCCATTCGTCAATAACACAAGAAAATAATGAAACCTTAAATTATGACAGTCAAAACAACCTAAAACAAAACAATCAAACCCTACATTAAGGTATTCCAAAATTTTACCCTCCTTGATGAATGTTGAATGATCCTTCAAGCTGGCCAACACAGCTCCCTCTCCCCGGACCGGATTAGGTCAGCAGGTGCAGCAGTTGGCTTCTCCTGTCCACCTCCAGTAGCAGTCGCAGCAGCTCGCAGCAGCCACCCCCTGCCGCAGCAACAGCAGCAGCAGCAGACTCGCAGCAGCAGCAGGTCCTCCCGCGGGCGCGCGCGCGCAGCAGCAGCAGGCCAGCAGCAGCGGCAGGGCAGCTCGCAGTCGCAGCAGGCAGCGGCAGCAGCGCAGGCACAGCCGCGTCCGCTTTCGGCTGAAGGTGTGCGGTTTCGGCTGAGAACGATCAGGGTGGGGGGGAGGAACTAAAGTTCACGGGGTGTTTCGCCCGAAACATCGGTTTCGCCCGAAACCGATACACTTAACCCGTTTCGGCTAGCTACAGTGATTACTGTGTTTTTCGTATCGGGTATGGCCGAAACCGATACGTTTCGGCCGAAACGTATCGGTTTCGGCCGAAACTGCCATCAGTGCCAGAAAGAGCCTCAGCGCCTTGGGAAGTCAGGAACCCGGTCCTACTTCCATTCCAGCCAAGAAATTTCAGAAATAGTCCTAGCTTGAGAAAATTATCAAAATACCCCTGAGTTGGTAAAATTACCAAAATACCCTCGGGGTCTAGAAAACATCTCTCCACTTCAAAAATGCCTACGGCTTTCGCACATTTGCGTCTTTACTCCCAAATCTTAAGATTTTGCTCAAACTTAGCCCTAACCCTATTAACATGTTGGTGGTAGATGAGTGATCATGGAGAGTTATTCGAGTGAGCCTGCCCTCCACATCAGAACCTAAGAAGAAGACATTGGGATTTCTTTGACAGTTAAACAGAGGTGTTCGGACGTTAGGCCGATGTAAATCAACACTGACTACTGTCAGTGTGGAGAGATCCAGCACCCGAACCCAAATCGTCTGATACTATGCGCACCCACGGAATCACCCTCTGCATCAGAGGAATGCTTCTTTTCAAAAAGAGCATACAACATATTTTTTCTATAAAATGCCCTAATTTTTCCTACGTGAAAGATTCCGTGTTCCACATGACCCCACCCATAAATGCCCACTTCCGATTGGCCACCTCCATAACCTGATGGATGCTCATATTGGCTCTGTGAATCATATCCTCCTTCACTATGATTGTATTCTTTGTCTGTATCTGCATGGAAGGAGGAAGTAGATGTATATGTACCACTGCTAGTAGTAGCACCTGCAGCTGCACTGGGATCATCATCATCATCATCATCATCATCAGAACTATAAGAAACCGGTCGCCTAAATTGGGGATGTTTTTTTTCTCTTTTGGTGTGATCATTTCATTCATCTTTGAGATGAGTCCTTTTCCACTTGGCGTGTGCCTCACATAAATTTGCTTCAACTGTTCAATTGCCGAGTCATCTTGAGCAACAGCACTAGTCCTCTCAGTTAGCTCATGCACTGATGTACTTCTTAAGGATCGAGGTGGCTTGACCATTCTAGGAGTGACTGGCCTGCTATCTGATTCTAAGTGTCTAGCTGGCTCAAACTCAGGCTGCTGCTCAGTGTCATGAACAAACAAAACTGGGTCCCTTCTCTGGTGCGCATGAGTCTCTCTGGCCCTCTTTGTTGGTCTTCTGAATTATAGATCTCTTGGCTCATCTTCATCTAATATGCCCTCTGCCCATGTTCTATCATCAACATCAAAAACGGACCCATCAACTTGCTCTCGTATCTCCACCCAAGACTGCAAGGGATTGTCATCATCAAATAAAGTGTCCACATCAATTTCTGGAGTTGCATCCTCTGCGACGCGTTTGTCCCTCAACTGTTGTCTTAGCTTCATGTTCTTTATTCTTAACCTCATATTATAGTGGCAGTAAACTAATTTTTCTAACCGTTCAACATTTAGCCGATTGCGAACCTTTGAGTGTTTAAGGCTAAATGTGCTCCAATTTCTTTCACATTGGCTTGATGATGTTGTTTGACTGAACACCCTAATTGCAATGAAAGCCAATGCATTACTACCCACATCTCGATTGTTCACCATTATCCACCAGTCAGTCGTTTCACTAACCATAAACAAAGAAATGTAAGATGTAAATAAAGATCAATTCTCCATGATGTACTAATACATATTGAGGTTAAGAAAGCACAAAGATAAAGTATACTTGGGCTAACTCTTCCCACAGCGTATTGCAATTGGGAGTCAAAATATATCTCAGTCATCATTCTATAATAGTTCATCTACAAAGATAAAGTGATAGATTAACATAACTACTTAAGTAAATTCTATACGTCTTATTGATAAAATCAATAAAGGCCACCCTCTACTTTGGCCTGAAGTCTCTTTTCTGATGTCCTCGATAAACGACCAATGACTTTTAAAGTGGCTTGAAACACCTCGCCATCAACATTTGCATTGGCATTGTACATAAATCGAGGGTTAAGGAAATAGCCTACATTTGTGTATAGTTAACGAAATGTTAGATATAAAATAACCTAAAGAACAATGTATTAATACAATTAATCACTCACCAGTTACATGCAAGTCATGATGCAATGTGTTGTTCCATCTGTGGTCAATAATTTTTCACCACTTTATTTAATTACTTATGTTAATTATTACGTTATCCTTATAGATGGATGGTTATAGAATGAGGACTGCGACATATTCTGACACACAATTGCAATACGCTGTGGGAAGAGTGAGACCAAAAATACTAAATGTTTGTGCTTAAATTGAGCCAGTATGTATTAATACATCATGAACAATTGATCTTCAGTTACATCTTACATTTATTTATTTATGGGTGGTGGAATAGCTAACTGGTAGATAATGGTGAACAATAAGTATTTGAGTAGTAATGCATTGGCTTACATTGCAATTAGGGTGCTAAGTCAAACAACATCAGCAAGTCAATGTGAAAAGAATTAGAGCATGTTCAGCCTTATACACTCAAAGATTCGCAATTGGTTAAAGGCTGAAGGGCTAGAAAAATTGGTTTACTACCACTACAACATGAGATTGAGAATAAAGAACATAAAACTGAGACAACAGCTGAGGGACAAATGCGTCGCAGACGATACAACTCTAGATGTTGACGTGGACGCATTATTTGATGATGACAATCCCTTGCAGTCTTGGGTTGAGGTACGAGCACAGGTTGATGAGCCCGTTTTTTATAACGATGACATAACATAGGCAGAGAGTATATTAGATGAAGATGACCCAAGGGATTCAGAATTCAAAGGATCAGTCAAGAGACCAAGAGTGACTCATGCACACCAGAGAGAGGACCCAGCTTTGTTTGTTCACGACACTAAGCAGGAGCCTGAGATTGAGTCAGGTAGATACTCAGAATCAGATGACAGGTCAGTCTCTCCTAGAATGGTCAAGCCACCTCCATCCTTAAGAAGTACATCAGTGCATGAGATGACAGAGAGGACTAGTGTTGTTGCTCGAGAGGACTCGGCAATTGAGCAGTTGAAGTAAGTTTATGTGAGACACGCCACGGAGAAAAGGATTGCTTTCAAAGATGAAGGATAAAGTCACACCAAAAGAAAAAAATATAGCCAAAGGCTAGAAGGCGATTGATTTCTTATGGTTCTGATGATGATGATGATGCACCAAGTGATGATCCTAGTGCAGCTGCAGGTGCTACTATTGGCGGTGGCATGTATGCACCTCCTTCTACGCTGACACGGGAAGAGGATATAGTTATAGTGAAGGACAATATGATTCACATAGTCAATATGGACATTGTTGCAACCAAAAAAAATCCCTACTATATTTGGGATGAAATGCAGAATAAAAAAAATCCTTTTTACAAGTTTTAAGGAGTGGTTCAGCCCACCCGAGGTGGAGGGGACCGCCCGGGGCCGGCCACCCCCGGGCAGGCCCCCCTCCGCGGCCACGCGGGGGAGGGGGAACCCGCCCGAAGCCGGCCACCCCCGGGCAGGCTCCCCCCGAGTAGGGGGAACCCGCCCTAGGCCAGCCACCCCCGGGCAGCCCCCCCCCCCCCGGCCGTGCGGGGCAGGGGGAACCCGCCCGAGACAGGGCGAACCTACCCGGGATCGGGCCCCCCCCCCCCCGGACAAACCCGCCCGAGACCCCCCGACTGCTCCCTGGGGTTCCGTCTACCCATTTCAAAAAAAAAAGAAGAAGAGAGAGGGAGAAACGGACCTGCCCGGGGTGGCTTTGACCTGCCCGGGTTCGGTCCACCCCGAGCCGGTCCCTCACCTTCTATAAATACCCCCTACAGGGCTCACTTGAGGAGGACTTTTGGAGAGAGAACTTTTCTTTCGGAGAGAAGGAAGAAGACTTGTTCGTTGTCTTGGCCCACTTGGGGTATGTAACATCCCGGGCTTTTATTTATGTCCCTACGTGGGCTTCGTCTTTGTGCCCCTACGTGGATCTTGTATTTATGCCCCTACGTGGGCTTCGTCGTCATGCCCCTATGTGGGTCTTGTATCTATGCCCCTGCGTGGGCTTTATTGTTGTGCCCCTACGTGGACATGGTTGTTACGCCCCTACGTGGGCTTTGTCATTATGCCCCTACGCGGGCGTGGTTGTTGTGCCCCTACGTGGGTCTTGTATTTATGCTCCTATGCGGGCTTTGTCATTATGCTCCTACGTGGGCTTTGTCATTTTGCCCCTGCGTGGGCTTCGTCTTTGTGCCCCTACATGGGTCTTGTATTTATGCCCCTACGTGGGCTTCGTCCTTGTGCCCTTAGGTGGGTCTTGCATTTATGCCCCTGCGTGGGCTTTGTCATCATGCCCCTACGTGGGGATGGTTGTTACGCCCCTACGTGGGTTTTGTCATTATGCCCCTACGTGGGCGTAGTTGTTACACCCCTACGCGGGATTTACATTTAAGCGCCCATGTAGGCCTCGTAATCATGTTCTCGCCTCAGAGCGGTGATACTATGTACAGTTGGCAACTCGTCGACAACTTTTATAATGAAGTTTATGAAAATTTGCAAGGGTGTGATGGTGCTCCCCCGACGTGTGCCAGTTAGAAAATTACAAATAAACCCCTCCTGCAAGGAAAATTACATATTTGTCCTTCCTTCAGGAGCTAAGGGTGTGCATCGTCTTTAAAGACCTCACGACCTCTCCATACTCAAGAAATGCATACAAATAGTCCCGCAACCCCAGTGTCTTTCACATACCACTTCATATAGGGTCATGTCCAAATTACGAAAATGCCCTTCCAGCCTTGGGATGCCTTGATAATTCCCAACGGCTCTTGAAAACAGCCCTTGAGCCTTCCAGAGTCAATCCTTGCTTGGCAGCCACCCCAGATTGTGATAAAACTTCCAACAAGGTAAAATTACCATAGTGCCACTGGACATGACAAATTACCAAAATGCCCCTAGTATCCAGGCAATCAACGGGGCACCCTGATACACTCCTGGGCTCCTTTAGCTCACTCTTATCCCCAAATACAGTAGGGTGTTGCCCAGTTCAACCTGGTCTTAGCCAAGCCCTACCCCTCATACATTTTATATTCACCCACTGGGAGTCAAAAGTGCGATGCAAGCTACCTATGCTGATATATCCTCGATTAGAACCTTGGAGAGAAATTCTAGGCCTTATTGTTGACAATTAAACAAGGGTGTTTGGACGCTATGCCGATGTAAATAAACACTGACTGCGGTCAGTGGGGAAAGGTCCAGCACTCGAACCCTCATCGTCTAATACGATGCGCACCTCATGAAATGGACACTGCACTGGCCATTCGTGTAGCCCCATATGTGCACCCTTACCTCCTCAGAGAGAGTCCATTCCATGATCAGAGGAACCCCCCCCCCAAACCCGAAACAAAATATAAGACTTCTTGCAAAGTCGCCCGGGTAAAAAGGGGACGTCAACCTCGTCTTTAAAACAGACATCCAACAGGTTATGGAGGTGGCCAACAGGATGCAGGCATGTATGGGTGGGGTCATCAACTAGAATTTCAATTACATCCAATTCCATCCAGTAGCAGTTATGAGTCAGCATCCTCTTCTAATCGTCAAGGTTCTACTTCTTATGTTGATTATGGATTCCAATCAAAGCCAACAACCTTATACTCCAAGAGGGATCCAAAGAGGGATGCACGACTTGGCTACATCATTATTTGATTACAGTGAATATACAGAATATATGCAACCTTTTATAGGTATCAACAGCATAAGCCAGATGATGAGGGAGAAGGTTCTTCCAACTATTATCTATATTAGTGCATCATCATTTGGGTAGGGATCATTTAATTTTTGTAACATTTATTGTGTTTGTAATGTTTATTGTATTACTTGAACCTACTCCATGTTTAATATGTACTCAAAAATATTAGTTTAACATGTCCAATGTCTACTTCTAGCACTTAATCTAATTTATTCACACTCAGATGCATGTCCAATGGTTTTTTTTCTATTTTTTATAATTTTTATGATTTTTTTCTAGATTTTTCTGAATTTTTTAAATTTTTTTTGAATGTTTTGAACAGGTTTCGGCCGAAACCGATACGTTTCGGTTTCGGACCCGGCCGAAACCGAGACCAAAACCGATACTGCCATCCTTGGGTTTCTCCTTACGCCTCACAGGTGCTGCCTGCTTCTCCCTCTCTTCCCAAGGAAGTCCACATGTGGCTCTAGCCTTGTAGCTGGTCTTCTTGGGCCAGAACCACATGGGCCGCTCCAAAAGTAAATTAAAACCATTCTATGAACCCCTCTACAATGTTTTCCATTTCTAGGCATTCATCTTGAGCCAAACCCCACAAAATATCTCCACCTCATGATATTGTTTTGGCCAGGTTGAGATGGTTCTGACCAACTTCAACCTGGTTCCTGCATGTTCCATTGGTTCTTTCTGGAGCATGCAGAACCAGACAGGTCCTTGCTCATTCCACGACAATGCAGCCAATTATTGTCTAGAATAGCTTGAATTTAAGATTATTGACCCGCTCCAGAATCATCCAATCTAAACAATTACATACCAGCTAGATCAGTAAAAAAGCAGATAATGTTTTCAAAGACTAGCATTATGCTAACAAATACTTGACAAAAACTAGTTTTAAATCTCATTAGCATACAGTTTTAACCGTAAAAAAACCATAATGCAGTTGCCTAACCAAAACTAAGGTGCATCATGAAGATATGCATTCTACTATATGTTCCTTAGTTCACTGCTTCTGATTAATTCTCACAAACCATTATTGATATCACATAAAGATGATGCTTGCCATTCTAGCTACAATGCAAAAAATAAATAAAAGAGGTAAAATGCAGTGCCCCCTACCAACTCCCTAGCAACTAACATGAGATTTCATGTTCAATATTTAACTGCCTGCACTACGAGATTTCATGATGAGATGTTAACATGCATCATAACATGATTTAATGGTGGTAAAAGGTTCTTTATGAACAATTTGCTATACTTCAAGATTGGGTTGTATGAAATAACACGACAAATATAATAAAATTATGATATAAATGCAATAATATACACTCCAGACTTTTGTATTATTATCAAACATATGAAACATGCCAAAACAGTAATATATTTGTGAAGCGATTATGGATACTTTGCCATGTTTTAGTTATATTCCCAAAAGCATGTCAATAAAAAATATTAAAGTAACAACAACAGGATTATGGGAATACAAGGAGTACTGAAAGGAGAGGGGGGACAAGTAAATGTACTCCCCACCTAATGGAACCCCCCTTGCTTCCCATTGATAAGACATTTGTTTCCACCTGGCCTTCAGGCGTTTGAACTAGAACATGAAACTGCTGCAGAGCACTGTCAGAAATTAAATCTGTGTTCTGATATTTCCACACCTGCACAAAATCATATAACACAGAAAAACATGGCTTCAGTTCATGGAAGTCAAAACAAAATAAATTTTCAGCAAGGTTGAAGAATATTTAAGCCACGTTGTCACATTATTATATATCATGTTAACAAAATTTGAAAGGTGAGGCTGAGGCATAAATCTGTGGCTAGTGGCCAAGACAGTTTGCAACTCCCTCAAGTCAAATATGTTACACTTATGCATAAAACATGTCCGACAAAAGAAAGATGATTAAAAATGAAGCCCTCTAATTAGAAAAATGTGGATACTACTATGAGTCCTTCCAGGTCCCTACTCTTGAAGAGAACAAGAGTTTTCATGGTTGCACTGACAGCACCCTCAAGTCCCATAGATATGGTGGACGGAGGAGACTCTGCACCAAAGAGCAACTTGCTTGTTGTCTGCTTGTGCATCAATGCTCTCATCCCATGTGGGCCATTCTGCAGAAACTCTACCTATAGAAATTCCAGCTTCATTTAGAACTTAGTAAAAGCCGAATGGAAGGCAGCGACCCGGTTCGATCCAGCCCGCATTTACCGCTGTTGAGGACTTCAGCAGCGACCCAGGCTTCTCTTTAGCTCGATGATGGCCCAGGTTTCAGGACTGATCTATATTTTAGTTTTTTTAGAGTCATTTGAATTGATGTGCGACCCATTTGAGGCCCGTTTAGTCACTTTTGTATTTTTGTCAAAATTTCTGCACGATTTTTACTATTTTTTTCTATTTAGAGTGTAGTTGTCATCATGTGTTAGGGAAGCACATTAGGGTTTGAACCCCTATAAATATTGCTGTAATCCCTGTTTTATGCAATGACGATGAATGACAAATTTTCGCATGAGAGCCGCCATGTGTGTGTGATCCCATGAAGGGAAGGGCGTGAAACCCTAGGTCTTCCTCCTCCCCCCCTCTCTCTCTATCTCCCAGCGTACTGCCACCGCCCACCCCTTTCTCCTTCGCCACCACCGGAGCCTGTTGCCGGCCACGAACCACCGTGACCCGTGTCCCTGCAGCCGCAGCGGCTGCACCTTCTGCTCCGCCAACCGCAGCAGCGACCTTCTGCCACGTCGCGCTTAGCCAGCAACCTCTCGAACGGCCGCACCATGTACTGGTGTCGGCCACCACAGCCCTCTTCTCTGCTGCCACCAAACTCACCACAGTTCCCTGCCTATCCGCCGGCAACAGCAACAGGGGGAAGACCGCCGGCAGCCCCTTCACCTCTTTCCCCTACCATCAACAGCAGCTGCGACGGCCATCATCGTCTCCACATCCGTCAGCAAGCAGTCCTTCGCCAGCAGCCACCATCGCCTATGCCTGAGCTGGCCGCCCACTGCACCGCTAGTGGCTAACCCAGGCGCCTCCTCAGGTTACAGGCAGGCGTCTGAGCACCGCGACCTCTGTCGTTCTGGCCCCACCAGCAAAGTCTGCGGTCGCCGCTACTGCCGCCGGCCCTGTAACCCAGCTGTAGCAAGTGCAATGGCTTCCTCTGCAGAAGCCCGAACTGAGCTTCGACCCTGCCAGCAGGCCCCGCGAGCAGTGCACCGGCCCCAGCACCATGCCCCTCCACCACAGTCCACCCTCTCACTCCCGGTGCCCCAACTCTCCATCGTCTTCAGCCTGAAGACAGGATGTCGAACAATCGTGGGCTCGATTTGCGTGCCTCACTTCTCAGTGAGTCGGTAAGTGATTGATATCCCGTTCATTCCTGCTTGTCTTATATTTGGTCAAATTTCCCGACGTTTGAGTTTGGTAGGAATTTCTAACCTGTTATATTCATTGTTGTCAGACTGCGTGCATGTGAGCGACCTGCCTGAGGGCAGAGGGAGCGATTTGAGGTAGTTTGTACGTGCAAATGATACCCTAGGCTGTAGTAGTCCTATCTACCGGTCAGTCCAACGTTTCTCGCCGCAAGGGACGGCTTTCTTTGAGCATAGTTCTTGTTATTTTCATGTACTATTTCTCCTGGAGTTCGTGAGCGCGATATATTTTATGCCAGCTTATTATGACGCCTTGCTAATCTCAATCAGTCATCCTAGTTGGACCCGTTTTCGATAGCCATCCAGGGCCAGGATCTTGTTAGAGCAGTGGATCACCGTGATCCACATCCTACACCATCACCCCCGCCCTAGAGTTGATCGAGCCAATGGTCGGCAAGATCGGGGTGATAGATTTGATGATGATTCATTAGAAGATACGATTGAGATCCATAGAGTACCAAGTGCACGCAGGTATAGGAGGTTTGATAGAAGATATGATCATGATTTCGATGATGAGGGAAGGCCATATCGAGATCCGATGGGTCAGGACATTCGAAATGCCAGTACGAAGGCTCCCAGCTTTGACAGTTCCTTGGAACCGAAGGTCTATCTCGATTGGGAAGCCAGCATGAACCGCTAATTTGATTGGATGGAGACGCCCAACTTCAGGCGAGCTCGTTTCGCTAAGATGAAGTTGACGGGCTGAGCTCCCCTTCTTGAGTAGAGGTATGAGGAGCCCATGGAGTCTTGGACGAGATGAAGGCGAAACTTCGTGAGAAGTACATCGCCGCGATGTACCGTCATCGCCTGATTGATTGATGGCAGGGCATCACACAGGGTACCCAATCCGTTTCTGAGTACATCGATGAGTTTGACGAGGACTTGCTGAGATGCGGAACTCGAAAGGAGAGCGTGTTGACCCTTTCCCAGTTTCGGGCTTCACCAAAGTTATCAGTAGGAGTTGTTCCGCCGGCACGTGATGACCATCGAGTATGCCTATCAGGTCATGCATGACATGGAGCATTTTGAGATTTAGAGGAATTCTTCCCCGCATGCAAGGCCAGGATATCAGGGACCTTTTGACCAGCATGCTACACCAGGACCACTCTAGAGGAGTCCTACAGCTAGACTCCCCGAGGCTACTCATCAAGACCCACTTCCCTGGCCTTGGCTTCCTCCCCAGAGAGAACTTGCGCCTACCCTACCTGCCCCCCCTAGTCACCCCCTGATTGGTGCTCCACCAGCCAAGCGTGAGGATAAGGGGAAGACCCCCATTGTAGGAGATTCATCTAAGGAGAGCGGAGAGTGGTTCCCGTAACCGTTGTTATCGGTGCCAGAGATTTGGCCATTATGTCGTTTCTTGCCCATCGAGGACCCTGACTATTGAGAACGCTGACCAAAAGGATCGCCTGCCCATTTTAGAGGATGTAAGCTATAAGGTTGGTGCCAATATGGCCAAGCAATTTCAGTTGAAGGGTGATGTTGTCGGCTACGTTCGGACAGATTATATTTGGGCAAAGGACGTTGAGGATATGCCAGATGATGGTAGGCTTGGGGTTGTTCATTGCATCCTGACCCAGCCTAAGGTGAGTGATAACTAGCGCCAGACTGCAATCTTCCACACTTACCATCACTTGGGTGATATAAGGTGTGCAAGGACATTATTGATAATGGGAGTTGCATTAATGCAATCTCCACCAATGCCGTCTTAAGTTGACCCATGTTGATCACCCTTACCATGTGTCCTAGGTAGACTCGACTTCTATTCCCGTTCGGACAAGATGCCTCATTTCGATATAACTCCACCCATATGAGGACCAGATTAGGTGTGATGTTTTGCCCATGGAGTTATGGTCAGTCCAACACCTATGCATTCAAGTATGGCGACCAGCGCATCACCTTGCAACCCTCCCAACCACAAGCATCTCCTTCGCAAGAGAGCATCACGCCTAGTGCCCCAACCACTCCTTGTTCATCCCAGTCACACACCCTTGTTGCACCTAGCACTCCACAGCGGGGCAATCCTACCACTTCCAACGCTCCCCAGCCCAGTAGCACCCCCACAAGTAATGTCTCTATTCTAGATGCACCATCCTCCAGGACCCTATAGTTGATCACCACTCGCGAGTTTGAGCATGAACTTTTGAGTGTGATTCAGTTTTTGCCTTAGTAGAGAGAGAGGCCACTGATGAGGGCCCGAGCGAGCACCTCGCTGAGGTTGCCTCTCTCCTTCAAGAGTTCCAGGATGTTTTCCCCCAAGGACTTCCCGGATGGTTTACCCCCTATGCGTGACATCCAGCACGCTATCAATTTGGTTCCGAGGTCCACGTTGCCCAACCTATCTCATTATCGCATGAACCCTAATAAGCATGCCGAGTTGTATAGGCAGGTTGAGGAGTACCTGAGGAAGGGCTCCGTTAGAGAGAGCATGAGCACTTGCACTGTTCCCACACTCTTAGCATCAAAGAAAGATAGCACTTGGAGGATGTGTGTGGATAGTCGTGCCATAAAATGCATCATTGTGAAATACCATGTTTCTATGTCCCGCCTTGATGGCATACTAGATATGATGGCAAGAGTCACTATATTTTCCAAGATCGATCTAAAGAGTGGCTATCATCAAGTCAGGATTCGACTTGGAGATAAGTGGAAGACAGCCTTCAAGACGAAGGACGGTCTTTATGAGTGGTTGGTCACGCCCTTTAGTTGTCCAACACCCCTAGAACCTTTATACGACTGATGACCCGAGTATTACAACTTCATTAGGGTGTTTTTGGTTGTATACTTTGATAATATACTCGTCTACAGCCATTCTAGGGATGCTCACATGGACCACCTGCGCCAAGTGTGTCGCGTCCTTCGTCGCGAGAGCTTGTATGGCACCCTCAAGAAGTGTGCCTTCATCATCGATCTTGTTATATTCTTGGGGTTCATTGTTTCTGGTTAGAGTGTCTCCGCTGACCTAGAGAAAGTCAGAGCAATTGTAGAGTGGCCCGAGGTGCAAACCATCCATGACGTGCATAGCTTCTATGGCTTAGCCACCTTCTATCATCGTTTCATCCGCGGGTTCAGCTCTATCACACTCTGATCACAGATTACATTCAAAAAGAAGCCTTTGTCTGGACGAAGGCCATTGCTTCGGTTGTTTAAGACATCAAGGAGCGCATGACCCAAGCACTTGTTCTTCGATTACCAGATTTCTCGAAGGTGTTTGAGATCTCTTGTGACGCTTCTGGTGTCAGCATTGGTGGAGTGTTGAGTCAAGAGGACCATCTAGTAGGATACTTAGGCAAGAAATTGAATGATGCAAAGGCGAGGTACTCCACCTATGACAAGGAGTTCTATGCGGTATTACAAGTATTAAGGCAATGGAGGGATTACCTACTCCCGTAGGAGTTTGTTTGTACTTGGACAACGAGGCCCTTGGGTTTCACCATGCTCAAAAGAAGCTTAACCCCAGGCATAGTCAGTGGGTAGAGTTTCTTCAAGCGTACACATTTGTTCTCAGGCATTAAATGCGTGTGGAGAACCATGTGGCTAGCGCGTTGGGCCGTCAATCTTCACTATTATCTGTTATCAATAGGTCATTGGCTTAGAAAGACTCCAAGAGCAGTACTCTAATTGTCCCGATTTCGGTCTGATCCACATTGCGCTTCAGTCCGGACCCTCTAGCGAGTTTAGTGATTACACTTTTTAGGAGGGTTATCTTTTCTGTGGAGATAAGTAGTGTGTTCTGCGGACTTCAGTCCGCAATTGTCTGGTTTGGGAGGTACATGCAGGAGGACTAGCCGATCACTTCAACTAGAACAAGACCATGGAGTTCGTAGGGCACCGGTTCTCCTGGCCTAGCCTGAAGTGCAACATAGTGCACATCGTGGCCCAATGTCGCACATGCACTATGGCTAAGTAGTGGAAACAAAATATTGGTTTATACTCCTCTTCCCATGCTTAATTGTCAGTGGAAAAATGTTAACATGGATTTTGTTCTTGGTTTTCCACATACAGCTCGACGGCACAATTCTATCTTGATCATCGTAGACAGTTCTCCAAAATGGCTCATTTTTTACCTTGTTCCAAAACCTCATACGCGTCGAAGATAACTGATTTGTTTCTTGCCGAGGTTGTCCGTCTACATGGGTTACCTAAGACCATTGTCTCCAACAGGGATGTCCATTTTGCGAGCTATTTTTTGAAGACCCTGTGGTATCTTTTGGGTATGAAGATCAAGTTCTCCATAGCTTATGACACCAAGACAAATGGGCAAACAGAGGTAGTCAATAAGAGTCTGGGAGATTTGTTGCGTTGTCTAGTGGGAGAGCATGAGTGCAGTTTAGACTTGATCTTACCACTTGCAGAGTTTGTGTATAATAACTCGGTCAATAGGTCTACTGGCATGAGTCCATTCAAGATAGTCACAGGTTAAAAACCTAGAAGACTCGTAGATCTAGGTCCTTTGCCCATTCATTCTCATGTGTCTAAGTCAGCCGAGTCTTTAGCTGAGCACATTAGAAGTCTACATGATAGCATTTGTCACCTCATTGAGATCAGCAATGAGCGTCATGAGAAATTGGCAGATGCACATTGTCGGTTGCAAGAATTTCAGGAGGGGTACTACGTGATGATCAGGGCCAAACCTGAACAATTTCCATCATGAACTGTAAAGAAGCTACAAGCTCGTGGAGCCTGTCCATTCAAAGTGTTGAAGTGAGTCGGGCCCAACACGTACATTGTTGATTTACTATCAGACTATGGTATCAGTTTCACACTTAATGTCTCAGATCTTGTGGCCTATCGGGACCTGACAATGATACCCAGTGATCCTTTTGAGCCTTCTTCCCCCCTTGTAAGTGACCCCACCCATAAGTGTCCACCTCAAGCCCCTATTCCAACACAATGTGAGCAGACTGACCATATAGTGGATGAGTAGGTTATTACTTCTAGGGACAAGGCCTATCAGCGCTACTTGGTACGCTAGAGAGGACGGCCGCCTATCGAAGACGCATGGGTCACACACGAAGAGCTACAACAGATTGACCCAAACTTCTGGAGCAGTACGAAAACGGACATGTTCGTTACCGACGGGGCGAGTTCCTCCCAGGCGGACTGGTAAGGACACCCAAGCACGGACCTGATTCGACTCAACCCGCGTTTTTCGCTGTCAGAGGACGTCCACAACGACACAGGCTTCTATTTGGCTCTATGATGGCGCATTTCAGGACTAATATGTATTTCAATTGTTTTAGAGTCATTTGGATTGATGTACAACTCATTTGAGACCCGTTGAGTCGCTTTTGTATTTTTGTCAAACCTTTTGCACGATTTTTATTTTTTTCTATTTAGAGGATAGTTTAGACAATATGTTAGGAAGGTCATTAGGGTTTGAACCCCCTACAAATATTTTTATAATCCTTGTTTTATGCAATGATGATGAATGAAGAATTTTAGAATGAGCCGCCATGTGTGCGTGATCCCGTGAAGGGAAGGGCGTGAAGCCCTTGATCTTCTTCCGCCCCCCCTCTCTCCCCCAACATATTGCCATTGCCCACCCCTTTCTCCTTCTCCCCCCTCTCTTTTCATTTTCTTTGTCTTATAGCGCCTGTCACAAGCAAAGGAGCCCTGCATTGCCACCTTCGTGACTCCACGGGCGGGCCCCAACGAACAGGGCTTCAGCCCTACACCACCCCATCCCACCACACATCTGCGACGCAAAACAGGGCCATGCACCACCCTCGCCCTCGCAACCCCGACTGGTCAACCTTCACCTCTACACCGGCCGCCCTCCACCCCCTTCCACCGTCAATCACAGCTGCAGCAGCAACCCTAGCCGCCATCCTACTACCACCGTGGCTCCCCCTCCCTTGCCGGCAACAGCGCAACAGCCCAACAACAACACTGGCCTCGGGTGTCCTGCCTGCCTTCCCCGCGACAACCTCAGCCATTGCCTATCAAACTTCCACCCCGCCTGAGGTCGCCTACGCCCGGCTTGCGGCCTGAGCCATTCAACTCGGCCATGCCAGGCAGCCACAATCATCCCCTCTGCACCTATGGTCGCCCTCCAACTTCGCCGCAGTCAAAGCCTGTTGCCAACCACGAACCACTGTGACCCGCGTCCCTACAGCCGATGCGGCTGTACCTTTCGCCAACCGCAGTAGCGACCTTTTGCCATGCCGTGCTCAGCAAGTGACCACTGGAACGGCAGCACCATGTACCAGCATCAGCCACCACAGCCCTCTTCTCTGCCGCCACCAAACTCACCACCGTTCCCTGCGTTGACGACAACAACAACAACAGCAGAAAGACCGCCTACTGCCTCTTCACCTCCTTCCCTACAAGCAACAACAGCTGCAACTGTCACCTTTTCAGCAGCTATCCGCAAGCAGTCCTTCACCAGCAACCACCGTTGCCTATGCCTAATCCGGCCGCCAACTGTACCGCTAACGGCTCACCCCGACACCTCCTCAAGTTACAGGCAGGAGTCTGAGCACCGCGACCTATGCCGTTCCAGCCCCACCAGCAAAGTCCACGGTCGCCGCTACTACCGCCGGTCACGCCCACCCGCGTCCTTGTAACCCAGCGGTAGCAAGTGCAACAACTTCCTCTCCAGAAGCGCGAACTGAGCATCAACCCTGCCGACAGGCCCAGCGAGTAGTGCACTGGCCCTGTCCCCGTGCCCCTCCACCGCAGTCCACCCTCAGTCTCGGCTCCCCCTCCTCCCCGTCGTCTTCAGCCTGTGGATAGGACGTCGAACCGTCATGGACTCGATTTGCATGCTACGCTTCTCAGCGAGTCAGTAAGTGGCTGATAGGCCATTCATTTCCTACTTGTCTCGTATTTGGTTAAATTTGCCGCCGTTTAAGTGTGATAGGAATTTCTAGCATGTTATTTAATTGTTAGACTGCATGCATGTGAGTAACCTGCCTGAGGGCGCCGATTTGAGGCAGTTTGTACGTGGAGCTGATACTCTAAGTTGTGGTAGTCCTATCTATGGTTCAGTCCAACGTTTCTCGCTGTAAAGGAAGGCTTTCTTTGAGCGTGGTTCTTGTCATTTTCATATATTGTTCCTCCTAGAGTTCGTGAGCATGATAGATTTTATGCCAATTTCTTATGACGCCTTGTTGATCTCGTTTAGTCGTCCTAGTCAGACCCGTTTTCGATAGCCATTCCGCATCACTTCTCCCAAGAACTGTGGCGACATGTCCACAAAAAGATCTGATGCCATATGCAGCCAATGAAGATGGCCTAGCAGTTATTGAGGGTGTGGCATAGGCATTGGCCACTCAAGGGAGATAGGCAAATCTGGTGGCTCATACTCCATGCTATCCTTTGGGCTATTTGGGGGGAGTAAAACAGAAGAATCTTCAAAAAAGAGGCAATAATTCTAGAGAAAGTTGGGGATTTTGTTGGGGATAGAATGAGAGAATGGGCTGTTCTTCTTTGCAAAATATACCCACACAACTCTTCCCTTTTGTTATTAGGGGGGTCCCACACTTTCTGTACAGGGTGCCATAGAGATGTTTTGTGAGCATACAGCTTATACTTGTAAATCCCACCTTTGTTCCATTTTATTTTAATATATACAGTGGTACCATCCACTTTCCAAAAAAATTATTCACTTCTTGAGAATTGTGGTAGAGAAGCTTGCTAGCATTTTAGAAATTGATTGGAGCCCAATGAAGGATACTCATGAGCTTATTTGTGGATTGAAATCTACCCCTGGAAACCAGATGAGGAATGATCTATCATCACTTTTGGTATGATTAGTTGGCTACATGATGGGAAGGGAATAAAAGAAATTTCATAGAGGCTTTCTCAGGGATAACCATGAAAATTTGGGTAGTCAGCTGGGCTATTGCATCCAATCTGCAAAACCATGAAGATTCTGTCCTGTGCAAAAACTTCCCGATGGAATGATTTTATAAAATGATCTGAACTTCATTCTTTTTCTTTCTTTTATTGGTTGTTGCTGTATCTCCATGTTTTTGTTTTACCAACTCAGCAAAACAAACTTGATCTGGTACTTTCATTATTGTACCTGTACTTGGAACTTAGGCCATGTTTGGTATGGGGTTAAACCAGGATTATCCCCGTTTCAACCCCATTCTTCGTTTGGTGTAGCAAAAATTGACGGAGATATATTGGGTTAAGAAGAATAAGGATAACATCAAAAATGGGGTTAATATGGGGATAACTCATCCCAACAAAAAAGTTGGGATGAGTTATCCCTCACCCCCAACCCCATTCTCACTCCCTCTCCCTACCACTGCCCTCTCTCTCTCCTACTCTCGTGCTCCTCTGGCCGTGTAGCAAAAATAAGGTTTTAAAAAAAAGGGGCAAATAATTTTCTGAAAAAAAGAGAGATAGGAAAAAAATAGAGAGAGAGAGAAAATGAAAGGAGAACAGGAAAAATAGAAGGAAAAAATAGAAGAAAGGTCTCTTTGAGGTTCATATCGGCCCACGGCATATCGAACCAGTACGTCCCACATCAAATAATATCATTAGTAAAAATTATTTTTAAAGAATCTTATTGTCATTAATGATGATAGGATAAAATTATAAATTTAAGAATATTAATAATCAAGAGTAGTATAGATACACATATTAACAAACCCCATGGTACTATTAATTAGGCATCAATAAGAGGGGAATATTTTTAAAACAATAATATCATTGACATTAATTATTAATAAAGAATCTTATTACTATTGATGATGATTGGATAAAATTATCAATTTAACAATACTAATAATCAAGAGTAGGATTGATAAACATATTAACAAACCTCATGGTACTATTAATTAATCATCAATAAGAAGGGAATAATCTTAAAACAATAATATCATTGACATTAATTATTATTAGAAATCAAGAAAAATGTCTTAACTAATAGTTTCATTTGTGCTAATCATAATTAATCAAAAAATTAATTCGATAATATTTTCATTATTAGAAATCAAGATCATCAAATATAATTAATTAGGTTTGTCATTAGTGATAATCATAATTGTTATTATTAATTAAATATAAGTTGAAGATTTGAAAAAAAAATATCTAAGTCATCTTAATCCCGACCAAAGGAAAAATAACACTGTCTTTTAACCTAGGATAAGAAGGGCAAAATAGTCTATGTCTAGCACTTGTTCTCATTCCCATCCCTATTTTTTACCAAACGAGTAATATGAATATTAACATACTTATCCCCTCACATACCAAACGCATATGAGAATAAGAATAGAATAAATTAACCAAGAATGACTTACGCCTATTCTCACCACAATTTATTCTGATACCAAACATCACCTTAGTATTTTTTATGCCAAGGTGCTCGACTCCCATGTAGAAGAAAATTAAAAATAAAAAATATGATAACATTCTGAATGTCATCCATAGTCACTTGCTTAAAATCACATTCAATATTTTAACACTGAACTTACCACTATCTATTAGTTTCAAAATGTTATATACTCTAAACCAACTAATCAGGTAAGAATACTTATTTTCTTTATCTTCATCCAAAATGAACATTTCCGCAAGCATAATCTTGTATGAGATTGTAGCATGAACCAAATTAAAACTTGTAGCTTCTTTTTCTTCTAGTCTAAGCTTTATTTGCATCATGGCATTAAAGCATGGAAGGCAGAATCGCCCGGGATCGGATCGGATCGCCCGATCCGATCGGATTTCGGGCGAAACGATCCGATCCCGATCCCACCTCCATCGATCCAACCCGGGATCGGTGGGATCGGCCTGGGATCGGCCGGGATCGGCCGGATCGGCCCGGATCGGCCGATCCTAGGCCGAGTCTGCATTCCTACTCATTTGTGAAAAAGAATAACTGATGGATATGCATTGAGGCAAATAAAGAATATGTAGGGATATTCATATCCATGCATACTAGATCAGCTTTATCTCAGTCAACTAATATAGTTACATTGTGATAAATAGTGTACATCAAAGAATTAAGTTGTATGAGACAGCGGCTCCATGTACAACAATTTATCATCATTTAACATTCTAAAACATGGAAAGTCAAAAAAGAATTTATCCACACAACAGAATTAGAGAAATCCAGACACTGATTAATTATATTAATTCCCAAATTTCTTTGCATGCTGATCATCCTAAAAAAATCTGCCTGCTTGTGAGGTTTGAAAACCAGCATCCCACAATAAAAATGCTGCTAAACGTAATAAATTCCAAAACACAATGTCCAAGGAATCCAAGGGTACCCCAGTAAACAACATGATAAACAATTTACATAACAAGTATGGTTTATATGATTATTGACGAGTACTACCAGTAAGTGATGCTAAACATGATGAAAGCCAAATAAACAGATGGTTCTATATGACAAATCAAGGCCCCTATGGATGTTCAGAAACAAGAGGAGTTTCAACAGTTAGTTAGATTAAATTCAAGTAGATCGGTGTAACAAAGAACCATGAACTAAAATTCATCTTCCTGTGTTACAACTATGCAATCCTATCTTCATAGTATACAGTATACACAGCCATGCTCTACTTGTAAATTGTAATCAATGCATGCACATAGATATATGCATGTAATCAATGCATGCACCTATTTCACAAAAAGGTTAGCAAATGTCAACTATTTCACATTAAATTTGATATAGATCTATGTTAGAATGATTTTTCTATTCTTTCAGATTTTTTCCACAATTGTTTTAGATTTTTTTGACACTTATATCCCTAGCCGAGTCAGCTGGCCTGACTCGGCCGGGATCGGTCCGGGATCGGCCGATCCCACCGACCCGGATCGGTTTGGGACCGGGCGATCCGATCCCGATCCCCGATTCTGCCTTCCTTGCATTAAAGTAACCCCAAGCATCCTAAAACATGCCACAAGGAGGAAGAATCATTATACCCATTATCCGCCCAAAGTTATTTCATACTATAACAAAAAGTCCATGCACATGTGGTATGTTTTAGTTTTGTCAAGCCCAGACTAGTAATTAGACCTCTATGAACCAGGCAATCAGCAATGAATCTGAATTCTACTAAAGTAGCTCACTTTCTTCCATCATATAACACTGTTGACAATTGAAGCCAAGTGTTTAAAAAGAAGGAAATTATCATGAGGAAGATCAGTAACTATTTTCAGAAAATTTCCTAGAGTAGATTCAAGTCTTCAAGTAGCAAATTAAAGCTGTGGCAACTGTAGTAACATCAGAAACAGTGAGTAGTTAATGGAAAGAACATCTGTGCATCTCATGCACTATGACAATCTCTCAGGAACATTGAAGATCTTTAAGTCAAACTGGAAATGCACTAATCACGGAAATAATATAAGTCACTCTTATGAAAGTGCTAAGAAATCATGAATCTTTGAGATTCAAAAGCCAAAATTGGAAAAGGAACAGTGTACTAGGCCATGAAGAATGTGCAACTTTGTATGGCAAACAACAACATCTGTGACTACATATAACAAATCCTATGAAATTATCATGATACAGGAAAAACCATAACAGTTAGAGGAATCTTGAAAAATGGTTCAGATATTGTCAAATGTATTGGATTGCAAGTGGAGTAGGCCCAAGTATTAAACAATAAATGTCCCGATGGCTGACTAGCTCCAATTTGGAACAGTGAAAATTGGGGGATGCAGATAAATGCAGCCAGTATTTTCTGTTGGTTGAATTTCCTAAAGTGTGTGCTTTGCTTATTGACAATAGCACATAGGTTTCATGGGCACTTAATGGGCCATGGAGATCTTCAGGTTAAGTCAGCAAGGCACTAGTGATGATGAAAAGGGGCAAGTATTTCTTAACAAGGTACTAAGAAATTTCTACCAGTTTTAAAAGCCACTTATAAGAAAAGTAACAGGACGCTAGGACATCAAGAACATGCAACGAAACTGTATCTCAGCAAATGGGCCTCTGGTTGTGATACTCGGTGCATCATTTGCAATCAGGCGCAAGAATCTCTAGATCGCTTGTTCTTCCAGTGTCCTTTCAGTAAGGAGATTTAGAATGTATTTTTTCTTTTCACTGGCCTCAAATTCTCAATTTCCACAGTGGAGGACGTGTGGAATTATTTTCAAGCCATGCAACACCAGCAAACGAATGGAGATGTCATGGAACTTTTAGCTATGCTCCGCTATGCCATTTGATGGAGTTTGTGGAAGCATCGAAATCACATTGTGTTCTAGGGAAGTCGCTTTTACCTAGAAAATAGTGGTCTTCGAGTCGTGGCATGGTTGTCAAGGTGTCCAAGGCGACCAAGGTGGAGGCCCACCGCCTTACTACTTAGGCGACAAGGCAAGGTGCCTAGGCGAAGCCTAGTTTATATAACTAAGTACATTGCAAGAGAACTATTACTATACATTTTCTACATATAAGTTCTATCTTTAGTTAACATAAAATTTGATATCCACAAATCTTCAACATATACCTATATTTTAAAAAGCAAAAACAGAATAAATGGCAAACAATAGCAAATTAATAACGAGAAAACTAATAAGAATTTGTGAATACCTGTCAATCAATATAAAAATTTTAATCTAAAAGTTGGTATTCAAATAGTTATTCTCTATATTAAAAGGAAGTATAAATATGACACATTTCTGGATAAATTATAAGTAAATCAACATAATAATTTCATAATTTTTCACTTGTGAATCATCAAAAAGAGACACAAAAATGGTACTAGCTTCAAAAAATGCACCGTGCAAATATGAATCAATGTCCTTAAGAGAAGGGAAGAGGAACCAACAAGGAGAAGAATCCGAGAGGAAGGGGAAAGGGAAATGAAAGTCTTATCTTCTCTTTCCAATCTTGACATACATTTGTCAATTTTTCAAAATTACCACTGAACTTTTGCCCAAATACTAAAACAAATCTCATATCAAGGAATGGATGTCCTACCAAGGCAGGCTAGGCACGCCCAAGGTGGCCTATGTGCACCAAGGTAGTCAGGTGAGTGCCTTCATGGGTTGCTCGCCTAGGCGCCCGATCGCCTCAGGTGCCTTGGAGCGCCTTGTCGCCTAAGCGACGTCTTGAAAACAATGAGTCGTGCATCTTCTTTATTTTTGGGCTAGCTATAGTCTTCATCTAAATGTTAAGACTTAGAAAGAGGTTATCTCAAGAGTGTAATTTTTCTCAGACTTTTTTTTGGTTTTTATGTTGTCTAGTAACCTCTCCTCTGCACCTTGATTATGTTACCTCTATTTGAAATAAAATTGGTGGTACAATCCATATTTTTTATAAAAGAAAGATTCAAGAACATGCAACTGTATGGTAAAAGACAATAAGATATCATTACTCTGTACAGAAGATTGTGCACGAATACATGCACACAACACAGTTGTGTCCACATTAAAAAAATAATAAGGTTTTATTATCATATGTATCAATTTAATAGCAAAATAAAAAATTGAGATGAGCACATTGGGGAAACTGAAATGGATGGGTGTGGAAGAGGCGCAAATCATACCAATGGATGAGAAACTTGCACTTTTTCATATTCTTGCTCAAAGTTGCAACTGCTTCCATCAAAGGGGATCAGTCGCCCATGCAGCTCTCTGATCTGCAGGAGGCCAGTTGTTTTCATTCTCTTTCTCCTAAACCTGACATTCATGAGGCGTCCCTGAAGAACGTGAAGCATGTTTTATTTGCTGTCCTTTGCTTAATCAGCAAGACAATAAAATGTAAGATCGGCTCGTTCACCACTAGTGTGATTTACGAATACAGTGGCCGTACCATTCATCCGATCACATGATATAGAATGAATGGGCTCATGTAGCAAGGCCAAGATTATTATTTTTACCTCTATGATGGACAGTGTACTATGACCCAAGGTGGGCAATAGTGAAGTCAAAGATTAAACAACCAAACGATTAATTATACACAGAATAACCCGATGTCAGTAAGTGTGCCTTCCTATAAATACGATCATCAGCTTAGAGAAGAATGACATCGATACCAACTGATTTCTGAAAATAAGAGAATATATACAATGTCGATAAGGAAAAAAAAACTCCAGGGAGTACCTTGTGGGCCTTGCTGTGCTCGCTGGACGAGGAAGGATTAGAAGAATAAGAACAAGATGACGATGTTGACGACGAAGCCTCCGCAGACGCAGCAGCAGGAGGGCGAGGCGGAGGCTTCGGCCGTCTTCCAGGTATCGGACCTTTGATGGGGAAGTACCGGTTCTTCTCCTCATCAAAATAGAACCCCGGGATCTCTACACAACCATCAATCGAGCAACGGTTTCAGAGTGGTGATACCCCGAAAAAAATTCAAATACTCGTGACTATGAGGATTAGGCGGAAGAAAGCAAGAACAGAAGAAGAAGAAGAATAATAATAATAATAAGAAGAAAGATCGTCTCGGCGGCACAGGAGGGGGCTTGCCCTCTACACCTTGGGGCGCCCGCATCTCCGAGTTCGAGAACCGGGGCAGCAGCAGCAGCAGCAGCAGCAGCAGCAGGACAGCCCAACGTCGAGTGGGGTTTCGGTTTTGCCACAGGAGGAGTTCCGTTCTTCCTCTGCCACCGCCCTTGGAGCGGAGGGCGCGAGTTTTGGTTCGCGTACGATTCTGATCTGACGCTAAGGGGGAGTATACCGGGGTGACCGAAATTAAGACCTAGGCCTTCGACAGTTCCAGTAACGGTTCGGATCTACCGCTATTGTGTTCGCATCCGATTGGATCACGGCTAGTGACGGCTACACCTGCCGGCATTCGTCCACGTGGATCATACTTAGAAAATAGATGTTTAAGCGCCACCTTTATACTGTTTTTTTATTATATTTTTTGTCATTTGATTTTAAAATTAAATAATAAAAAATATGAACTTAATTTAGACCCCCCGATATCAAACTTAAGCTATTCATTTTGGTCATCCAAACATCTGGATGGTCTACGTCAGAATAGAGCAAAGAATGATGTAAAGTGTGACATCAAAATGTTTCTCTAATTAAAACAAAAAATTTGTCATTATTTCATATTAATTAAATTATAAAATAATCGATGAGTCCCCGATGGCCACATGGAGTCACGATGAACCATGGGGAGGAGAGTGGACTCACTTTTCTTGGGGAAATATATATTAATAGGAATAAAAATTACAAGATACAATAGGGCAAGCCCCTAAACAAAACATGATGCACAAATAAAACAAGAAAAATTTAGCGTCGACGGCAGATAGTTGAGAGACCCATGCGATCAACTCGAATGAGGTCTAACAGTACCATATGGCTTACAAGGGGGCGTACATTTGTGGCTGAGTAATGATTTGTATACGTATAGGGTTATTACACACCATAGTGTGGATTAGGTTTAATTTTTAAATTTTAAATTTTGTATGACTTAAGATCTAAGTCAATTTAATTTGTGGTACATGTCACAATCTCATCCGATGACTTAAAAAAATTAAAAAATATATAAATATCCCTCTAAATATCAATTATGTCGAATATATCCCTTATTTGAGCATATTATCAAGTATATCCTCTATTTAACATTAAATGTTACAGTTATTTTTATAATACTGGAGTTTTATTTTTACATGACTCACATGCCACTTCACCTAATGACGTGGCCGACGCATCAAATTAGTTTGACGTGATAGTTACTCAAAAAAAAATAGAGTATTGCACGTGGAATATCTCAAGATATAATTACTTGAAGTGCTGCACAAAATTTTACTCAATTATGGGGACTTTGTTAACTGGGTGAGGTTAGCGCATTCGACCCCAGACAGTCGAATGTGCTAACCGACCCCACTTAGATGTGTTGAGTGTGAGAGGAGTGGTGGGACGCACATCGCTCTCTCTCATCGGTTAATTTATTCCCCCAAGTCTAATTGAAAAATAAATTAAAACTTATAAAATAGACGTTTAGGTGCCACATTTATATTATTTTTTATTATATTCTTTGTCATTTGATTTTAAAATTAAATAATGAATAAAAATATGAACTTAATTTATAACTCTTGGGCATCAAACTTAAGTTCATAGCAGATAAAAGAATGGTGTAAAGTGTGACATCAAATTTTATCTCTAATTAAAATAAAATTTTAATTAATTAAATTTAACAAATCAACCATCAAACTATTGAAATATAACACTATTTGGTTTACGAACTTCGTGTGGGTACTGAGTGTCTACTAATGTTACTTGGTCTAAACCATGGTCTTCCGTATGTATCGATCCACTACATTGTATACCGCACATACATAATCGTACTAACTAATGACATGTACGATCGTTGTGTCGTATAAAAGTGGTACGCTACTTATATGTTTTTAAATATAAGATATTTCATTTCATGATGATGTTATTCGATAGTTTGATTGGTAGGAAATGTTACACCTCACAGTGTTTTACTTATTTTTTTCATTGTCTTCCCTAATTGAAGTTAAAAAAAAATTAGATGCTTCTAAGATTCAAACTCAAGACCTCAAATATTTAAAACACACGTCTTAACCAACTTAGCTAATAAGTTATATACATATTATTTAATAATTTTACTTATAATATATACGTCAAAAGCCTTCTTTTGTCTCGGTACATAATGATACTGCATCATATCGTACCGTACCATCCAATGACTGATACGGCCGGTATGAACGGTTTGTCAAACCCAAGTCCGAACTATGTTCTCAAACATCATGGGAATCAAACCCAAGCATGCTGGGCAGGTGGACGTGGGGAGTTTCAAAATCTTACTCGGATGCGGTCTCCACTCGAAGATGGGAAGGAGTCGCAGTGGGACTCGAACATCATGGTAATCGGATAATCATGGTGTGCATTGGACTCGTTCACCTCACTTTGGTATGGAATTAACTCCGACTTAACCCTGTGTGTGCTTTGATAGCACTTTGGGCTAATCGGGTTGAGTCATGCAGTACAGGGTTAACCACGGGTTTTGAAACCTACCTCTAGAGATGGGTTTGTTAGAAATGGTAGTGGGTTATGCATTAAATGCACTGCCACGAAACCTGCCATGTATCATAGTGCCGTAATATAAAACCTTCCCTCATATATTATTCCGCCGATTGCAACACCACCGTTAATGGACAGATGTGTCCGTTGGACATTGAAGGGAGGCGACTATCACAGACGGTCACTTCCCATTAGAATGTTGCTACCGTATTTTGGAGATTTCGTTGCTTTGTTTTAACCGGATTACAAACCCATATAAATTGACCACCGTGGGTGGTCATTCGCACGCATAAGAAAATATATTATTATTGCAATCGTGAAAGTCTTCTGCGCTCTTGCTTCCTTCTTCTTCGTCCTTTTATTCTCTTCTGTCGAGTACTTGAGAGTAAGATCGAGATTCGTATAATTTTTTTTGAGCATATGCTGATGGGAGAAAGGAGATCGTCTATCCGAGAGTCGTCGTATCTTTAGGATGACATTTTCAAGTGAACCACACGTCGGGAGAACTATTAATTCTAACGATTATGCACTTCGACCCAACAGTTTATGTTTCTAACTTTATTTATTTATTTATATTGATTAATTGTGTTACATGGTTTAAATTTTCTACAGCAATTCCCAACAATCTCAGAGTTATATTTCTTTATTCTATGGGGAAGAAAAAAATAAAAATAAAAATAAACAAAAAAGAGAAAACAATAATAGTCAACTATCTAATTAGTTGATAGTCGCAACCATCGACTATCTAAGTTAACTATCTTAGTTGATAGTCGCAACCATCGACTATCTCAATTGTTAGCTAACGATGATAGTTGACTATCTCAATTAATTAGTCGCGACTACCTCGGTTGATAGCTGACTATCTCAGTTGTTAACTATGACTAACGCACTTTCTGAATTTCTTTCAAACTGTTTATGAAATACTACAAATAATTATTGTCCACATAAAATTAAAGTATTTCAGGAAAAACTATACTTTTAAAATATTTCTATGATTTTTGTGCTCAGGAAACTAAAATTCTAAAAGTTATTTAAATATATATATTTGCAGGAGATATAAATATCTATTAGCTATTTGTTTATTTCAGAAAAACCCTTTAAATAGTTTCTGTTCAATAAATAGTTTATGTTATTAAATTCTGAATATTTGTTTCCATTAAATTGCTTCTCTATTGCCTCACATTGAAAATTGAAATTATAAAAGGTTGTGTTTAATAATTGATTTATGCTATATCTTCGTTTACGTTGCAATAGTTTCAAAGAGAAGAAAGATGTCAGTTTATATATTTATATTGACAAAAGTCCACATGATCTACTAACCGTTTTTATCAACCCTCAACTTTCTCTTAATGGGTAATTAAATAACTAAAGAATTTCTTAGTGCTAGCTGGGAGAAATTTGATAGTGTAAATTTTAGAAGATCGTAAAATTAAATAAGATTTTAGTTGACCACCATGAAGCTAATCTGTGATAGCACCATAGAGAGTCGGGGGTTGGGTTCCTCCCAAAACACCACCCGACAAGTCCGAACTTAGGCATCCTGGGCCCAAATCTAACCCAAGTCGTCCTCCTCCACAATCACATCAGAAGAGATAGACTATTACTGTCTCCACCAGATATTGGGAGCTCTATCTGACAACCTATATAATTTTAAAAGTGTCAGTGAATTATGGAATACCATAGAAGCAAAATATGGCATTGATGATGTCGGTATCAAACGGTTCAAAGCATTCGACTTTAATAAATTTAAATTTGTAGATAATAAACCTATGAACGATCAAATACGTGAATTTAAAAATCTTGTCCACAAATTAGAAGCCATCGGATCCCAATTAAATGAATTCTTTCAAATAGCTTATCTATTAGATAATTTACCTCCCTCTTGGTCCGATTTCACCGGGACCCTTAGTTATATCCAAGGAACCATCACCTGAACCCAATTATTTTGAGCAATTAGGGTAGAGGAACAACTTAGATTGAGAGAAGCCACCACATAAAACTATAGACCTAAGGCAAATATGGTCAAAAATAAATCACACAAACACCATACGAAATAATTTCCCCCCAAGCGCAAAAGATTTAAGAAAAATAATCGATCATTCCATAACAACAGACCCCAAAATCCTAATCCACAAAATAAAAAGTCAAATAAGACTAATGAGGAACGTTGCTGCTAAGTATGCAGACAGACCAACCATCTCGTCTACCAATGCTACTTTCGAAAGAAATCTAGACCAAAGACAAAGAGAAATGGTCCCCGTCCTACCGGCCATCAAGTCAACATGGTGACTGAAGGTGTTGGTGCATTTGAACCGGCATTTAGCTTTGTTATATTAAACTTTGAAGTGAATTTGACCAATTTACCTATTGATTGGTGGATTGACACCGAAGCGAATATTCATGGGTGTGCTGATCGCTCTTGGTTTTCCACTTTATCAATACTCATGTGCAGGAGCTGTGATGATGGGGAACACTGCGGAGACGCAAGTGCTAGGGACTGGAAGAGTTGATCTGAAGTTGACTTCAGGGAAGACTTTGACCCTTCATGGTGTTCACCACGTTCCCGACATCATGCGGAACTTCATTAGTGGATCCCTTCTAGTGTAGTAGGGATATAAATTAGTTTTTGAGTCAAATAAAGTTGTAATAACTAAAGGCGTATCCTTTATTGGAAAAAGATTTATGTGTGATGACCTTTTCAAATTGAATGTATGCATACCTTCTTTCCACGAACAATCCGCCAAATCCCGTCATCGGCTCTCTAATAAGCGCTTCTTCCCCTTTTGTTCTTCGTTGTTCTTTTAGTTGCATGCATCATCTTATATTTACCACCCCTCTCTACTTAAGAGAGGTAATTCCGTCTCGTTCATCATAGCATCCTTCCACCATCTGCACAAAAAGGGGTTTAAAAACAGCACCAACCAGGTGTGTGTTCATTCATAGTTTCATCTTCTTTTCCACAAGGGATTGATACTATACTGCCGTTCTTCTGACTCAGTTGATTTTTATTTGTTCTTTTGCAAGGGTAACCAACTAGAAGGCTCTCTTCTTCGGTCTGTCGAAAGAAGAGGAAGAAGGAGTCCGCATCATTTTTCGCGTTTGAGGCGAAGGCGATCCTTCATTTTGGGGCCTCTAACCCCTGGCGATCACATCACCCCCACGCACGTGCTCTCTGGTTTCTTTTGTTCCAATAAAACTCGTGGAGAGTCATTTCCCATAGTGGTTGTTCTTTCGTTCCTGTGTACACTCGTGCGGAGAGTCATTTCCCACGGCGGTTCCCTTCCCCCATTTAATTTCAGCACCTTCCCGTCCCCCCCAAGGTCCGCGGTGAATCACTTCCCGCCATGGCCGTTTAATTTCAGCACACCCCCATCCTTTTATTAAAATCTCGCGGAGAGTAACATCTTGCGGCGGTTTATTTCATGTTGTTTATATTTCTGTCATTTTTATTTTTGTTAAAGTCCCACGGAGAGTAACATCTCGCGGCGGTTTGTTTCATGTTATTTATATTTCTGTCATTTTATTTTTGTTAAAACTCCGCGGAGAGTAATCCCGAAGATAGTAACATCTCGCGGCGGTTTGTTTCATGTTATTTATATTTCTGTCATTTATATTTTTGTTAAAATCCCGCGTAGAGTAACATCTCGCGGCGATTTATTTCATGTTATTTATATTTCTATCATTTTATTTCTGTTAAAATCTCGCGGAGAATCACTTCTCGCGGTGGTTTCATTCGTGTAATTCCCCTTCCCCCATTTCAAATCCAGTTAAAACCCGTGGTGAGACATATCCCACTGCGGTTTCGTATTCAATTCTATTCCTTGTGTTTTTCCGTCTCTAAATGCCCGTGGAGACAATCCTCTCAGGGTAATCTTTACCGCATTTCACTACGCAACGCGCATCCACGATCGCACTCTCAGTTCCCGTGACGTCGCTCACACCCACTGCACTCATACCGATACACGGTAACTCGATCTAGCGAATAGAGAAGCCCATAACACAAAGGGTCACCCGGACTCTCAAAACAACATAAGCATGCTAATCGAGATAATACGGCACCTCCGAACACCCAAAAAAATAGTCACCGTACCCACAGGGTGTCCGAGACATCCACGGGAGCATAGATCGATCAATGGGTCACAACCGGGTTGATCAGGGGCCAAAACGGGTTGAACCACTGCATTTCAGTCGACCAACTTGCATGGGTCGGTCGACCAACCAGTTCGGTCGACCAAACTGGTCAGTTCGATCGACCAAACTGGGCAGAACGCCCAGTTTGTAGCGAACGTCATCGATCGACCGAAAATGCTGGCAGGTCGACCGAAAACCCTCTAGACTCAACATCGAAGTCCGATTTGACCTCCCAATCACCCTCGGGTGATGGGGAAACATTCCCAATCACATTACACGCCTTTCACAAGTCGGAAGGACTCCAAAAATCCACAAAACGACAAAAAGATGGGAGATTTCCTCAAATCAACCCAAATCGACTCACATGAACAATCGGCCTCGAATCGGCCTCAAATTGCGATAAAACGCAACCCAAATGAATCGGGATCAAGTCTCGACATCTCGTAGACTCGAGATCTATCTTTTAATGCAAGAAATGCCGCCTAAAATGGCGGATTCGTCGCACATCCCAAAATATGCTTATATTCTCCAAAATTACAAAATCCACTCAAACTCGTATCAATCGGCATGAAATTCAAGGGAAACACAGAACGAAGGGTAAGTGATGCGGGACGGACACGCGACCTGGGACTCTAACTCGCGATCGTCCCTAAGCGAGGGAAGACGTAGGACCGGGCGTGGTTGAGAAACCGGCCGTGAGTCTCGGGTATCGGCCTTTTCTGCGTTAACTCGGGTTGAGTCACGGGACGGTACACTCACTCACTCTCGCAGCGGTGATAACAATATATATCAAGCTAGGAACCTACACTCGCAGCGGCATTCAAAGATATACGAGATAAGCAAAATACGATAAAGAGCGGGGACGAGTGTACCTCCATACTCCGGGCGTGGGGAAGATGATCCCGGCCAGTTACGGTAACTCCCGGTAATAACAGTAAAAAGTGAATCACAACCATGAATTTTATTACCCACTCTACGCAGGAAGGTAAAGGGCTACAAGTGGAGCCCGGGAGGACCGACCCTGAGTTGACGGGCAGCAATCTGGAGGTGCGTTCGGGACGAACTCGGCTTGCTGGTCCGACTCGGTCCTGCGCCGACTCGGTTCTGACTCGCTGGACAGCAAGACATGGATTCCAAAGGAACGTCGCCCTCCCGAGGTCTTTTGAAGGCGCCGCTTGGGTGGGACGATGGCGGGATGTCCCTGATCGACTCCCTGAAGTGGAGGTTCCAGAAATTGACTTTTGGTATTTTTGCACGAATTATTCCCGGACTGATTTTTCTGATCTGCACAGGGAACAGAATTGCGCGTCTAGACGACAAGAATTATGGTGCTCAGATCCGGAGGCCGATCGAGGGGTGGCTGGTACCGTCGGAAAGAGCACTCACATAACTACAACATATAATTTTCACAGCTCCATCCACCAAACGGATTGAAGATGAGAATGACTGTAACACTGTTTTGTTTTCTGACCCAAATTGATATACACACAGGGTAGACTGTGTTTTTCCTGAGATTGACCTTTGACCGAGAGGTAAATGATGTTTCCAAGGGCGACAAAAATTATGGGAGACAGGGTAGGATGTGAGGAACACCTGAGAATTTTTGTGATTTAGTTGGAAAGTTATAAGCGGGTGATAAAAATACAACAAGGTGACTCTTTCCCGTAAATCTGTAGAATGGCAGATTTAGGGGGGAGAACAATAAATGTGAGAAAAATACCAAATGGTGTCCAAATGACACAAAATTTGAACCGAAGGTTAGGGGAGACGGGCAGAACAAACTCTCAAAATTAGGGCTCGACCAGATAACAAGAAAAATAACTAGAATTTTGGGATTGGGGTTCTGTCCTGATGGAGACAGAACTCCGACGAAGCGGCGGTGGCGGCGCGTTGGCGGCACGAACGGAAGGCGGTGGCCGGAAGTCGCATCCAGCGGAGGTGGAGATCTTGGAGTCATACTATGAGGAGGGATTCACACCCTAGAATGGTAGAAATCCATCTGCAACAGGGGAGGAGAGACACAAGGGGTGCCCTTGGGCTTGCTCTTGGTAAAAATGCTTAATTCTTCATTAAAATTTCTAATGACACTATATATATGCTTATATAGAGAATGGCAAGGGGTGGGGGGCTGAGAATTTCGTAGGAGAGAGGAGATTTTCTTCCCCATGTGGTCAAATGACCAAAATAAATAAAAAATATAACATGGGATAAACTATATTATAAGGGGGAAGCATATTGGACTTTAAGGGTTGGAATATTAGACTTTTTAATCCAATTATCCCCTTGAATGGTCAAGCCATCTAGAAGTCCACCTTGGACCTTTGACTGGCCCCACATGGGTCCTAAGGCTTAGGTGGCCCTTGCTGGTCCTACTGAACTTTTGCACAAAAACCCAAAGATCCTTAAGGAATGACACATTGGCTTATAAAACCTTACAATTGCATACATATTTTTCCAAGGATATAAATGTAAATAAAAGTACACAAGTGTAAAATAAAAATTAATGCTCGGCGTCGATTCCCATCAGTATGAAATTCATCCCCCCTACCTCCACCGCTGATCTCCCATGCCAAAAATGTTAATTCCACACCAAAAAATGTCACTCGAACCCTGGCAACGCTTTGAATCCACGAATGGGATCGCGCCAGACCACGTCTCGATCCTCGTGCCATCCACACTCCACGTCACCTCCACAACGTCTCCACGTCATCCTGTATCTCCTCCATCGGCCGCCAGAGCAGAGGGGAAGAGAAGAGAGAGAACAGAGGGGGAGAGATTGAGGGAACGTGAGTGAGAGGAGAGGGGGTGAGGGTTTATAAAAAAATATATTAATATTAATATTTGTGGATAATGTTTTTGGGGCTCAAAATATCAAAAAATCAAAAAAATGAGAAAAAAATATCTCTACGATCCTCGAAAAGAGCACAACGCACCTGCAGCGTCCTAGAGTCCGAAATATAACGGTTCACCCTCAACGGGGATCCAAAGATAAACAGCCTAAAAATCCAATTAAAATGCCAAACTCCACTCAGGACCCACAAAAGCTCTCCGAAAACTCTCAATTCCAATACGAAAGATCCAGGGTGTTATAGCCGGCGTCCTCGACCCTCCTCCCAATATATGAGAGTCTCAGAATTAGTGCAACATCCTACGTGGTAAATTACAGTTTACATCTGTCAAGCTGGGTACCGTCTTGCAAATTAATGACATGACAATATGTCCTCTACAAAAAATGTGTCAAAGGAAATGGGAGGGGTATTCATAAACACACGAAAAGGAGTCTTATTTAACATAGTTTTGTGGCAGTTCCTGAAGTTGATTTCCTGAATAGCCTTGGAGTAAAAAGAAATGAAACAATGATGGATGATCGGTTGTGTAATCTTCTCTATTTTCTTTACAAATCTTTGTCGTTTGGTCAACACCTTTTTTCTTACAATTCCTGAAACGAAAGAAATAAAATAAGACTTACAGTAGTAAGATATTTTGTATTATTATGAAACATTCCTCATTAAAATGGAATTTTTTGTTACAGATAGGAATTAAGTTGTTGTAGAAGACTTAAATAGTTTGTTAAAGAAATGAAACATTTTGTTATATAGATGAAGTTGTTTGTTACAGTAATGAAACTCTTTATTGCAGATATGAAACATTTGGTTTTAAACGTGAAACAATTTGTTATAGAAATGTAACAATTTATATACACATGACACATTTTGTTACAGAAATAAAATATTTTATGTTACACTTGTAATAATTTGTTATGTAAGTAAAATTATTTGTTACAGATATGAAATAGTTTGTGAGATACATGAAATATTTTGTTACACAAATAAAATATTTTATGTTACACTTGTAATAGTTTGTTACGTAAGTGAAACTATTTAAATAGTTTGTGACATACTTGAAACATTTTGTTACACAAATAAAATATTTCGTGTTACACCTTTAATAGTTTGTTATGTAAGTGAAACTATTTGTTACATATATGAAATATTTTATTACAGAAATAAAATATTTTATTACATCAATAATATATTACATTTGACTAAATAAATGAAATATTTTGTTAAACACATGAATTAATTTATAAAAGAAATAAAATATTTTATTATATAACTGTAATATTTTGTTTGGGACATGAAACGTATTACAACTTAATGTACAGTCTGACTGAAATAGGTTGTATGTAAATGAATTATTTTGTAGTGGAATGTTATATATTACATAAGAATAAAATATTATCTTACCTCCCTTCTGTTGCTTTCCATCTCTGTCGGACTCCTACTCTTGCCCTAAATTAGTGTAGAGTCTTTCTTCACTATCTTCTTTTATGTCACCAACGCTCTCTTGAGCCCTTCCTCTCTGCGCCTCTTCGTGCGCCATTGCCAAGGACATGGTTTCCTCTTGCCCTAACTTGATGCAGGACTTTTCTCCACTTTCTTTCCTCATTTCACCAGTGCTCTCTTGAGCCGTTCCTCTCTGCGCTTCTTCAGCCGCCCCCGCCAAAGATGGAGTTTCTTCTTCCTGTGACTCTAACGTCCTCTCTTCTCCTTTTTCTGCTTTCTTTTGCCCTTGGACACTGTCTCGTAGCATCTACCTTTTCCCCTTGTCAATCTTAGGTGCCATAGCGCTAGGTATTAGGGTCGTCTGAAACCCTTGCAGTGGTCCTCTTTCTTCCTCTCCGATGATGATCAAAACCCTCGTCAAGCTCCTCCTTGCTCTTCGAGGACAATGGTTGACGATGACAATGAACTTCTTCTTCTTCCGCTCCACTAATGATGTTCGTCTCCGACGACGACGGGCCGAGAGGTTAAAGGCTTGGACATTATAGAATATTCTACCAGAGAGCGTTCCATTTTACTTTTAATTTCATTCCATTCAAAGGAAGAAGGGGACAACAACATAAAGATTTCGCATGCAACAGTTCATGCGCAGAACAGGGAAACGGCAACAAAAGTAATATTCTTTTCCCACTGAGGGTGAGGATGGGCTAGGGGAGGAATAAGGGTAAGATAGACATTTTGTTGAAATGTTTATAGTGGGGAACCAACCCATTTAATTGAAGGGGAGAGTCTTCGTGAGAACGGTTTAGGGACTCCGGCGAGGTAGGTTCACTTCTAAGATCTGTCGATCTCTGTGTATATTCCGATGGGTATCACCATCTCTTGTTTATAGGGTGCTTCACCCACCTCCTCTCTGTTCCACCATCTACTGTGCACCCATCCCACAGATCCGGAAATCACGGTGAGTGTCTCCCAACGGGCACTTCACTGTCAGTGCCATATTCCATTTGTTGGCCACGTGCTAACATCTCCCACTTGGCCAACAAACTATTATATCCCCACTATCCGTGAGTGATATAATATTTCTTTTGAATCACTCCCACTATCCGTGAGTAGTGTTTCCACTCACCAGCACTATTCATAAGTGCTATACTCTCATTATCCATGAGTAGTATTTTTGATACACTCCCACTATCCGTCAGAGGTATCATTCTTCTCATTGTCTCACTATACGTGAGTACTGTTCCGATACACTCCCACTATCCGTCAGAGGTATCATTCTTCTCATTGTCTCACTCTACATGAGTACTATTCCGATACACTCCCACTATTCGTCAGAGGTATCATTATTTTCATTATGCATGAAAATATTTGATGCGGGACGGACACGCGACTCAACTCCAAATGGATATGCGACCCTCGGACTCTAAACAAGCTCGCGATCGTCCCTTATCGAGGGAAGCGTCGGACGTGCGCGGTTGAGAAACCGGCAAGAGCTAGGGTGGTCAACTCACAATTCGTGCCCGGATCGGGTCACGGGACGGGTCTCGCTCTCTCTCGCAGCAGTGGTGATATAAAAAGATATCGAGCTAACGGCCCTAACACATGCTCTCTAGCAGCGGCATATAAAGCATATATGAATAAAGCAAATACCGGGTAAAGGAGCGAATACGATACCTCCATGCGCTTGGCATGGGGAAGACGATCCCGGCCGATCTCGTACTCCCGGAATAATTATTACACAAGTATTACAGCAAATATGAATGCCCACTCCACGCAGGGAGGTAAAGGGGCGACACAATGGGACCCGGGAGTAACGGGTTCGGGTTGACGGGTAACTTCTTGCGTAGCTTCGGCGGCACACGTACTCGCGACCGTGGGACCCACGTGCTGGTCAGTGGGGCCGTATGGGACCGGGGTGGCACCACTATGGTGGGGACGCCTAGAGGGGCGCTCCCAGGGACGGCGGTGTGCTGGTTCTCCGGCCGGAGGCCCGGCGGCTCTGATCTCCACTCGCCGGAGTTGCTGGCCACGGATCTGCAGTTCTATTTTGCAGCGCGTGACTCGGCGAGATCTGCTGCTGAAGTCACTCCTGACGTTGGATCGATGCACAAGAGGTACCGATGGAAAGTTGACTTGAAATCCTTCGATCTATGGCTGGAGAAAGAAATTTGAGTTTCCCTTTGATGGCCTTTGTCAAATTTTTAAGCTGCTGACTCACAGGGTCTGAAATCTCAGGACAGATTTGAGTTTTCCTTAGAGTTGGCATTGGACACGATGTAGACCTTCGATTCAGCCTTTGAGCCCTTCATGAAAGTTGTATACGCTGAAGAGTGGAAAACATGGATATATTCTATGAAAGATTTGGTGGAAGTTTCGATTTTTTGGGGATTTTATACTGACCCGGGGTGGGATTTGGATAGTAGAAACAGAACTGAATTTGGGGAAAAGACATAATTTCTAAAAATGGGTAAAGGGATTTTAAATTTCGAATAAAATTTGTGGAGGATGGAGATGGTGGACAGAACCTCCAATAAATTTGGGGATTCCAACAAAAATCAAAAAGGGGGTCGAAAGGTGGAAGAACTAAGCTTCTGCTACACAGATCTGAAAAGGGACAGATCAGGAAGACAGAAAGACACGGAAAATAGAAAAATATAAAAAGAAGGTGAAATAATGGAATAATTTTACTGGAGGTTGGGGATCAAGTGGGAAACCAACCCTTAAAATCTCAACTCCAGATGAGGTCGGAGTTGGGAGCTAAAAATCCCGTAGTGAACCTCTGTCCAGCAGAACAGAACCTTGGACATCACTTCGAAAGCGGCTTCGCGGCGGCTCGATGGCGGCACGAACGGCGGCACCAGAGATAGAAATCAGAGGTGGAGGGGCTAAGGTAGAAGGGTTGTTAACCCTGAAATACAGATGGAAGAAGGGGAACCAGAGGGAGAGAGATAGGGGCGCCACAAATACAAAAATAAAATGTACATGCTCGGAGTTGATTCCCATCAATTCTCCCCGGGTGGGAAGAACTCGACCCCGTCGAGTAGGGGTACGGCTGCTCGAGTCGCTCCGGCAGATCCGTCACCGTGCCAAGTAACGCAGGTACGCTCCACTCCACGTGACCGTCACCTGCTCATTCCGTATATACTCGATATGCACAAGCTGTTGTGGGAACGAGGCTAGAGGTGGACACTCCGGGTGGGGCACTCTCAAATGGGAGGAGGCGGCTCGAAGACTCACTAGGAATCACTGCTGGGTCCCTGTAGGTGACTAGATCCGGGTATAGATTTAGAACCGATCCCATACTCCTTGAGCGAATCTCCTCGCCTCTTAAGGGACTGACATCAACGAGCTTGCACAAGACACACAAGACCCTAGACACACCTAATGTTAGTCCGACCTACGCATAGGCGATGGTGGAGCAGGACACCCGAATGTGTGCCATGCATGCATCTGACGTAACCGGTGGTTGATGTCATGGGGAACTCCTAGACATCCTACGATGCACCACTCATGGGCAATAGGCTTGAACGTGGGAAGTCCGGGAGGTTCGGGTGGTTTAGGTGGGCCGGGGGAACCAAAGTCTTCCTTGTTCCAAAATATTGGTTCAGACCTATTACTATGTGGAGGTTGCTTGTCCCGAATGGAAAAGGTGTGATAGTGAACTCCGCGGAGGAAGTGAAGTGATGACGATAGCTCGGGAGGTTCACTAGTGAAGGGGTCAAAAGGGTCAAAGAAGGTATGACCCCCTGAGATGGGCTCCCATATGACACGGTCCCAATCGTGAAATTCTTGAAGGTGTGGGTGGTCACCTTCATCCGTCATGGTGAATGGGACGGTGGTCATGTGAAAAAAATAAGATTCCTCCCTTGGGCAAAAGGGTATGAAGTCGGGCTCGACCGGCATGGGGAGGAATAGAAGAACCTCTGTGGTGACTTGACCCACGGTGTATACGGAGGTAATGGACCCTAGGGCGGGGTGGGTGAAGCTACGACTCGTGGGTTGGTTGAAGCCTCAGGCCAACATATGCGTCAACTTCATTTGTGAGTCTAATCCCCTAATAAGGTCATCCAATGTATCGATATGGTGACTAGACCGAAACGTTGTGTGGTAGGAGTTGACGGGCACTATTGGTAGTGTGGGGTCCATAGGTGGATAGGAAGGTGGAACCAAGCCATCCTTGAGCCAACTATGTAGTGTCTCGGCGATCAAAAGCGTACCCGTTAGAAACACGGGTGGCTCGGACCTTGATGGCTCCAAATGAGAGGGCTCCGAAATAAGATCGGAAGATGAGGGTGATGATAATGGAGTTCTCATGGGTGGGGAAGGATTCCCCGACTGGAGTGGCACCGGGAAGTACCCTTCCATCTGATCTACCCCTGTAGTCAACCGATCCATGCTTGTACTCAACCCCTTCATTGCTCCCATAAGAGCTCGGAACATTTCTGCCACTTCCTCGGGACTATGGACTCGGGGTGCAGCCATGGTTGCAAAGATGGGGTTGGATCCCCTAGGAATGGATATGCAAGGCCATTTTTTTTATTTTTGTTAATGCAAGCACCTAGACACGATTTAGAATGAGATGCACATGCAAAGTTAAAATGAGACTCGACTACAACCTAGACACAACCAAGACTCGGTACGTGGCGGAGATAATCAATCTGAAGATCACTCGCGCAAGTGTGCGGCCTTCCCGATAGGCGTAGCCTAACGTTCGGACAACACCTTTTGATATACCGAGTAAAGGAATGTAAATGTGACACTTAGACCGACTTAGACTTAGACTCGACTTAAACGACTCTTTTTTTATGTTTTTGTTAAGCAAAGACTAATGACTACCCTAGACTCAACTGGCGCTCTGATACCAAACTGATGCGGGACGGACACGCGACTCGACTCCAAATGGATATGCGACCCTCGGACTCTAAACAAGCTCGCGATCGTCCCTTATCGAGGGAAGCGTCGGACGTGCGCGGTTGAGAAACCGGCAAGAGCTAGGGTGGTCAACTCACAATTCGTGCCCGGATCGGGTCACGGGACGGGTCTCGCTCTCTCTCGCAGCAGCGGTGATATAAAAAGATATCGAGCTAACGGCCCTAACACATGCTCTCTAGCAGCGGCATATAAAGCATATACGAATAAAGCAAATACCGGGTAAAGGAGCGACTACGACACCTCCACGCGCCTGGCGTGGGGAAGACGATCCCGGCCGATCTCGTACTCCCGGAATAATTATTACACAAGTATTACAACAAATATGAATGCCCACTCCACGCAGAGAGGTAAAGGGGCGACACAATGGGACCCGGGAGTAACGAGTTCGGGTTGACGGGCAGCTTCTTCTGTAGCTTCGGCGGCACACGTACTCGCCACCGTGGGACCCACATGCTGGTCAGTGGGGCCGTGTGGGACCGGGGTGGCACCACTGTGGTGGGACACCTGGAGGGGCGCTCCCTGGGACGGCGGTGTGCTGGTTCGTCGGCCGGAGGCCGGGCGGCTCCGATCTCCACTCGCCGGAGTTGCTGGCCACGGATCTGCAGATCTGTTTTACAGCGCGCGACCCAACAAGATCTACTGCTGCGGTCATTCCCGACGTCGGATCGATGCAGAAGAGGTACCGATGGAAAGCTGACTTGAAATCCTTCGATCTATGACAAGAGAAAGAAATTTGAGTTTCCCGTTGGTGGCCTTTGTCGAATTTTTAAGCTGTTGACTCATGGGATCTGAAAACTCAGGGCAGATTTGAGTTTTCCTGAGAGTTAGCGTTGACCGCAATGTAGACGTTCGATGCAGCCTTTTAGCTCTTCATGAAAGTTGTATACGCCGAAGAGAGGAAAACAAGGATATATCTTATGAAAGGTTTGGTGGAAGCTTCGATTTTGTGGGGATTTTATACTGACCCGGGGTCGGATCTGGACAACAGAAATATAACTTAATTTGGGGAAAAGACACAATTTCTAAAAATGGGTAGAAGGCTTTTGAAATTCTAATAAAATTTGTAGAGGATGGAGATGGTGGACAGAACCTCCAATAAATTTGGGGATTCCAAAAAAAAAATCAAAAAGGGGGTCGAAAGGTGGAAGAACTAAGCTTCTGCTACACAGATCTTAAAAGGGACAGATCAGAAAGACAGAAAGACACGAAAATAGAAAAATATAAAAAGAATGTGAAATGACGGGATAATTTTATTAGAGGTTGGGGATCAAGTGAGGAACCAACCCTGAAAATCTCAACTCTAGATGAAGTCAGAGTTGAGAGCTAAAAATCCCGTAGTGAACCTCTGTCTAGCAGAATAGAACCTTAAACAACACTTCGGAAGCGGCTTCGCGGCTGCTCGATGGCGGCACGAACGGCGGCGGCGGCACCAGAGGTGGAGGGGCTAAGGTAGAAGGGTTCTCAACCCTTAAATACAGAGGGAAGAAGGGGAACTAGAGGGAGAGAGATAGGGGCGCACCAAGCTCCAATGCTCATTCAATATTTTATTCTCATTAATTCTTCAAAAATGGAAATACAAGGTACTTATAATAAATGACAAATGGCCTAATCTACCCTTGGATCTAGGGTCAGGAGGAGTACTTAAGGGACTTCACATTTAAATGTGATCAAACAAAAATAAAATTTCTAATTAATTCTAATGGGGGGCGCCCCCTTGACCAAGGGGTAAGGTAGGTGGCCAACTTTTGACATTTTACACCACTTGTCTCCCATGTGTTTATTTGACATTCAACCCTTCTAGAAGCCACCTATGATGATTTGACCAGCCCCACATGGCCTAGGTGGACCAATGGGGGAGGACTGGGGGCCCCCTTGCTGGACCTACTGATATTTTGCACATAAACCCACACAATCCTAAGGAATAACAAATTGGCTCATAAAGCCTTACAATTGCGAATCTACTTCCCCCCAAGATATAAAAATAAATAAAAGGACACAAATACAAAAATAAAATGTACATGCTCGGAGTTGATTCCCATCAATATTTCTTTCTGACTTATATATTCCTAAGTCCCATTAAGCCAACATGCTTAATGAAATTTTCTGCTGAGATACTTTTCGTCAATGGATCAGCAATCATATCACTTGTGGGAACATAAGTCACTTTTATTTCCCCTTTCTATACAATATCTCGAATATAGTGATAGTGTACTTCAATATGTTTTCCTCTTGAACTGTTTGCTCCACTGTTAATCAGGCTAATAGCCGCCTGATTATCACAGTACATCTCAATTGGTCCATCTACCAAGTTGAGATTCAAATCGTTCAAGAATCTTCTGATCCAAACTGCATGAGTAGCAACTGTACTACATGCAACGTACTCAACTTCCTGTGTGTATCGAGTAACACACCCATGTTTCTTACTTCCCCAAGAAATAGCAGCACCACCAAAGATGAACAAATGTCCCGACGTGGACTTTCCGTCATCTTTATCTCCTCCAAAGTCTGCATCCGAGTATTTGAGAACCTCAAGCGTATCAGCTTGATAAACAAGACTGTGGTGCAAAATTTCTCTCAGATATTTCAAAATCCTTTTAACATCTTCCCAATGTGCTGGGCCAGGATTACTTTGGTATCTACTTACCAAACTGACTGGGTATGTCAAGTCCGGTCTAGTACACATCATTGCATACATCAAGCTTCCGACTGCTTGTGCATACGGCACCATGAGCGGCTCATGTCCCTCTCCGGGACATTGACCCTTACACAACCGTTTCTGATGGACTAACGGTGTAGGTGCCGGATTGCTATTCTGCATTCCGAATCTCTTGAGTACATACCTCAAATATTTTTCTTGGTTTATACTCAACATTCTAGACTTTCTATCCCTTAGGATTTGTACACCAAGAACATAGGATGCCTCACCCATGTCCTTCATCTCAAACTTTCCACTAAGTTCTAATTTGACTTTATTCAATATTTCTATGTCATTACTGGCGAGTAAAATATCATCCACATATAGGGATAACATGATATACTTACTCCCACTATTCATGACATATACACAGTTATCTAACTTGTTTGAAACAAACCCTAGTTGGACAACTACTTCGTGAAATTTGAGATACCATTGTCTAGAAGATTATTTTAAACCATATATTGATTTCTTTAACTTGCATATCTTTTCCTCTTGGCCTTCCACCTAAAATCCATCAGGTTATTGCATATAGATGTCTTCCTTCAACTCTCCGTTAAGGAATGCTGTTTTTACATCCATCTAGTGCATCTCCAGATCAAAATATGCAACAATTACCAAAATCATTCTTATGGACGCAAACTTAGCCACTGGAGAATAAATTTCTTGAAAATCTATACATGGTTTCTGTGTAAACCCCTTTGCAACTAACCGGGCCTTATATTTATCAATAGACCCATCAGCTCGAAGCTTTTTCTTGAATACCCATTTGCATCCTATGCCGTTTCGATTCTTTGGTTGATTACATAATTCCCATACATTGTTCCTTTTCATGGAATCAATTTCTTCATTCATGGCATCTTGCCATAATTCTGTATCATGTGATTTCATCGCATCTATATAATTCATGGGATCTACGTAATTTTCATCTTCCATGTCTATCATCAGACATGAAGGCTCACAGGAATACAAATGATAATCATCCATCCATGCTGGTGGAGTTCTCAATCTTTTGTTGTCAATTCCGGGTTGATCAGGCTGCATTTCATTCATAGGTACTGGTTCATTTTCCATATCATAAGATTCTTCCTCAATTTCCGGATCATTTCTAGAGATATCATTGTAATAGTCATCATCTATTACAAGCAGAGATTATTTCTCTTTTTCAAGAGATTCATATTCCTCTAGATTTTCTAGAAATATCGCATCCCTATATTCAACGATCCCTTTTTCCTTATAGAAAAATCTGTAACCAGATGATTTCTCACAATACCCTATGAATCTACATTTCAATATCTTTGAGTCCAACTTATCTCTAAGTTGACTCGGAATGAGAACGTGGATAATTGACCCCCACTTCTTGAGATGACTCAAATTGGGTTTCCTCTCATTCCATAATCCATAAGGTATACTTTCTACGGATTTTGTGGGGATTCTATTTAAGATATGATTTACCGTAAGTAATATATCTCCCCATAAATTCTTAGGGAGACCTGAATGCGATAGCATACATCTAACAACATTCATTAAAGTTCTATTCTTTCTTTCTGTCACACCATTCTATTGTGGCGTATAAGGCATTGTCACATATCTTTTAATTCCGTGTTCTTGACAATATAACTCAAATTTCTTTGAGTTATATTCTCCACCTCTATCCGTTCTTAATACCTTAATATTCCTTCCATGTTGCCTTTCCACTTCCATTCTATATTTTCGGAAGTAATCAAATGCCTCTGATTTTGCAGAAATCAGATAAACATAGGCAAATCTGGAATAATCATCTATGAAGGTTATGAAATATTCATTGTTGTTATATGTCTTTATACTTAGGGGGCCACAAATGTCCGAGTGGACAAACCCTAACAATTCGTTTGATCTATGTCCCACTATGAAGGGTTTCTTAGTCATTTTTCCTACTAAGCAATGTTCACAAGGTGTTAATTCCACCTTTGACAAACCCGGCAGTAGACCCATCTTTATCATTTGTTCCATTTTAGATTTTCCGGGATGTCCCAATCTAAAATATCATAGATCAAATTCTGATAAAGAACACAAGGAATACTCAGAAATTTCAATATTATTATTCTCAGTGTCAATTACAGGGATACATAATAAATCATGCTCGGAGACAAACCTCCCCATGACAAGTACTTTCCTATCTTTCCCTATTGACACTCGGTTGTTGTAGAAATGCACTTCCATGCCATTTTTCATCAAGGCCGGTATAAAGATTAGATTCCGTCGGATTCCAGGTGCATAGAACACATCTTTGAGGACCAGGATGTTATCCACAAGATCTAGCATGTATGTACCAACACCTTCTACATCCAGATAGGTGTTGTTACCCATGTAAATCCTCTGTTCTTCTGCCTTTAACTTGTTTAGCATCACCAGCCCCTTCTTCATATTTGCAATATGACGAGTGGCTCCAGAGTCGACCCACAATTCATTTGAGTCGGTCATCGCGGCATTGCACTCCGTGACGCTGATGAATTCTGATGGAAATCAAAGCATGCTGCCAGGCCAAAGCTGATCGTGGAAGCTACTGGGCCGATGATGAACGCGCTACCTTTGGGTAGCGCGACCTGAAGAAGGCGCTAGGTTCCCCTAGCGCGATCTCAGACAGAACGCAGTTGCTGACGGTCCAACTGTCCGGCGCTTGGAACTCCCAAAGTCTTCAATGTGCACTGTTTTCTATGGGTGTAATTAATGTTTTAGTGTCGTTTTGTCTTTCCCTTCCCCCTATATATGTATCCCATCTCGTTTGATTAAGCAATGAAGAAATGAATATTTGAAAGAGTTGTGAGTATAGCCATGGCTATCACCCCAATCTTTGGAACCCCCTTTCTCTCCTCCCCTCTTCGGGTGCGATGCCCATTCATCTTCTCCTGATCCTCTACCTTTCCCCTTCAATGGAGGATGACCGAAGATCTGGATGCACCGACTCTGAGACGGGGTCGAGTGTGAGGCTCCATCCGGCGCTTCGTTCTTCCTTCACCGACGTTCGCCGCCCTCCACCACCGCCATAGGTGCTGCTATGGTCAAGACGGAGCTCGGTTGCACCGGTCCTGCGATGGGATCGGGTGAGAGGCCCCAGCCAAGCTCCCTCACGATCCTAGCACGCTCTGCCACGCCACCTTTTCCCCCTCGTCGCCCACCCCCGCATCCACCTTCACCAAGTTATCCTAGTTAGTATTAGGTTAGTTTAATCTCTGTTTAGGGCCCCTCATGTGTTTGTTTAAGACCCATCGTGTAATACCCACCCTCCTATGTGTCCTCCCCATGTGATTCACTCCCACGAAGTCATCCACGGGCGCCCCAAAGTCGAAGTTCATCGTTCTGCTGCTGCCTGTTAACGCGCTAGGACGATATAGCGCGTTCTTCATGAATGCGCTAGGAGGCTATAGCGCGACTTCGGGCAGAAGGAAGAAGAAGGCCACCCCCTCCCAATCTCGTTTCACATCAAATGGTATCAGAGCTTAGGGAACCAGCCTGTTCTCACAGACTGGGATCTTGAGCTACTAGGTTCGAGGATGAACCTTCCAAAGTGGAGGGGTTTGATGGAAATCAAAGCATGCTGCCAGGCCAAAGCTGATCGTGGAAGCTACTGGGCCGATGATGAACGCGCTACCTTTGGGTAGCGCGACCTGAAGAAGGCGCTAGGTTCCCCTAGCGCGATCTCAGACAGAACGCAGTTGCTGACGGTCCAACTGTCTGGCGCTTGGAACTCCCAAAGTCTTCAATGTGCACTGTTTTCCATGGGTGTAATTAATGTTTTAGTGTCGTTTTGTCTTTCCCTTCCCCCTATATATGTATCCCATCTCGTTTGATTAAGCAATGAAGAAATGAATATTTGAAAGAGTTGTGAGTATAGCCATGGCTATCACCCCAATCTTTGGAACCCCCTTTCTCTCCTCCCCTCTTCGGGTGCGATGCCCATTCATCTTCTCCTGATCCTCTACCTTTCCCCTTCAATGGAGGACGACCGAAGATCTGGATGCACCGGCTCTGAGACGGGGTCGAGTGTGAGGCTCCATCCGGAGCTTCGTTCTTCCTTCACCGACGTTCGCCGCCCTCCACCACCGCCATAGGTGCTGCTATGGTCAAGACGGAGCTCGGTTGCACCGGTCCTGCGATGGGATCGGGTGAGAGGCCCCAGCCAAGCTCCCTCACGATCCTAGCACGCTCTGCCACCCCACCTTTTCCCCCTCGTCGCCCACCCCCGCATCCACCTTCACCAAGTTATCCTAGTTAATATTAGGTTAGTTTAATCTCTGTTTAGGGCCCCTCATGTGTTTGTTTAAGACCCATCGTGTAATACCCACCCTCCTATGTGTCCTCCCCATGTGATTCACTACCACGAAGTCATCCACGGGTGCCCCAAAGTCGAAGTTCATCGTTCTGCTGCTGCCTGTTAACGCGCTAGGACGATATAGCGCGTTCTTCATGAATGCGCTAGGAGGCTATAGCGCGACTTTGGGCAGAAGGAAGAAGAAGGCCACCCCCTCCCAATCTCGTTTCACATCAAATTCTCTCTTTCCACCTCTTCTATTTTCCGGGTGTTTGTTTCCACCCTCATTACCTTACTTTTGGGGACTATTTACCATAAAGTGGCTAAATTTCCCACATGTGTAGCAAGCACCACGAGGAACTTTCTTTCTTTTACCCTCGAATTTGTTGCCCTTAAACTTGGGCCTTTGTGCTCCGAGTGGACGATTCTGGCCGGTAGACTTTCGGTGTACAACATTAGTCTCCTACAGGTGCGCTTCTAGTTCTTTTCTCCTGGCCATTTTGTCTTGCTCAATTGTTAACCGAGCTGGCAAATCTGTGACACTTATAATGGAACCACTCATTCTCAAAGTTGTGGCAGCCATGTCTAATGATGCTGGCAAACTATTCAATATAGTCGCCACTTGCATCCTGTCTGGAATTTCGATTCCAGCAGTCAATAACTCCTTAGCCATGACAATCATTTTGTTTACATGCTCAACTACGCTATCACCTTCCTGCATCTTACATGTATTGTAACGATGCAATAAGAGTTGAGTATTAACCTCTGTTTTGGTGTCATATTTCTCTTTGATAGCGTTCCACATTTCATTACATGTTTTATAAGTTTCGAAAAACTTTATTAAATTATCCTCCATGAACATGAGCATTAGGCTCTTAGCCTTTTTGTCATCTATTAACTATTGTTCCCGTTTTTTCTTTTCCACTTCCGTGGATGTTTCAATAACTTCTGGAGCATTGGTGTCAATGACATGTTATATGTTGTCATGGATAAGGGCATATCGAATTTTTCGGTGTCACATGTCAAAGTTGGTTCCATTAAGTTTGTCCAACTTAGCCAACTCTGAAGTAATGAGTTTACTGGCCATCACGATTATAATAAATCTGGAAACATGACAGTTTAATTTAATAAGCCTAAACATGATGACAAAAATTAATCTAAAATTTGTGTTGATTAATTCTATCATTTCTTTGTGAGGAGTTTTGTATTTTGTTATGTCTTGTTTAATATGTGATCAAAATAACTAATTAACATAAATAACTAAAAAGACAAGCATATCTTATTCAGATGCATATGACGATGATTTTTTTTAAAACTAATCATCAAATGACAAATGTACATATATATCAATCCCTAATAATATGAATAATTTTTTAATATGTTTTACATGTGAATGAATATTTAGGAATTAAACATGTTTCTATCATTAATATTAATCAAGAAAATATGAAGGGATTATATCATAAAATTTTCTTAAACAATGTTATCTATCAAATGAGTTTACAGATTACCTTTTCTGAATGATGTAAGTCTTAAAACTATGATTTTTTATTGAGTTCGAGTGGCTTCACATGAAATTGTAAGTAAAGAGTCTTTTATCTTTTAATGCACCTGACAGCTGACAGGTCATTTAATGGCTCTATTTATATATATATAATGCAAGGATAAGATTGACTGACGTGAACCACACCAAATGAGACATGGTATTTCTCCTCTAGATATAGCGGGTATGAGTCTACTCCCTCCTTTTTATGTATGACAGATGTCAGCTCTTAACCCCTCTCATTTTTATTATTATATTAATCTCACATTACTCTCATACTAGGCTTCGTTCCCTTCACTTGAGAGGAAGCCTCTGCCCTTCTTGACAGATGTGAATCGACAGCGTCTGTATTATTGGACAGAGGTCATTATTTGTCTTCACTGTGCCTAGAGCACTTACCTGGAAACCGAAGGAAAGGTGCAGCGGTCACCGGGCAAAAAAAAGGATAGCCACAGCAGCGGCGGCGTCAACGATGGCTACGGCAACAACGATGGGCACCGGCGACGAGGACGACAGCGGCCTTGGTGAGAGCAGACCACCGGTGTGAGTAGCAGCGGTGGACTAGCGCGGCGGTAGCACCGGCGGTGGAGCTTGCTGGTGGCGAGGACGGGAGGGCCGCAGCGGGGGGGGGGGAGAACTATGCCGTGGTGGAGGCGCGGGCGGAGATTGGCAACGGCAACGCGGTTGGCGGCTGGTGAGGATCGTTGCGGCGGGGCAATGCCGGCAGCTGCAGCCGTAGGATGGCGGGAGCCGCGGGCACGAGCTGCTGGAGGGGCTTACTGGCACAGATGGCAGCGGCTTAAGGCAGCGGCAACCGCGGCGTCGGTGAGCGTAGTAAAGCGGGAGAAGCTAGGTCAGCGACGAGGACGCAGCAGGAGGCCGGCGACGAGGGCGCAGCGGCGGCGTCGGTGTTCGATCTGGAGGGGGGCAGCGGCAGACGACGCAGAGGGAGCGATGCCGGCGGCGGCCTGGACCGTGGCGGAGGAGGCTTGCGACAACGGGCAGCGGCAAGGGCGGGGAGGGGTCCGCCTTGTCCGGTGGTATTGCAGCAAGGCAGCAGCGGCAGGAGGCTCCGGCGAGCCGAAGAAGCGACAGACGTCCCAGGCAGCGGCAGCAGCAGCAGCAGATGGAAGCGGCACGGTGGTCGGATCGATCTATGCTCTGATACCAGTGAAGGGGAGAGTCTTCGTGAGAACGGTTTAGGGACTCCGGCGAGGTAGGTTCACTTCTAAGATCTGTCGATCTTTGTTATATTCCGATGGTATCACCGTCTCTTATTTATAGGGTGCTTCACCCACCTCCGTCTCACCATTTACTGTGCACCCATCTCACATATCCGAAAATCACGGTGAGTGTCTTCCAAGGGGCACTTCACTATCGGTGCCATATTCCATTTATTGGCCACGTGCTAACATTAATGTCTATGCTGCAGAACCGTCATGCGATTATATCATTGTGGACCAATCAGACAGGAAATTGTGCATTGACGTGGTCTTTATATACCGGATGCGATGTACAAAATATTTCTCTTTGATGATATTTTGTTGATCTGACAGATGAACCCATCCCTAATTATGTATCTATATATATATATTCAATGCAGAGATGGTGAGAGGATAGTATCTTCGTCCTTATCAAGATCCCGACAGGGGAAAGAATAATATGAAGCGTCCATCCTTATCAAGAACTCGACTGACTCGGGTCATCGTATTTAGAAAAAAATGATACGTGATCCACCCTGGATCGACCGAATCACAACGGGTCATGGTTGGATCGACCTATCAGCGGCGGCGACCAGACTGATTTGCGACGTGTTTATATGGTTGGGAGGCAGACCCATTGTCTAAGAAGCTCGAGGAGGTGGGTCATTGGCGGTGGCTGATGCAATATTGGCGATCAGCACCGAAGCAGTTTAGTTTAGGTGGGTCATTAGCGTTTGCCGTGGTCGTTGTGGGTGATCATCCATTGTTTAGTGGCATATCGTCATGCATGTTGAAATAAGCCATAATTAATATAAATGAAAATTAACTACAAACAAATATAAATGAAAATAACCCACCCCACGTACGTGCTCTTACGCATATAAAATCCTCATTGCAACGCAAGGATGTTATTAATCATATCTTATTTAAAGTCCTCCACACGTACTACATATAATAGACGTTACATTGCCATACGATCGATAAAGGGTAGCTTTTGCACGGCCATCATTGACACCCCCACATGCAGCTAGCCCACGACATGACCATGCCTAGCTAGACTCTTTGCTCAAATGCAAACATTATTGGAAAATATGAACGACACAAATTTATTATGCTGTGCTGAAGCTCGGGTGGCCCTGCACTCTTTATTTAGACGTACGTACGTATGTACGTACGGTTGAACATATATGGAACTACGTTGGATTGATGGAGCACCTGAGCACCTTCAAGCCATCGCTGGCGGATTTTCGGCATGTTCCAGTGTGAGAATCGCCTCGAAGATGGGGGAGGTGTCACTACCAGTCGACGCAGTTGACAAGCATCCATTCCATTTATCGCTATGGTCACTGCCGGACTTGTATACAAGGCAAGAGATGTAGTCCTAGTGTGATGTGACACCACCTTGGGGTGATAGTCACAAGATCAAATGCCCCTTGGACCTAGCAAGCAACCAACGCATGGATCGGTGACTTTACACGAGCGGACTCACCCGCTAAGCGCACTCTTGTGCCCGTAGGCAACCCGGTGATGGTGGTGAGGGTTTGGGACGGGACCTCGCTTCTCCGGAGGTTGACTAGCTTTGGATTGAACCCCCAAGGGTCCTGGGATGCCCACTCTCATAGGCGGACAGCACGCCAAGGGCGTGGGTTGTAGGGTCGCTCTCTCAACTCACTCCGCGGTGGTTGCTCAATTCGATGATAATTTGAGATCGGGCACTCTCTTCCCGCCGACGGCACTAAGAAATAATACTAATTAAGCAAGGGAATCCAGAAAAGAGAAGTGTTCAGTGGCTCACCTGATCGGTGTGAGGACACCGATCTCGGCCGGAGACGAGGGCGAGCGAGGAAGCGTGGGCTTACCCCCACGCCGCGTCGGAGAAGCTTCAACCTGAAATTTCAGATTACTTGCACTACGCCCCATGCAAGGGGGGGGGGGGAGATCTTGGGGAAGGGAAGCCAATGAATACACCCAAACACTACCTCCACACAGGGAGGGGCCTTCAGCCGGCCAAGCGGGGAGGGGTGAAACCGAACTAGAAGCTAAAAGGAAGCCGATGCCGATTCTGTCTGCTTCCTGCGCTTCAGGATAGATAGTTGGATATCTTGACGCTGCGGCCGCTCCAGAATTTTGTTGATGACGAGACCAGTTGGGAATTCTTTGTAGCTGGATCAGGATGATGTCAGAATTTTTCTGATTTCTTTGGTCACCAGTGCTGGTCGGGGCAGCGGCTCGAACAGGGAGGTAGGTCTTCAGTTCTGACTGCTTCAGGTTCACAACAGCATGAAGAGGAGGTTGCCACGAGCACTCCAGAGCTCAGAATCAGGCACTGCCAGAGTCCTCAGAACCGTGGATGAGTCCTCTTCGAAACGAGACCAACGAGGATGCCAAATGTTGTCGGAGTAGACCGATATAACTTGAAGAATGAGGGGGGGTTCGAGCAGACTGATAGGAAGCAGAACCGCACACCCGGAGGAAGAAAATGAGAACTCTTGATTCCGGGCGCAAAACAGAGATCCGCTTCCTGATTCGAGAAGTAGACTTGTTGACGAAGCTCCCGGCCAAGCCTCGCCTCCAGATCTTCCAGAGAGTGGTCGTGGTAGCTTCAGGAATCAGCTTCAGGTTGCTCTTCATGGAGGAGATGCGCAGTTGGAGAAGATCGACTGCTCAGGACGGCCCCAAGCTCAGAACATGATGAGACTACTGCCGTTGCGAAGCAGACAGAGATACGCTTCCAACGGTAGCTCTTGGGCCTTCAGATTCGCTGGGATGTGGTCGGGGTTGTCTCTCCATGCTGCTGCTTCTCTGCTTCCTCCGAACTAAGAACTGCATGTTGAAGATGATGGGGGGAAATGAGGTATATGGGAGGGGAAATGAGGTGGATGTGTATGGGGGCAACCTCTAGCTGTGAGGGGGTCTGGGAAGGGGTGTTCCAAGGTGTGGGAAGGGAAGAATGGGGGCTGGAATGGGGTGTTTAGAGTGGGTGAGAGAGGAGTTACGAATTTGGGATGGTGGGTGAGAGGGAAGGAGAGATCTATCTCCAAGGTTTGAAAGTGGACTAATGGGGCTTTGGGGATGGGAAGGGTTGTATTGGGGAAGGGAAGGGGTGCTTAGGGAGTGGAGAAGTCTCCCTTGGGAGATGAGAGGGTGCTTAGGGAAGGGGATTGGGTAGTTGGTGGTTGGGTGGTAGAGTATGGATTGGTGGAGGGTCTCTTGGGACTAGGGGTAGAGTAATGAGGGTTGGGGGTAGTTGGAATGACCTTAATGGATGAGGGGAGGAGAGAGAAAGGTGGTTGGGAGGGGAGGAGAGAGAAAGGGGCGCAAGTTTTAGAGAGAGAAAGTGGGGAGAGAGAAAAATGACTTTCTAGAGAGAGGGGTAGAGAGAGGGGGGGTAGGGGCTTCTCACCCACTCAATTGACTTCTCACCAAAAGAAGAAGATTTAAGTTGGACACTAGAGAATTCAAATTTTCATTCATTCATTGATTAACTTGAAATGGGGAGATGGGGGTCCTATATATAGGCAACCCATATTTTACAAAAAGCCCCTAACTCTTGACACAATGACAAATAACCAAGGGGGTAGGGGCACCCTTGGGCCTAGCCCACAGAATTGGGCCCAATATGCAACTTAATCACCCTAATGACACTTAACCTAGGTAAATGACTCATTAACCTAGGTACAAGACTCAAATAAAAGAAAAATTATATAATATGACTCAAATAAAATAAGAAAATTACATGACTCGACTCAGAAAAATGTGATGGACACAATAGAACCATGCCGTTGAACAATCGGAGCTGTGGAAAAATGTGAAGGACGAGAGATGCCCCCATCATACCCCCGGGGTGCGAAGAACTCGACTCCGTCGAGTATGAGTCCGCCGGGGAAGAGGTCCTCCAATGTAGCTCCGGGCGAGCCACAACCTCCAAACTCAGCCTCACATCCTTCGCCGGGGGACTGCTCTTCATCCTCTCAAGGTGGCTCGGGCACACCCTCTTGCTGGCGATGGTACCCTGCTTGCCTAGTATTGCCTCCGTGTGCACACGTCGGACTCTCAAGCTGATATGAGGAGGCTCTCCGAGGGTGTCACTCACAAAGGTGGGGGTAGGCTCAAAGTGCTCACTGGGATCCACCGCGGTGCCCTTAGAGGGTGCTAGATCCGCCACGTGAAAAGTGGGGTATATCCAAAAATCCCATTGATAAATCCAACCGGTAAGCCAGGTTGCCAAAGCCACTCGGAATAAGGAAGGTCCAAGTCCTCGTGCCCTCGATTTGGAGGTGACCCTAAGGTAGAGCCATTCCAAAGTCACCATCGTAAGGTTGCCTACTTGGAATCCAAAGTGGCGCTCGTGAGTTTTTGCCCGCGCATTATGAACCTCACCGCCCGTTGCTGGATGCTTGCTTGAATGAGTATGCCATGAGCTATGGTGCGGTGTGGGTGGGAAGTGTGTGGTATGCAAAGGGGGACCGGGGCAACCATAAGTGGACCTATCATGCAATGCAGCTATGTAAACCTTGATGGACCTAGGAGGGCCGGGACACCCGTAGGTGAATCTGTCATGCATAGTGGTGGTAAATATCGGGGGACCCGGACATCCGTAGATGCCTTTGACATGCTTAAGACCCATGATGAATGAAGGTGGGCCATTACATCCGAATATAGACCACTCATGTTTCCTACTTGACATGTGGGTGAGATGAATGAATGTACCCGACTTATGAATCATGCCAAGTGGTTTTGTACGCCAAGACTCATGCATTTTTGTGCCAAAGATCACTACAAGAAAAATCGCGGATAGCGACCGACCTAGCGGTCGCTATTCAGTCTTAGATCGGTCGCAAATCTGCATTGCGACCGAACAGAGACTATCTAGCGACCGAATATGTCGGTCGCTATATACTGGTCGCTATATAGCGACCGACATAATTCGGTCGCAGTATCAGTCGTTAGCAGAGACCGATTATAATCGGTCGCCTGATCGGTCGCTAATTAAGTCGGTCTCAATTCGGTCGCTATTCGGTCTCTAATTATGTTGTATTTTTAAAAATAAAATTAACCTATCGGATTTATTCGGTCTCAATTCGGTCGCCAATCGGTCGCCAAGTATAATTATTTAATAAAAGAAATATAACGTATAGTCGCTATTCGGTCGCAATTCAGTCTCCATGCGGTCGCTAATTTTGCATTATTTTTTTTTTAAAATTTATTTAAACTGATAAATAAATTACCTGATAAATAACAAATTCATAACATAAATATAAAATCAACTACACAGACAACAATATCGACAAATCTCAAATTCATCACATACAAACACCTGATAAATAACAATTTCATAAAACAATAATAAATCAACTACACGGATCACAATCTCCACGAACCTCAAATTACACACAATTAAAATAAAATCACAAATTAATCATACATCCATAATAATAAAATGACAACATACACAACTAAAATAAAATCACAAATCCTCCACATATGTCTCATCCTGGTCGTCGTCTCGTCCAACATCATCCTGGTCGTCGTCTCGTCCAACATCTCGCGACGGATGATCCTGTATATCATTTAAAAAAATTATAATCAAATCCTTAATAAAGAAATCAAGCATTAACAAGACTTAATAAAGAAATCAAGCATTAACAAGAGTATGCCAATAGTTTAAGCCAGCTCATTTTCATATATATAAATACACACACACAATATAAGTTCAAATTTCATCTTGTATTTTAAAAATGAAGTTTGAGCGCCGAGCTCAAACCGGGCATCCGATTTGGATTCCGTCAGTTCTGACAAGTCACTTTCATCTCCCCGGTCGTATTGGAATGATCGGCACGGCCATCCGACCGGTATTTCAAATTTTAGACCCCCGGACCCGTCCTAACAGTTCATTTGAACTAAGTGTATTTTAAAAATGAAGTTTGAGCGCCGAGCTCAAACCGGGCATCCGATTTGGATTCCGTCAGTTCTGACAAGTCACTTTCATCTCCCCGGTCGTATTGGAATGATCGGCACGGCCATCCGACCGGTATTTCAGATTTTAGAACCAAATGCCCCGTCCTAACAGTTTATTTGAACTAAGTGTATTTTAAAAATGAAGTTTGAGCGCCGAGCTCAAACCGGGCATCCGATTTGGATTCCGTCAGTTCTGACAAGTCACTTTCATCTCCCCGGTCGTATTGGAATGATCGGCACGGCCATCCGACCGGTATTTCGAATTTTAGACCCCCGGACCCGTCCTAACAGTTCATTTGAACTAAGTGTATTTTAAAAATGAAGTTTGAGCGCCGAGCTCAAACCGGGCATCCGATTTGGATTCCGTCAGTTCTGACAAGTCACTTTCATCTCCCCGGTCGTATTGGAATGATCGGCACGACCATCCGACCGGTATTTCAGATTTTAGAACCAAATGCCCCGTCCTAACAGTTCATTTGAACTAAGTGTATTTTAAAAATGAAGTTTGAGCGCCGAGCTCAAACCGGGCATCCGATTTGGATTCCGTCAGTTCTGACAAGTCACTTTCATCTCCCCGGTCGTATTGGAATGATCGGCACGGCCATCCGACCGGTATTTCGAATTTTAGACCCCCGGACCCGTCCTAACAGTTCATTTGAACTAAGTGTATTTTAAAAATGAAGTTTGAGCGCCGAGCTCAAACCGGGCATCCGATTTGGATTCCGTCAGTTCTGACAAGTCACTTTCATATCCCCGGTCGTATTGGAATGATCGGCACGGCCATCCGACCGGTATTTCAGATTTTAGAACCAAATGCCCCGTCCTAACAGTTCATTTGAACTAAGTGTATTTTAAAAATGAAGTTTGAGCGCCGAGCTCAAACCGGGCATCCGATTTGGATTCCGTCAGTTCTGACAAGTCACTTTCATATCCCCGGTCGTATTGGAATGATCGGCACGGCCATCCGACCGGTATTTCAGATTTTAGAACCAAATGCCCCGTCCTAACAGTTCATTTGAACTAAGTGTATTTTAAAAATGAAGTTTGAGCGCCGAGCTCAAACCGGGCATCCGATTTGGATTCCGTCAGTTCTGACAAGTCACTTTCATCTCCCCGGTCGTATTGGAATGATCGGCACGGCCATCCGACCGGTATTTCGAATTTTAGACCCCCGGACCCGTCCTAACAGTTCATTTGAACTAAGTGTATTTTAAAAATGAAGTTTGAGCGCCGAGCTCAAACCGGGCATCCGATTTGGATTCCGTCAGTTCTGACAAGTCACTTTCATCTCCCCGGTCGTATTGGAATATAGTAACAGCAGCCCATACTGAAATGCCTCAGATGATCAGAATCACCTTCGCATCATCATTGGGAAACAGTGGTGGAGCTAAATCGCATTGAATTACTCATTGATAAATAGCAAACCAAAATATTGGAAAACCAATAGTTAATCCGTGTAGTCAGAAAGAAGGGATAATGATGATCGATCCAAAGTGATAGGGAAGTTTAACTGGTTCAGAATGGATAGCATACTCCCATGCGTTGATGCATATAAAACCAGTCTGTTTGAATCTACAAAGCAATCATCACACATTGACAGTTTAATTGGATCTACACAAAGCAATCATCATGGAATTGTGTCATTTAAGTCTACAAATAATGCCGACACACTTGATGATAACTCCTCAATAAATCAGACACCAATGAGTAAAGCTTGACATGATCGCTCTCCATGCACATAATGCCATTTGTGGAGCTATTAGGGGTGCTTTCGCCTTTCAGTAGGACTATATCAAACGGCAGAATAGAATTAACAACGAGCTTCTGTATAAACAGAGCAGTGGCATCCCTGCAAACCTTTTGAGAGTTGAGTCGAATGCTTATGGTAGGTTGAGTGCTTGTGGTACAAATTTATACTAAACCGAGGAGCAAAATTTAGCAATCTTAAGTTAATGGCTAAGCATGTGAAGTTCATAACAATCCAATGTCTAATCATCTATATTACTATAATTTAACGGAGGGGTACATTTCATAATTTGCAGCAATATTCCAGCAGGTATCCAATATCTAAACATCTCTATATCTATCATCATGTCTCCAAGAGATGAGAAAAGTAGACTTCAAGAGCAGGCATTAGAATTACAGAACCCTTCCGGGAGGAAAAGAACAAGAAAGAAAGGTGAAGAACGTTAACCATTCTTATAGCAATAAAAATCCGGTCGTGCAAGCAATTCCCATTTTTCTATTCACACCTTCATTGATCAGAATATATGTTACTAGCTTCCAATTCCAGTATGACGCACGTACGATTTAGTCAGAGACTGACAGCAACCTGCCAAAGAAACGTGCTAAGCACTTCTTCCGCACCTCAAACCTCTGACAATCTTATCTTATTAATCAAGCGGGACCATGCACTCCCCTTATGCACGCAACAAAACTAATCAAAGAAACGAAACTCCAAAAAAACCAAATAAAAAAAATCCAGGGATAGCAGACCTCTTGGCGGAAGAACCACCCGACGCATCCGCCGCCGCCGGCTTCTCGTCCCTGTTCTTCGCCGCCGATCACAAGTCGTATTGGAATGACCGGCACGGCCATCCGACCGGTATTTCAAATTTTAACTACTCTACGGTACATCCATGAACGATCTTCAGACATTTTCCCTATGCAAATGAAATGTAAACACACAAAACTTTAACATGTTTAACAAAATAAAAACTCCAACCCTTTCCTCACATCGTCCATCTCTGCCATTTTAAATAGGAAGGAAATATCATTTAGATTTTCACTTTTTAACCCATCTGTGAAGGTTTGATCGCACGATTAATTACTATATGTGTTGTGTTATTTGCTAAAAATTTCGGCAGCATCTCCTCACACCTCTCCGATATACCACAAAATATTTATTGATTAAGAAATTTTCTTAAACACTTACTAATAAGTGGTTAAGAAAATAATCAAAATCAATAAAGGTATATCAGAGAGGAATGAGAAGACGCATCCAGCCAAAATTTTTAACAAACAACACAAACACATATAGTAATTAACCACCTAAGTGCGATCAAACATTCACAGACTGTCCAAACGGGACAATTCAAGACTTTGAGTTAGATATACACATTCTCATCATTCAAAATGAGAACGTGCACATCAATCCCAAAGTCTTGAACGGGTAGATTGATTGACACGGGCTTAACACGCTCTCCTAAGATACGTGCAATGTTAGGTTGCACCCACGCATCTCAGCTAACATACAACACCCAACTAATTAAATATTGACAAGATACTAACACATTCTAAAAACATAGCAATAACATGTGAAATTGACAATACATGTACACAATGAAAACATGAATTTTATTGTAACATCCAACACATTCAGTTAATTTTCTTGGTCGGCTGTACCATCCCAACCTTATGAGTTTGATAGGGTACTGTTTGGAGGATGACCACCGGCTGCTGGTGTATGAGTTCATGCCACGGGGAAGCCTGGAGAACCATCTTTTTAGGAGTATGTCTGTTTCGATTATTCTCTGCACCGTTTGGTTTGCTGACTCATTTAGGCACCTGTTTTCTTAAAGAAAAAAAATTGCAATGCGCAGTGGCCTCACCTTTTACCCAATGGTTACCTACGTAGTTCTTTTGAATCAGTTTTTGAACCCCACAATGTCGATTCTGCAGGGGGTTCATACTTCCAGCCTCTCTCCTGGAACCTTAGGATGAAGGTTGCTCTTGGAGCCGCAAAGGGGCTGGCCTTTCTGCATGGTGCTGAAACAAAGGTTATATATCGGGATTTTAAGACATCAAATGTGCTTCTTGATTCAGTAAGTGGAGACCCTTGTCTTATAGTTGATGGATGATATGTTTTCTTGATTAACGTTCCCCGTCATGATGTTCTGCCTCTCAAATCCCTTCTTTGCAAACCTACAAAATTATAATGCCAAGCTTTCCGACTTTGGCTTGGCAAAAGATGGACCAACTGGTAACAAGAGCCATGTGTCAACTAGGGTCATGGGAACATACGGATATGCTGCTCCTGAGTACCTTGCAACAGGTAAACCTTTGGTTCCAAACTGCTTGTATGTCCCTCCATCTTTTTGTCTTTAGGTGTTCCATTTTCAAGTGCTGATCAGTGTGTCTCAGATTTTTGGATGGCATTTGTCTTGCTTTTTTTTTTCTCTGTGGGTAACAAGATGCCATTTTCTCTTCGTAAATGAGAAAATTGTGCCGAAATGACACGAGGAGTCGGCAAATAATTCGGATTAAAACAGAAACTGAGTTGGTAAGGGACCTTGAATAAAACATAGATTACCCATGAATTTCTCCTTGAATAAAGTGTTGACAGCTCAGGAATATTTGATCTGGAGAGTGATAGTATTGTCCATTGGCATGATTAAGATTCTCTAGTGTAATATTTGATTGTCATCTCCGAGATATTTTTGGAGTGAATTAGGGGCGGGTATATCACCCCGACTGACCCACTCCTAACCCACCTCGGGTGATTTATTTCACCCCTTTTTAAGAATTCACATACCCTAACTTTATCTCTAACCGACTCCGATTAAGAAAAAAAAACGAACTAAATAAGAATAACTCGTCTCACCCTAATTAATCTATCGTAATCGGATTTACTTCTTTATCAAAGTGGCCCTACGAAATTAGTCCATCGCTTGCGGGTCGTGACAAAGTGCCTTCAAACGTTAAGATTGCGTTTGAGAACGCAGATAGAAAAAGAGGCCATGGAATGATTATTTAAGCCTCAGTCTTTAAATAAAACTCTAGTGACACGTATTACATCTGTTGAATTTTTACACTATTTTTGGTTCTCATAAGAATGATGGGGTCATATGTAGAGTTCATCTTGTACCTTTGCTTTAAAATTCTCATAATCCAATGTTTGGATTTGTTGGTTCTCAAGTTCTTGGATTTTGGGTTTGCTACAGTTTTAAATCGAAAAATAAGAATTGGGGAAAATACATGACACAATAAATGGACTGCATATTGAAGCCAGAACATTAATAACGGACCGGACAAACTAAAAAGATAATCTTATAATATTTCACACTATTTTACAGGAGAACAAATGATATGTGGACACCATCTCAAGAGTCTTAAATAAATCAGGTTCATTGCACGAGCATAGCCCCTCCCCCGGAGCCCCTCCACCGGAGCCCCTCCCCCTCCACCGGAGCCCCTCCCCCTGCGCAGCCCCCCCTCCACCGGAGCCCCTCCCCCTGCGCAACCCCCTCCCCTCCACCGGAGCCCCCTCCCCCTCACCCCTGCATGCGGAGCCCCCTCCCCTCCACCGGAGCCCATCCCCCTGCGCAGCCCCCCCTCCACCGGAGCCCCTCCCCCTGCGCAGCCCCCTCCCCTCCACCGGAGCCCCCTCCCCCTCACCCCACCGGAGCCCCTCCCCCTGCGCAGCCCCCTCCCGTCCACCGGAGCCCCCTCCCCCTCACCCCTGCGGAGCCCCCTCCCCTCCACCGGAGCCCCTCCCCCTCCCCTGCGCAGCCCCCTCCCCCTCCCCTGCGGAGCCCCCTCCCCCTCACCCGAGCTCCACCCCCCCTCCCAGACCAACCTCCCCCGCCACCCCCTCCCACCGAAACCCCCCTCACTGGAACCCCTCCAAGAAGAAAAAAAATGAGAAATAGGGCATGGTCGATGGCCGGCGGGGAGGGAGAGGGGGGGGGAGAGAGGCGCGGGGCTGGAGGGAGAGGAGAGGGGGGGGAGATCGAGAGGGAGAGGACTTACCAGACCGAGGAGGGTGACGACGAGGACGACGGGGACCGACGAGGTCGACGGCGAGGATGGTGCGGGGCTGGCCGAGACAGCGAGCTCCGGCGTCCGTCCACCACCACGCCGCTCGCCACGCCCGTGGCCGCAAGGCAGAGGGGGGGGGGGGAGGGCGAGGGGGCCGGAGGGGGAGGGGAGAGCTCCGGTGGAGGAAGGGTTATCAATGCAGGGGGGAGATGGTCGCGGGGTAAATGCAGTCATATCAGCGACCGATTAGAGACCGAAATATATTCGGTCGCAACATCGGTCTCCAATTCGGTCGATTTTGAAAAAAAAGAGACCGGAATAAATTCGAGCTAAATATAGCGACCGATTGGAGACCGAAATAAATTCGGTCGCCAAAACGGTCTCAGATATGCGACCGATTATTTCGGTCGCCGAATTGGTCTCTATTTGGGACCGACTAGCGACCGATTTAATCGGTCTCTAATTCGGTCGCTATAGCCACTTTTTCTTGTAGTGGATGTTTCCTATGTGTGGGCTTTTGAACTTCCATTGGAATGGGTCAAAGGGGTCTAAGAAGGTGGATATCATGAAGTGGGGCATTTCCTCGATCCCTAGGTGTATATCGCACATAGTCATGGTTCCCATGGTGTAACCTGGGTCTAGGATGGGGTGGATTGGATCAAATATGGTGGGTTGGGGTAGGGAAAGGTGGGTGGTGGATAAGGTGGTTGGGTCACACAGGTTCCTTGACTCCCATTGGAATGGATCGTAGGGATCATAAAATGGATTACCAAGGGGGAGGAGTTCTATGTCCTCAAGGTCCTCAAAAGGTGCTAAGTCATCCTTCTCCATAACAGTTAGGACCGTGTCTTGGGTGAGCAGGTTGGCCAGGAAGGAAAGGCTTTGTTTCCTACCTGAGATAAGGAGCTCTAATTGAAGGATAGAGTTGGGCTCATCGGGTGTGGGGAGGAGTAAAAGGAGGTCGCTAGTGTAACAACCAATGGTGCATACTGAGGTGATAGACCCGACACAAAGGTGTAGGAGGTCAGGGCTCCTATGTTGTTCGACCATAGGGGTCAATATGCTAGTGAACTCAATTTGCCAGGCTAAGCCCTTAAGAAGATCCTCTAAGGTCTCCACTTGATAGGATGCTTGGATTGTGGTGTGATAGGAGAAGAAGGGCACTATGAGAATATTTTATTCTATGGGAGGGAAAACATGGGCCGTGATATTTCTTATTGGGCTCTCCTTTAGCCAACTAATAAGGGGTTCTCCTAAGATGAGCTCAGCCCCAACTAGAGAGGGTGGTGTAAGGTGAAGGCCACCATGTGAGGTTTCTTCTTCTACTTGGTCATGGGTGGTCTCCGTGGTGGGGATAGGTCTGGAGTGTTCACCCCTATGGGGTCGGGTATGGGTTCCTCCTCCAAAGAGGTGAGAGGGTCTTTTGGTTGCAGGGTGATGATGGTTGGTGCATGGCGCACCCGAGGTGGTGGGCAAGGTTGGACTCGAGTTGGGATTGGTAAGGGAAGTAGTGGAGGCCTAGGACATGGGAGTTTTGGGGGAGGGAGTGGGAGATGGGTTGGTTTGGATGGCTTGGGTTGGTTGATCTTGGGGGGAGTGTCCCTCATAGGGGAAGATGGAGGGGTAGTGGTGGGGACCAATGGGGCTTGTGGAGTATGGGTTTTGTGGGGAATTGTGGGTTGGGGAATGGTTGCCGTCGTGGACCTAGGTGGAGGGGTGGACACGGGGTCCACGTGGGTTTGAATGGTGAGAATGGGGTGAGTGGTGGTCCTTACTGAGGAAACCAGGTCGGTTAGGGGTCTCTTCCCCTTGGGATCGGTCGGTTGTGGAGGGGTGGAAGTGGGGGCCAAGTGGGTTTGGATAGTGAGGTTTGTGGAAGGGGGTTTTGGTTGGGGTGTGGGGATCCTCATGGGGTTAGGTGGGGAGGTGGATGCTTGGATTAGTTGGGTCTTAAGGGATAGGATTTGGTGGCGAAGTGTAGTGGTGATGGTTGAGAGGGAATTTGTTGGGAGTGGTGGGGGAGGAGGCCTAAAGGTGGTCTCAAGTTGGCCGGGTGGGGATGGAGGAGTGATAGTGTTCCTCGGGCTAGGGGTGTTTGAGTAGGAGGGGTGGGAATATTTGGGGATGTAGATCTTCCTAAGTTCCTCCTTCATATCATCCCATGAAGAAATGAGCTCTTGCCTCCTAACCCTTCTTAATCCCTCTATATGTTCCCACTTCCTCTTGGCTTGACCCCGAAATCGTCCCTTGGCAACACAGACTCTTGCGGGTCCATAAATCATAGTCCTCTCAAAATCTTTTTCCATGGTAACCTCCCACTTTAGGTAGGCACTAGAGCATGATCCATTGAAGAGAGATCCTCAAAAGAGATTATGTCAAATGGAGGGTTGATTGGACCCTTGTGTAGGGCCGAGTGGGATGAATGTGACCAAAGAGAGGTAGCCATGCTAGAGGGCACGATTGATGCACCGGGTGACTCTAAATGCAAGTGCGGCCTAGCACTAGACTTAGTAGAGACAAGTCTAAAACTTGCTCTGATACCAATTGATGTGACACCACCTTGGGGTGATAGTCATAAGATCAAGTGCCCCTTGGACCTAGCAAGCAACCAACGCATGGACCGATGACTTTACACGAGCGGAGTCACCCGCTAAGCGCACTCTTGTGCCCGTAGGCAACCCGGTGATGGTGGTGAGGGTTCGGGACGGGACCTCGCTTCTCCGGAGGTTGGCTAGCTTTGGATTGAACCCCCAAGGGTCCTGGGATGCCCACTCTCATAGGCGGCTAGTACGCCAAGGGCGTGGGTTGTAGGGTCGCTCTCTCAACTCACTCCGCGGTGGTTGCTCAATTCGATGATAATTTGAGATCGGCACTCTCTTACCACCAACGGCACTAAGAAACAATACTAATTAAGCAAGGGAATCCAGTAAAGAGAAGTGTTCAGTGGCTCACCTGATCGGTGTGAGGACACCGATCCCGGTCGGAGACGAGGGCGAGCGAGGAAGCGTGGGCTTACCCCCACGCCGCGCCGGAGAAGCTTCAACCTAAAATTTCAGATTACATGCACTACGCCCCATGCAAGGGGGGGGGGGAGATCTTGGGGAAGGGAAGCCAATGAATACACCCAAACACTACCTCCACACAGGGAGGGGCCTTCAGCCGGCCAAGCGGGGAGGGGTGAAACCGAACTAGAAGCTAAAAGGAAGCCGATGCCGATTCTGTCTGCTTCATGCGCTTCAGGACAGACAGTTGGATATCTTGACGCTGCGGCCGATCCAGAATTTTGTTGATGACGAGACCAGTTGGGAATTCTTCGTAGCTGCATCAGGAGGATGTCAGAATTTTTTTGATTTCTTTGGTCACCAGTGTCGGTCGAGACAGAGACTCGAACAAGGAGGTAGGTCTTCAATTCTGACTGCTTCAGGTTCACAACAGCAGGAAGAGGAGGTTGCCACGAGAACTCCAGAGCTCAGAATCAGGCGCCGCTAGAGTCGTCAGAACCGTGGATGAGTCCTCTTCGAAACGAGACCAACGGGGATGCCAAATGTTGTCGGAGTAGACTGGTAGAACTTGAAAAATGAGGGGGGGGTCGGAGCAGACTGATAGGAAGCAGAACCGCACACCCGGAGGAAGAAAATGAGAACTCTTGATTCCGGGCGCAAAACAGAGCTCCGCTTCCTGATTCGGGAAGTAGACTTGTTGACGAAGCTCCCGGCCAAGCCTCGCCTCCAGATCTTTCAGAGAGTGGTCGTGGTAGCTTCAGGAATCAGCTTCATGTTGCTCTTCAAGGAGGAGATGCGCAGTTGGAGAAGATCGACTGCTCAGGACGGCCCCAAACTCAGAACATGATGAGACTACTGCCGTTGCGAAGCAGACAGAGAGACGCTTCCAACGGTAGCTCTTGGGCCTTCAGATTCACTGGGATGTGGTCGGGGTTGTCTTTGCAAGCTGCTGCTTCTCTGCTTCCTCCGAACTAAGAACTGCAGGTTGAAGATGATGGGGGGAAATGTGGTATATGGGAGGAGAAATGAGGTGGATGTGTATGGGGGTAACCTCTAGCTGTGAGGGGGTCTGGGAGGGGGTGTTCCAAGGTGTGGGAAGGGGAGAATGGGGGCTGGAATGGGGTGTTTAGAGTGGGTGAGAGAGGAGCTGCGAATTTGGGATGGTGGGTGAGAGGGAAGGAGAGATCTATCTCCAAGGTTTGAAAGTGGACTAAATGGGTGATTAATGGGGCTTTGGAGATGGGAAGTGTTGTATTGGGGAAGGGAATGGGTGCTTAGGGAGTGGAGAAGTCTCTCTTGGGAGATGAGAGGGTGCTTAGGGAAGGGGATTGGGTAGTTGGTGGTTGGGTGGTGGAGTATGGATTGGTGGAGGGTCTCTGGGGACTAGGGGTGGGGTAATGAGGGTTGGGGGTAGTTGGAATGACCTTAATGGACGAGGGGAGGAGAGAGAAAGGTGGTTGGGAGAGGAGAGAGAAAAGGGTGCATGTTTTAGAGAGAGAAAGTGGGGGAGAGAGAAAAATGACTTTCTAGAGAGAGGGGTAGAGAGAGAGGGGGTAGGGGCTTCTCACACACTCAATTGACTTCTCACCAAAAGAAGAAGATTTAAGTTGGACACTAGAGAATTCAAATTTTCATTCATTCATTGATTAACTTCAAATGGGGAGATGGGGGTCCTATATATAGGCAACCCACATTTTACAAAAAGCCCCTAACTCTTGACACAATGACAAATAACCAAGGGGGTAGGGGCACCATTGGGTCTAGCCCACATAATTGGGCCCAATATACAACTTAATCACCCTAATGACATTTAACCTAAGTAAATGACTCATTAACCTAGGTACAAGACTCAAATAAAAGAAAAATTACATAATATGACTCAAATAAAATAAAAAAATTACATGACTCGACTCAGAAAAATGTGATGGACACAATGGAACCATGCCGTTGAACAATCGGAGCTGTGAAAAAATGTGAAGGACGAGAGATGCCCCATCACAGTGTTTGGAGAAGTTGTCTTGTTCACGGATCTCAGTGTAGGCCTGCACGTACGCATGCATGCATGCATGCAATGATGATATATAACAAACACTAATTAACAATCTAACTAGGTAGCATGGAAGTCTCCTAATTAATTACGTACGTACGTACCGTGTTGTCGTAAACATTTCTGTCCCATGGGTTGGACCAAGACAGCATCCGATCACAAACATCTCCCTTTGCATTTTTGCCACGATACACAACAGCCGCAGACGATCCGGTAGCCGTTCCAGAGGTTTTCACATGCAGATATCCACCCCACCGGCCGTTGGCTATTGATACCGGGTATGGAGCAGGCTCAATGTGACCATGCCAATCATGACTGGTGACTAATATCACGGTGTCTCCAGTAGCATTGTAGACCAGGCAGAGTGTGGATACTCCAGTTCCCCATGTCGCCTTCAGATCCTCCACGTACTTGCGTGCATTCACGTCCTTCTCCTGCGCGTTCTTCATGTTGAGAGCCACATGTGCCCTGTCTATACGCCTTATTTGCTTCCCCGCATACTCCGGCATTCCTTGCAAAGTAGAGTCATTGATGGGGTTGCCGAAAACGTTGTACGCCATGTCGATCGCAAGCAGTACACACTGCAGGCTGCACAATTAATGCTACAAGTTGAGTCAGTAGTGTGTCATGTTATGCATGTGTCAAATTAAGCTTTAAAATTAATAATGAGAAACACATGCAGATATATAATAGATATATAGACTCTCTTCTCTTCAGTCTCCTAACCACACTGACCACCTATCTATAGTCCCCCCATGCAGGAACAGGAACCACCAGTCCACCCCCACCGTAGGATGATCATAATTGTCACCAAGGTTCGTCGACTCGCTGATCTGTACCGGATTGGAATCCTCCTGATCCGGTACGGTACGTCGGAGTCGCATCCGACTCGCATCTGATTCGGTCTGACTCGGCCCTCTCTCTCCCCATCTCCCCCTCCTCTATCTCTCTCTCTCTGTGACTCGGCCCGACTCGACCGATCTTAGAGGTGATCCGCAATATACCGAATTTGTCCTGATACGGTACGGTACGCCCGAGTCGACCAGTCAGATCAACCTTCCCACCCCTTGTCCCGCCGCAGATGCATGATCTTGCCCCGCCGTGGATGCTCTACTCCCCGTACGTACGTATAACGTCTTCCGATCCCCCAACCTGTCTCCGCTCCCAGCCACACAACCCCTCCCCGGTCTCTCTCCTCTCCGGCGTCGTCGTCGGAGTCTCCATCCACGGCCTATATATGTGATGGAATATATATATATATTACAGTATAAACATACAAACAAACAAACCTCACCTCGTATGGTGAAGGGCTGGCGACAGTTCCTCTGTGGTGAACTGGCTATGATGCTTATCTCTTCACAGAGACGCCGGTATTTATAGGCCAGCTAAGGGGCCTTCGGGACTCTTCACGCGGCGACCCCGCGGAGCTGGAATTAACAGTTGACGATGCCATTCTGTCCTCTGTCGTCGGCCACTTCCAGACCCACATCTCATCCACAGTCTTTTTTTAACATACATATCTCAGGGGGTGGCCTACAGGGATAAGCTGTCCTTATTTCAGTGGATGATCGATCACCCAGTGACGGCATATTTTTTAGAAATAAAAAATAATATAATATAAAAGGCGTACGTAGGACCTCGCCATCCACTGAAATACTTAATGACCGCGTTGCACACGAGTAATTCGCATAAAAATAAAATATAATAAAAAGCATAGGAGCTCGCGATCTTTTAGTGCATAAACATTTACACTTCATTGAAATTTGTTGACATTGACTGATTGAAGTCGATCGTGCGTAGAAATGGAGAGAAGACGGGTCACAAACATTATTATTATTATTTCATACGGACACCCGGTGGTTATCAGAACCTTCCTGATCTGCTACGTGCTTATATTATAACGTATTTTTTAAATAGTTTATTAACTTGGTTGGTTAAGGGATGTGTTAGTTAAGTCTGTGGTCATTGGTTTGAATCTCATCGGTTCCACGTTTCTTGACAACATTTTCAGTGTAGGTAAAAGGAAAAAAAATGCACAAAAGATGTGTGTTGTATATTTTGAACTTAGGCCTTCATTGAAAATTGAAACACTTTCAACTAAATTATGTATTAACTAACATCAATATAAAATAAAATATCTAATATTTTAAATAGTATAAGTAGTGTACCAATTATGTATTATACTCTGATCTTATCGATCACCCACTAGTATAATCTGATACGTGTCGATTTATCAAACTTTGACGAGGACCCTTGAGATATTTGTGAGTTGATTTTATGGCGAAAAATTCTATATTTTAATAAAGGGATCATGTTGGGTCATTTCTTTAGGCCACTGGGAGTCCAAGGAAGACATACGAGGGAGGTAGATTTAATTTAACACCGGTCTTACCTCTCTCTCTCTCTCTCTCTCTCTCTCTCTCTCTCTATATATATATATATATATATATATATATATATATATATATATATATATATATATATATATATATATATATATCACTCTTCTAGCTGTACTCCCCGTACGTACGTCTTCCCCCAACATCTGCTCGCTTCCCCTCGCCAGTCTCCTCTTTCACGTACGGGGTCACAGTCTTCTTTTATTTTACTGTAACCGCAGCCTACAAAAGAATTTGATAGAGCAACCACGGGAAAACAACCCACTTTGAAGTTGATAGAGTTAATGACAACGCTATGAAATAAAATAAAACAAAAGACATAGAAATAGTTAATGACCGTGTTAAGCAAACGTTATCATAAAAATAAAATAAAATAAATAACATAGAATCTCGTGATCTTAGTGCATAAACATTTAGACTTCGTTGAATATTGTTATCGTTGAACTCGATCATGCTTAGTGAGTATTTGATGATACCAGGTTAGGATAAGTCATTCCTAACAGGTGAACCCACCCCTCAATCTATTTTGTTTTAGAGCCAATTTGATGATAGGTTAGGATAAGCTAACCCGAATGCCTGCGATAGATTATTCATGAGTTTTCATATTTTTGGTCTGATACTTATCTTAACTGGGTCGGATAAGATATTTCTTATGGGCCTGTTTATTTGCAAAATAATGCATTGATTATCTACATACCACCACCTTAACCATCCTAGTCCATTTATTTGCACGGATCCGCTATTCTAGCCTATATCTAAGTTAAGGGTTAGTATTTGGGTTAAGCCTGTTCTAATAAAAATGCGGAATAAATTAACCCTCCTTCTATCAAAGTAATATCATTTATTATTTTATATAACCTAACACCGATTTTGGTATCCCCATTAGGCTATTCAACAAATAAGCAAGTCTTATAAGAGGGTGGAATGAGTTAACCCGAGAATAATATACTTAACCCTAACAGACCCTGGGTACTGTAACCCGCTACCAAACTAGAATAAGAGCGGGTAAGCAAAACAACTCACCCTAAACGACCTTAATATGTTATCAAAGTGGCCGTTATAGTTTAAGTTCGACCCCTTAGGTTTGATGGCCCACTCTGTGACAGTTAACCTCTTTGCGCCTCAATATCCGTCGCTAATTTGGGACGCTATTGTGATGTAATTTTGATTCATCCCTATTTTGAAACGGATTTGTGAAGCTTTTACGACGGAATAGAATCGAAGTCTCCTTGGCCTACAATGGTAGCAAATTTAACGATCAAACATTTATCAAAACTTAAATCCAACGGCAAATCTGTCATAAGTCGCCCCATTTTGATTGGTAATCCATTTAAAACACAGTGAAAGAGGAATTTATGCCCCTATGTGATCTCATCTTTGCTGCCACCCTTATGATAAATGTTAGCAGTAAAAATATGATGAATAATCTCTTAAGTGGTAGGAAAAGATTAGCATTGAGCTTGAGTAGATTGCTAACACCATGAACATATGGACTGCAGGTCATCAAAATGAAAGTTTGCTCAGCTGGAACGTGAGTGTTGACCACTGTGTGCCCGACGACAGAAACTCCTAGAGCTCTTTGGAAAATATTGGCATTCACTGCTATTTCAACTCCTTTCACATTGGTGTAAAGATTTTTATTTCTCACCAATAAATTCTCATAGAACTGCTGAACTAATCCAGGATCTCTGATGCCTAGTCATAAAAGCAACCCATCTAACTTGGCCTTCAAAAGTAAAACTCAAATCTGGCATCATTTTATCAAGTTATGAAAAATCAACTAACCGAGGCTTAAGAATCGGTCTGGTAACCACATGAACCACTAGTGCAAGTGCAGGTGCTTGCGGGGGTTAATTGATGCTGTGCAGGATCATCACCTCCCCTAGAACTAGACTATCCTTGTGTAGGTCTCCAAGGATTCTGAGAAACAAGGCTTCTTCTAGGTGCCATTTGTATGGTGACTGTAACAGAATCTCTTGAGGAACTCACCTCCTTCTTTGTAGGAGATGGGATGGATGGCACACCAACTGTGGAAGGACCTTGGGAGAAGAATCAACACAATCTTGGAGCCAATGAGTGAGCTCCAATGCCGCACACACCGCCGTAGGAGCTCGATGACGAACAGTGAAGAACGAGTCGGATGTTAGGGTGAAGATCTAGGAATGAGGTTCTAGAGTTGGAGATGGGGGCTTTGGGTGTTGAGGAAGTGAAGGAGTGGGTTTAGGGCTGAAATGAGGCGAATGAAATGAGGAAAGAGGTGAAGGGCCCCTTAAAAATGAGTCTCGGTCGCGCCATACGCCGGATCAGTTCGACCAGTTTCGATCGACCGGGCCCCGGGCGATCGAACTGGTCGGCCTGCCCCCTTTTGCAATACATTTTCTCCCTTTGTTTGTTTCTCCTATTTTTTTTTGTTCCTTCCCTTTCTTTCTTTCTGTTTTTAGTCCAAAACTTGGGAAAAAGATTTCACTAGTAGAGCGAAGAAGGCATGGATGAGTGATTTGAAAGCGAGGGGTTTCTGAAAATCATTGCCTAAGGAATTCCTCGGACTCTCCCCCTTAGAAAATGTCCTAGGTCCTTTAGTAACAAGATCCACATTTATTTATCAAAGATTATTTAACCTTAGAAAAGTTTTCAAGGAAGGGCAATATACGTATTTACATTCAAACATACGGGGGGATATAACATCATAAAAAAATCACCAAGCAAGATATGCACATCCTCAATGAAATCCACCCCTTATGCACATGACCTACCAATACATGCAATACTTAGCCTAATGTAGACCTAGATATTTATGCTCTTACCCTTGCACATGTCAATCTCTCTCCTTATTTTTGTGAATGTTTCTTGATTCAGGGGTTTTGTGAAGATGTCGGCCAACTGATTATTAGTTTCAATGAATTGCAACTCAGAGTCCCCCTTACCTACATGATCTCTTAGAAAATGATGTCGAATGTCAATGTGCTTAATTCTAGAATGTTGGATAGGGTTTTTTGATAAGTTGATTGCACTGGTATTATCACATAAAATTGGAACACATTTCACTTCAACATTCAGACCAAGTAATTGATTTTTGATCCAAAGTATTTGGGCCCCACAACTTCCGGCAGCTACATACTCAGCCTTGGCGTCGAGAGAGCTACTGAATGTTGTTTCTTGGAGGCCCATGAAACCATGCACCCACCAAGAAACAGACAATACCCACTAGTACTTTTACGATCAACAACACATCCAACATAGTCTGCATCGTGTATACAACTAGATCAAAAGACCTACCGATGGAAAACCATAAGCCAAAATCTACTGTGCCAATCAAATATCAAAAAATCCATTTAGCATCCAACATATGAGATTCTTTAGGACATGATTAAAATCTAACATAGAGACAAACACTGAATTGTATATCCGGCCTACAAGCAGTGAGATACATGAGAGATCCAAGTAGTGAGATACAAGAGAGATCCAATCATACCTCTAAAAAGTGTTGGATCTATAGATTTATCATTTTCATCATTGTCCAACTTGGTTGTAGTTGCCATTAGGGTTGGCATGGGTTTTGCATCCTTAAGACCATATTTTTTCAGCAGCTCCATTGTGTACTTTGTTTGATTTATGAAAATGCCTTCCCTTGACTGTTTTACCTGAAGACCAAGAAAGAAGTTTAGTTCTCCAATTAAGCTCATTTCAAATTCTCCCTGCACAGTTTTTGTAGAATCCTTACATAGGACATCATTAGTAGCTCCAAAAATGATGTCATCAACATACACTTGAACTTCTAGTATGTCATTACCTGAAGATTTAGTAAACATAGTTTGATCCACCTTACCTCTCTTGAAATTTTCCTCAATGAAGAAGGTACTCAACCTCTCATTCCAGGCTCGTGGTACTTGTTTCAGCCCATATAAGATTTTTTGTAGCTTGTACACATGTTGTGGGTGCTTTGGATCTTGAAATCCTGGGAGTTGCTCTACAAACACATCTTCTTTGATAGACCCATTTAGAAAAGCACTTTCAACATTCATATGGTAAAGTTTAAAATTTAAAGATCAAGCATATGATAATAAGATCCGAACTGCTTATAGCCCAGCAACTGGAGCAAAAGACTCATCAAAATAAATTCCCATTTCTTGGCTATAACCTTGGGCCATAAGCCGAGCCTTGTTCTTAACTACCAATCCCGTTTCATCTAGTTTATTTCTGAACACCCACTTGATTCTAATTACGGAATGGTTTTTAAAACGCAGCACAAGAGACCACACCTTACTTCTTTCGAATTGGTGTAGTTCTTCATGCATAGCCAAGATCCAAGAATCATCTTTGAGAGCATCATCAATGCTTTTGGGCTCAATTTGAGAGAATAAGGCAAGGTAGTCTTCTTCTAATACTTGCCTAAATGAGGATCTAGTCCTCATACCATCTTCAAGATTTCCAAGTATATTGTGTGCCAGGTAGTCCTTCGTGAATGTGCAATCCTTCGGCAATTTTGGATGCTGCACTTGCTGTTATTGAAGTGTTTCATCATTTGGATTTTCACCCGATTCTTCTTTGTGAGATGAGCTGGCTTGTTTTTCCTCTTTGTCTTTAGATGGTTGAGCTTTTCTTACTTTTTTGGACTTTGTTCTGCATCCAAGAAGGTATCATTTCTCTTAGTTAATTTCAAATCGGATTCATCAAAGACTACATTAGGACTTTCTTCAACAACAAGAGTCCTTTTATTGAAAATACGAAATGCTCTTGAATTTTGAGAATAGCCTAGCAAGATGTCTTTGTCACTTCTCGCATCAAACTTACCTATATGTGACTTACCATTGTCTAAAATAAAACATGAGCATCCAAAAGGTTTAAAATAAGAGATGTTTGATCTTTTATCTTTGAATAGCTCATAAGGGGTTTTGTTAAGAATTGGTCTTACCATTGCCATGTTTATGATGTAGCATACTGTGCTCACAGCCTCAGCCCAAAAGTACATTGGTAGTGAGTTTTCACTCAACATGGTTCGTGTCATATCCATTAGAGTCCTATTCTTCCTTTTCACTACCCCATTTTGCTCGGGCATCATTGGTGATGAGAAGTTATGCGTGTACCCCTATTCTCTGTAGAAATTGCTAAACTCATTATTCTCAAACTCACCTCCATGATCACTCTGAATTGTAATGATGAGATAGCCCTTATCATTCTGAATTTTCCTGCAAAAGGACTAAAATTCTTGCAGAGGTTCATTTTTGTGAACTAAAAACAGCACCCAAGTGAACCTTGAGAAATCATCAACTATGACAAAGCCATAAGACTTCCCTCCAAGACTTTGCATCCTAGTTGGACCAAACAAATCTAAATGCAGCAACTCTAAGGGGCTAGAGGATGTAACAATGTTTTTGATTTTGAAAGAAATTATTGTCTGTTTATCTTGAGAACATGCTTCACAAATTTTATCACCTTCAAATTTTATTTTTGGCAAACCAATGACAAGATTATTTCTGGACAATTTTGAAATGACACTGAAACCTACATGACCAAGACGACGATGCCACAATCATGCATGCTCAACATTATTAGCAACTAGACACAAGTTCTTGCTAAAAACTTCATTTAAATCTATGTTATATACATTGTTATTTCTATGACCTACAAACTTTATTTCATCCAAAATTTTATCAGATACAAAACAATGGAATCATTTAAAAATAACTTTATTACCTTTATCACACAATTGACTAATACTTAACAAATTATGATTCAATCCCTTAACATGCAATACATGTTCAATAGAGTTTGAAAGATCTTTACCTATCTTGCCAACTCCAATTATCTTTCCTTTGTCCTTGTCACCAAATGCCACCATATCTCCATCTTTTTTTTATAAGTATGAGAACAATGTCTTGTCCCCAGTCATGTGTCTTGAACACCCACTGTTTAAGTACCACTTAGATCCTTTTGCTCTAAGACATACTTACAAGAAACAACATTCTCATGTAGTGACTTTTGATATCCACATTTATTTGGGTCCTTGAAAATTAGTGCAAATTTTCCAATAATCTTTTTTAATCCAAACTGCATTTATTTGATGAGCAGGTCTTTTAAACCAGTAGTTTGAAATCACATGACAAGGTTTAGCACAATAAAACCATGTAGCCCTAGATGTTCGTTCAAATGAACCCCCCCTATTGGCAGCCTCTCTTCCCCTGCTCGCAAACCCCCACTCCCCCACCCCAACAACCCCCTCCCCCTCCCCTTGCTCGAGACCTTGATAGGATAGCAACAAGAATGCCCCAACCCCGCTTGCAACGACGATGGAGGACGACGACGATTTCCGGCCGATGAGAGAGAGAGAGAGAATGCTAGCCTAAGGTAGGTTAATCATGCTCTCTCTTAACTCCAATTAAATGAACGGGGTTACGGAGAGAGTATAAATGCAACCTTTCAGAATATATATGATAATAGGTCTAAATGAGATATTTACTTACAAAAATTGACATTTATAGGGTATTAATGCAAAATTACCCACTTATAGGAGTTTTTGAATTACAGGGCTGGAGTATTTGCATAGCGGTTTGTGGACACAAAAAAAAACTAAAGAAGAAAGGGGGCAAGGGGTGCGGCCCACACATACAAATGGGCCAAACCACATGGAAAGAGGCCCCAAATTAAAGTTAAAGGGATGGGGGAGGGCATGTACACAAAACCAAGGAAAGGAGGGGGCAAAGAGTAAGACGGAGAGGAATTTTTTTTTAAAAAAAGAGAAATAGAAGGAAAATACGGGACACCATTCATCCTGTGTCACACTCCTGTAGATCTTAAGAAATCCACTTAAGGAAAACTAAGAAGAATTATGAGAAAAGAAGGGGAAAGAGGAGAAAAGGGGAGCATGCGAGGATGCTATATGGAAAGGTGATCGCCAGAGACGCGAGGGCCTCAAATGAATATAACAATGAAAATAGAGGAGGGATCGCGATATAAATACCTTAAATGTGGGGAGATGTGTGTGTTCACCTTCTCTTTCTATCGGTCGGCCGATGAAGAGAGTTCTTCTTTATGATTACCCTAGCAAAATAAGATAACACCAACAAGAGATATAGATTAGGAACAAGTGTGTAGCATCAAATTCCAAATTATGAAGTAAGCATGAAATCATGGAAAGTGACACACCTTGTGGGTGTTGGCCCTTAAACCCCTTATGCAAAAGGGTAGGAAAATAATGATATGATGATATGCAAATAGGAGTGTGCAAGTGTTGCACAAGAGGAGGTGTGCTAGAGTGCACAATGTGGAGATCTCAACATTGAGATGATAAGATAAAAGAAAGGGAGAAAGAATAATGATGCATGTAATGCTAACAAGAATAAGACAAAGAGATAAGAGAAGGGGAAAGCTTATTAGTTTTGTCCAATTGAGGGCTTCAAGATCTTCAATGGAGGAAGAAGCTCCAAAGGATGAAGAGGCTCCAAATCTTCAAGAGAGGAAGAAGAACTCCATGGATAAAGCTTTAAGCATGTGTGAGACTTCTCTTTGAGCATCCAATCCAGCAGCACCTCCCCTTAGTTGATTAATGAAAATTTTCACACAAGGGAGAGAGGGGTCCTATTTATAGGGCTGAAATTCGGAGTTAATTCCAAGGGAAATTAGGAAAACCAGTTTTAGTTGGATTTAGCAAGAGATAGACCTTAGGCAAGTGTCCCTTCAACCTTAGAAAGTCTTAAGAGTCATTTCCTAAGTGAAAAGGGGCTCAAAAGAGGGAAACAAGGAGGCTCTGTCGGGTTTCGGATCACTGAAGAAATGGCGACCACTCAGTGGTCGCTATTTAAAATAACACCAGCGCGAAGCGTCACTAATTCTGAGATATTTTGAGACGGAATCGGACTTTTCAAAATTTAAAAAGAATTGACGACCATGAGGTGGTCGCTCTTTAGGAATTAATACGAGTTTCGGACGGAGTTAAAACCTTAAAATATGGCAAGAAAATTGGCGACTTTACACACGGGCGCTATTTCATGAAATAGCGACCTTCCAGGAAGTCGTGGAATCAAAAATAATCTGATTTTGGCTCAAAATATGAAGAAAAGAATTGGTGACCTTCTGAACGGTCGCTATTTAATGAATTAACGACTTCACATAGTGTCACTATTTCAAATAATCCAAAAAACTGCCATTAATTATTTAAATAGCGGCAGGCTGACTGCCACCAATAGGGGTTATCATTATTCGGGTTCAACCCGAAAACCAAACCGAACCGATAGATTTGGTTCGGTTTGGTTTGGGTTGAAATTTAAAAAATTTTGGTTTGGGTTCAAACCGAACCGTATTAAAAATTTTGGTTTGGTTTGGTTTTGAAGTTCAAGAAACCGAACAAAACTAAACTGAACCAAATAACCCGAATTTAAGAACATTTTTATCAAATTAATATAAATGTATATGTAACTATAAATCCCAATTCAAAAAGTCCAATTCCTGCTATCCTAATGGGGTTTTCGACTTTTATGAGATATCCTAAATGGGGTTTTCGACTTTATGAGATAGGTTTCAAATCACCTTCTATTTTACTGTAACTGAAGTTCTTAGTTTTTTATGTGAAAATATTATGGAGCTTGTTCTTACAAGTTACAACTTTTTATGTTATTTTTTAATATTTATTTTATTTGATAGAAATTCTTTTACCCTACCTTTCTCTAATGTTGTTTGAATCCAATCTAATTTATAAAAGGAGAGATGAATATGGTTCAAACCGAACCAAACCGCTTTGGTTTCAAACTAGTTTAGTTTGGTTTGGTTCGGGTTGAAGCCTTAATTCGGTTTAGTTTGGTTTGAGAAAAATTCTCTTCAAACCAAACCAAACCAAACCATGCTCACCCCTAGCCACCAATTCTTTAAATAGCGGCAGGCATGATGCCACCAATTCTTTAAATAGCGACAGGCAGGCTGTCACCAATTCTTTAAATAGCGGCAGGCAGGATGCCATCAATTCTTTAAATAGTGGCAGGCAGGCTGCCACCAATTCGAAAAGCCCACGAAAAAAATGGAGAAAAATCTTAGAAAAATTTAGAAAAATAGTAAAACATGTGTGAAAGTTGGGGGAAGTTGGATATTCAAGAAAAGAGAGGAAAACCACTCAAATAAGTCGATTTGAGGGCCAAATGGGACATCACAGCGCCATAGGAGATATGTCCAAAATGATGTCAATTTAGAGTGTCTACAGTTGCCCCGCCTTGGCGTCTGCTTTGCAAGGGAGCGACACGGAGTGAAATGAAGTGTAATGGCGTGGAATGGAATGGAATGAAGTGGGAGTGAACTGAAAAGTAGATGCCAATGTGTGATGAGACACGCAATCAATATCACTTGATATGAATTGAATCAAAAGCTCGGAATGAAGCAATCTTGAGGAGATTCAATGAAAGCAACAATTGTTTGGATAAGAGGAGGAGTGTGCGTGCGGGCACAAAGGAGATAAAAAGAGCGATCAACTTCCAGCGCAGTGGAAGTACCCCAGGTTACAAACCTGTAGGTTTCACCATTGTGGAGCGGTTACCAGCCAATGTGGACGTGCTGCAGGCAAGGTGGATCAAAGGAAAAGAAATTGAACGAGAGATGGAAATCCAAACAAAGGAGTTTTCAAGGAAATAGCCTAAAATGGCAACAAGGCGAACCGAGGACACAATTCGGCGTGGAATATCTTTTATCTTGGAAATATTAAGGATCAATTTGACCTTCAAAATGATTATTAGAATGCTTTTCTTTGGTTAATTCAAGATCCTACATGCATGTATGCTGGGTTTAAAGGGAAAATTAAAACAAATGAAAATATAAGATAATCAAGGATAATATTGTTAAACTATTGAGACTGGGTCAAGAAGCCCATTCTGTGAGCTGATACTAAGCCGAAGCCCGTTTATCCGCGCACCAACTCACAAAAGGGAACCATCATCCTCAGTCTTAGACGGCTCAACGGCCTATCCGTATGACTAAGACACCTCTGAAATCATCATCATTTTTTATGAAGGGGAACTCGAACTCAGATTCCAGATTTATCAAAGCCACAAGGTCCTTGATATGATATAGTAGTGTAGGTAACATATAGTAAAATGCATACATGGAGATGGTGATAGCAATAAGCATGAGGGAACCGAGAAATGAGGTGCAAGACACCGTGGGACCTAGATGATGATGTCCAGACGGTGGGGCCAAGAGCTTCTTCCTGCGTTGAAAAGTTGATTAGCCAAGATATAAAGAACATAACAAGCAATGAATAAGGCGTCAACTATAGCAAGGATAGAATTCAAGCCTGAAAGCATTAAATATCATTGAATAACATGAAAATATAGTATGTATCAAAGCATCAATAGCATGTATGTATCATATCATGAATAGCATTCAAGCGTGCATAGCGTGAAAGGCATGAATAGCATTTAACATAGATAGCATCATTAAAGCATAGATAGCATAGCATCATTGTTTGTTGTTTGTCATGAGGATGACAACTTGACTAGTCACTTGAATGATCAGGATTAAGTAATGCCCAACGGCAAGAGTGATCAAGTGAAATCAGCAGGATTTGAATAAAAAGATTTGGAGATGAATAATCGGAGTAATGCGCAGCAAATCATGAAGATGTGATCATTGTGAACATGGGGAGAATCAAAAGGTAGATAGTAATGAATGGAGAGGACTCATCTCGTGCTCTTGGTCCTTGCAAAGTTGTTGTTCCTGCAAAAGCACCATCAGAAAAAAATACAATGTAATTTTTTTAGATTTTAAAATATGTAAATTTTTAGAGGTTTTGAAAAGTATTCAAATTTTTATGAATTTTTTGTTTGAAAATTTGAAAATATTCAATTTTTTAAAGATTTTGATCCGGAAATATTCAACTTTTTTTTGGATTTTGATTTTTGGTTAGGAAATATTCAACTTTTTTGAATTTTGGTTAGGAAATATTCAACTTTTTTTTTAGATTTTAGTTTAGACATTGCTAGTGCAGCATCAACGGGATATCTAAGTCACTGGCTAGGGGTCCTCGTTCCTTCCCCTAGCACTAAAAAAACTACCCAAAGCCAGGCGTGCATTTAAAGGTGACGCCCTACGGCCGACTGTCCATGGTTAACCCCTACCAAGGCCCCGAGAAACATTCAGTCTTAGAGGGAGAAGAGAAGAACAATTGGAGATAAGTTTTATGCAAGATGGGAGATATCGGGATTCGAATTCCTTCCAAGGTATTACCCCTCAAAGAGGTGGTCTGTTGCGCCGGGGCTTTGTGCCTTTGATTTTTAGACCCTTGACATGCATACGACCAGGGTTTTCCCTGCGGGGACTTTGCCACTCTTGTCATGCCATAATTCATAATTTTATATTGATCAAAATTGACTTTGATTTTCATAATAGCACTTTTTGGCTAGATGTATCATGAAAATTCACTTTATTTTGGGTCAAGATTGCCCCTATTTGAGACTTCTCTCGTATTGGGGATTACCTAGGTTGATTATCTCATCCGTCAACCTCTTGCCCCTGCATGCGGCCGAGTAAAGAAGAGAAAAGACTTTCAGGTATACTCATGGCATGGCCAAAGTAGCAACGATGTTTTTACCAAAGGAGGCCGGCTAAAGACGTCGTGAAGTGTGTGAAGTGGCCAGCTAAGGGTTGCTCTTAACAAGCGGAGAGAGAATGTTGAACTTCCAGCGTGGGGTTCTTATTAACCAGAGTGCTGCAAAAGCAAGCCTAAGACTCTTTTTTCTAAAATTTAATAAAGACAAAGACCTAGGATAAAGGCCTAAGATAAAGATCTAGAATAACACTCTTGATCATGTTAAGAAGCACTTCATGTTGAAAACTGCATAGAGAATGATGAAATCAAATCACACGTAAAACGTTACCTTGCAACCTTGTAGAAGCAGCAGCTGCTGAAGGCGATCTTGATGAACATGGGATTTGTCCTTAAGTGGCAGATAAAAGGATTGGAAGTCAAGGTTTAAAGTGGCTTAACAAGAAAGAGTGGTGTCCAGACCTGACTCAAACGAATAAGGATGAAAAGGAAAAGAGGCGAGGGCTAGAACTCCCTCACTAAGGTGCGGAGACCCTGATCACATGAAAGGTCTACAGAAGGAGAGGAAAATCAAGAAGTGGAGTGAGGACTAAAGCCTCGGAAGCAGTGGGAGAACGGGCAAATGCCCAAAGCAGTGGATGTGGAAGAAGTTGGGTCAGACCCGGGATTGGGAGGAATTAGAAGAAGAAATTGATAGATGGAAAGAGGCGGATCCGGAGATTCGGGAAGCAAGAGATGAGGAGAATCATGATGCAGGTAGAAATCATCTAGAGGTTCCAGAGGAGAAAAATCCCAAGGGATGAGATACCCTGGGAAGAGGTATGGAAAAATATGATTGAAGAGGAAGAAAAGAATGAAGAGAACAAAGGATGGGATGCCCTGGAGGAGTAAGAAGATAAATCAGAGGAGAGAGAAGAAGAAAGGGAGGTCCAGAGGTTCCGGAGGAGGCAAGTACTGAGGGATGCGATGCCCTGGGAGAATAAGTGAGAAGCCCGGAGAATCCAGACATGTGGGTGTATTGGGGCGCGATGCCCGGAGAGGGAGGTCCGGAGGTTCCGGAGGAGGAGAGTACCAAGGGACGCGATGTCAAGGGAGGAAAGATAAGTCCGAAAGTTCTGGAGGTGGAAGACACCATGGGACGTGATGCCCAAGGAGGAAAGATAAGTCCGAAGATTCCGGAGGTGAAAGATATGGAGGGTCCAGAGGTTCCGGAAGGCAGAGAAGATACAAGTTTAGAAACTTGGAAAAGAAGAAATGAAAATGCATGTGAATGCCATATGATGGTTGTAAGGGATGCATGAAATGCATGATATGCAAAGAGTGTAGAGAATGCATGGAATGAGAGGGTAAGATCCTCCTCCTCACCCATGAAGTGGCCCGTAGAGAGAAAAATGTGGGTGGAATAGAATAAACAATGAATGAATTGGTGGAAAGCCCTTTAGCAAAAGAATGTCCACCCCTCCATGGCAAGGAGAGTGCCCGACCAGACGGCTCAATAGATGGAATTAACGCCCGAATACTCTCATGTGTTATGGCAATATGGGAAGAGAACCCCTTCGTTTGACAAGGGAGTTGCATAATGGTGGAACGATGGGTAATGAGAGCATTAAAAGAGTATCGACCAATGAAAAAGGTGGCTTTGATAAAGGGTCGATATGGCATCAATTTGGAAGGATTGATCATAGCGAACCTTGAAGGAGACTTCTCGAACATACCCAACATAATGACACGGATCAGCATCTGGTAAATAAAATCTTAAATTTTGAATGACATAGCCGAGGCCAAGCCCTTCTTGCCTGATTCTTGGATATCCCTGGCACATGTGCTTGTAGGAATACACCCACTCCGAGTGGTAGAGGAAGGTGAAGCGAAGGCGATAAGCTTGATGAGCAGTGGAGGTGTAATGGAGAATTTTAATGGAAGGGTAAGCGGAGGTTCAAACACGTCGGGCTTCTCCCCTTGCTCGGAAGCGACTGGGATCGGCTCGAGTGCAGAAATAGGTGAGTCCTGCCCAGGACTAGCCACGGGTTCGGGTACAGGTGTAGGCGAAATTGGGTTTAGGGTAATTGGCTTTGGTGTTATGGGGATAATGAAGGCTTTAGGTAGCTGTTTGCGACCGCGGGGAGTCACTTGTCGTTTTGTCCTCGCGGCGGGGGTGTAGACTCACCTTTTACGGAAGGTCGAGATAGGTTGACTGGGCACGCGGGGATTCCGGGGGTATTGAGAAGAAGGCAGAGAGAACGATAGGAACGCACTGGAAGGGATGGCGTATGGTCTATCATTCTGGAAGACTGGGACTGGGATGGCTGGGTGGAATGCGGGCGTGCCAGTCGATTTCTCGACAATCACCTATGGAACCGAGGATTGACCGGGGAAGCGTCGCCAGGACGCGGCACGTGGCTCGAGGGATCGGGCGACACGTGGATAGAAGGGGTTCCACGGGTGCGAGTGCGCAAACGATTATGGAGATTCGTGTATTGTACGTCTTTCCCCACCGGTCGCAAGCAACCGGTGTTTATTTGACATCGGATTGAATCCGAATACCTTTGTTTCTACTGCCGAAGAGAGAGTCAGGGACCCTGGGAGCCGCGACGTCGGGAGGGCTTAGTCCGTGCAACAGCGACAGGGCAACATCAACACAACAGGGATAACTGGGGGCAGAGAGACTGGTTCCGGCGAGGAGGGGGATCCGCTCCCTGACTGGATTGCATGACTTATATGCCATGAAAGGTATTTATATGGGGGCATGAGAACCTGATTACAATTGTTTGCAAGCCACGGGACAATTCCTTCATTCATGATGATCCCCGGGTCATTGCGTTATTGTGCGGGTATTTCTGCATTTGTACGTGGCGTCCGTCAGAGGACCTGTGACTCAGCAGGATGGCGCTCAAGGGGCGTCGCAATGTATTCCTGACATGAGACAGTGTTGAGGTCGGGGCAGTAGGCATCGTTGTGCTGGAGCAGTTGGGCGGTCGGGTGTTGCGGGCCTCGATGTGACTGGAGTAGCTGGCAGTTGGGTGCCGGGGGCACCGTTGTGACTGGAGTTGTTGGCAGTCAGGTGCTGGGGGCACCGTTGTGACTGTAGTTGTTGGCAGTCGGGTGCTGGGGGCACCGTTGTGACTGGAGTTGTTGGCAGTCAGATACCGGGGGCACCGTTGTGACTGGAGTTGTTGAGTGATCGGGTGCCGCGGGCTCCGATGTGACTGGAGTAGCTGGCAGTCGGGTGTCGGGGGCACCATTGTGACTGGAGTTGCTGAGTGATCGGGTGCCGCGGGCCCCGATGTGACTAGAGTAGCTGGCAGTCGGGTGCCGGGGGCACCGTTGTGACTGGAGTTGTTGGCAGTCGGGTGCCGGGGGCACCGTTGTGACTGAAGTAGCTGGGTAGTCGGGTGCCGGCAGCACCGTTGTGACTGGGGTAGTGGGCAGTCGGGGGTCGGGGGCATCGTTGTGACTGGAGTTGTTGGCAATTGGGTGCCCGGGGCACCGTTGTGACTAAAGTAGCTGGTGCCGGGAGACCTCGATGGTCGTGCTCGGGTTCCGGTGTGACTGGCAGTAGGGTGCCGGGGGCACCGTTGTGACTGAAGGAGGCGGGCGCCGTGAAGAGGCTGAGGCCTGAGTATAGGTACATGTGTTTAACTGGTTTCATGCTATATGAGAGCCAAGTGGGCTTTACAAATGGGCCGGAGTGGCCGGAGTACAATGGGCTCAAGCCGCGGGACAATTCCGACGCGTGGGTCGGTGCCCGGGTCAATGCTGGATAAGGTGGATATCCGCGTGTTTCACAGAGGGTCCCTCTCATGGCACGGGCCATGTTCGCTTCGCCAAACGAGGGGCTATGACTGCATAGCCGGAGAAAGCATCGGGCTGGTGTCTGGGCGAGGGTCAATCACGGCTCAAGTCGAGCGGTCGGATGTGACCTCGTGACTGCGGGGGAAGCGTGACGTCATAGTGCGTAGTTGCAGTCGGCGGGCACACGAGGTGAAGTCCCGGCATGAGGGGGCGTTCACCCTTGTCATAACGTCACACATGCGGCGGGGGTAGACTTGTGTGTCATGGCGGAACATCGTGTGAGGGAAGTACATGCGACATACCCTCAGCGTCCTTAGCCGACGACCAAGTCACCCACACACAATTCTCCTTGCTCGTTGCCTAGAGCCGCTTGAAGCTTGGAGATCACCGGAAGCCTTGATGCATGTCCCCTCCTTCTTTCCATTGAGCCCCTAGGGATTTTATAGGGGAAGATGAAGGGTCATGGGGGGTTTACGCGGACCATCTGGGGGGGTGAGCTGGTCCACGTAAACCCAAGTGAATAGTGCTTGGGTTACGGGCTGAGAGAGAGAGAGGGGAAGGGGTTTACGCGGACCAGCCAGGGGGCCTGGGATGGTCCGCCTAAACCCCCTTCCCCAGGGGGTTTAGGCGGGCTGGTTCTAATTTTTTCTTTTTTAAAAACTTTTTTTAAAATTGAATGGGGGTTTACGCGACCAGCCAGGGGGGGTGAGCTGGTCTGCGTAAACCCCCCCAGGGGGGTTTAGGCGGGTTTGACCGGGGGTTTTAGCCGGGTTTGACTGAGGGTTTAGGGCGGGTTTGACCGCGGGTTTGAGTAGGGTTTGACTGGGGTTTGACTGAGGGTTAGATTGGGGTTTGACTAGGGTTTGACTGGGGTTTGACTTAGGGTTAGATTGGGATTTGATTGAGGGTTTGACCCGTTATAAAATAGAGATTTTCGTCCGGGGGCTCCGCCCCCGGAGACCCCCGCCAGGGGCGCTGCCCCCTTGACCCCCAGCGACCTGACTGTGCAGGTAGATCTGCGTGTGAGGGCACACGATGGTGGTGCATGACGCGATGGGTTGCTGGGAGTCCCGAGTCGGGTTCAGACTTGCTATAGAGTGCCTGGAGCATACGCGCCCACCAGGTGCTCGGGGAAATTCCCGACGCGCGTGCGTGGGCCGTATACGGGTGCTGTGAGCTGCTGAAGCTTGTGGTTGGTCCCAGGCGGGTCTTCCTTTGACTTCAGAGGGCTAGATGGAGGTGACTCGGGGGTAGACCCCGGCCTCGTAGCTGGGTGCCACACGGCGTGGCTTGTAGTCAGGACGTCCCCGGGTCGGCTCGGGTAGCTGTGTTGAACGCAGGTAAACCCGCAAACTGAGTGATCGGGGGTGGGCCCGATCGATTGTTGATGTTGCCACGGGTCGCGACAAGCTGGTTAGGACCATTGGTTGGGCCCAGTGACTCGGGCGTCGACATGATGATGCTGTTTGTCTGGTGGTCGGGGTGACCCTCGCTCCTTGGCGAAGAATCGTATGATGCGGCAGGCTATTTTGAGTCCCGAGTTAACCCGGTTATTGAAGCGTCGACTGTATAATACCGTATGCAGGGTGTCCGGGGGTGATCCCCGAATCTTCACAGAGTGCCGTAAGGTACGGAAGGTTGTCCCGAATCTCAAAACTGACTCGGTTGTCGAGAAACTGGCTGGCATAGTGCCATTTGCTCGGGGCCGATCCCCGGTTGTTATGTTGCGCCGCTTGACCCGGCGACACGTCTCGATTTCTGAGCACAACTCGACTGGTAGAGCAACTTTGGCGATGTGCCATTTTGCTCCATTTAGGGAGTATTTCTCTATGCTTAATCCCCGATTAATTCGAGAAAATAAGCTGGTGCCAACAGTAGCGAACAAGGAAGAGTTGTTATGGTTTGAAATTTAGCGGGAGGTTCGGCAGAGGCCGGTAGAGTGGAGGTTGATGGAGACTCGGCGGAAGCCGAGGGAGTAGAGGTTAATGGTGTGGTAATTGAAGGTGTAAAAGGAGAAGGTTTGGTGCGTAGGAAGCGCCAGATAGGGCGAGAGGTATTAGGGATAGGGGAAGATGCATGATGCACTGGTGTGGGTGATTGGAGTATCGACCCATCATCGTAGCACCAATTAGTATCATAAACGGGGTTAGGGACGGTGGCATCGTCCTGAGCAAGGGGTTCGTCGGGTGGCAATGAAGGGAGAGGAAAACGAAGGAAACTCGGCATGGGTGCGCCTCGAGGGACTTTGTCTTGTCGTGCCGTCTCCAAATCTTTATCGTCAAGAACATCAAGTGGACACCGTGGCGGAGGCATAATAATGGGTAGTGGAGTATAATGTTGTGGTGGAGGATTTTGTGGAGGTAAATATGCAGGCGGGGGCGAAGGCGGAGAGCTTAATGAGTGATGCACATGGTGAATTGGTGGAGGGCGGATGGCGTCCACTTGATCATCGAAACTTATAAGATCATCTTGCTCACTTGAATCTATGATGTCATTATCTCTCTTCTCCTTCCAATCTTTTTCCATCTTAGTGATGTTGTTCATAAAAGCATGAAGAGGATTGACCTGAGGAGGAGGAGGAGCAGCGGGTCACGGACTTGTGACCCTCTTAAGTTGATCCTCCATGGAAGCAATTTTATCAATGAGATTTTGCTGGAGGGGTGTAACTTGAACATTGGAGGGTTGGCATGATTGCCTTGGAGGGGCGACTTGATATGAAGGCCGTGGAGGAGGGTTAATGGGCCGACCCACAAAAGGACCCGGACGGGCCGGGTTGCAAGGATCGTGTGGGCCTTGGGGCCGTGGTGAAGGAGGAATAGAAGGAGGCGGGTGATGGATTGCATGAGGAGGAGTTTGTGTAGAAGGGTGTGGATGGACTCCTCGAACGGGAGTGCGAATAAGAGAGGGAGGATGGTACTGGGCCATCTGGGTATGAATGGAAGGAGGTGGGTGATGGGCCACCCGTGTGGGATTGGAGGGAGGATGAGAAGAAGATGTGCCCTCAACAATAGCCTTAAGGGCTTGGATTTGTTGAGGGGTGAGATGATCTAATGCACGGATGACTTGGGAAACCTTCTCATCATTGGGAGGAGATGGTCCCGAGGGAGTAGTGACATGCAATGAATGCGAGGGACCATGAGATTGGAAATTACCCATGGGTCAGACAATACCATGAAAGTGAGGACGCGGTCCCTTAGAAAGATCGTGGTGAGACTTATAAGCTTGAGGATTATAAGATATGCTAGGTTTATCATCCTCATGAATATATAATTGATTAGACATGGTGGTTTTGTTATCAAGAGTAAACATCATGCAAGTAAACAATTCAACCAATCAAAGCAATATTGCAAAGATATCAATCAAGTTGGGATGTTTATGCTTGCTTTTGTTTTGACTTAAACCTTGGTGAATTAGGTGATTTTTGAAAAAAATGTGATATAAGTCACACAAGATAGGAACCTAGTTTCAATATGATTTTGCTTCAATGTCAACAAGGTTCACTCTCTCACCATGCATAGGTCAACTAAACCCGGGGAACTTCAAAGGTACAACCTGCCCAAGCGTCCGTGAGGGAATCCACGGGTGCGGGGACTTATGGAGACTTGGTTTAGAAATTTTCGGTCCAAAGAGACGGAATGCTCAATGGAGAGTCTTTCCTTCACCAAGGGGGTGTAAGATCCTAAAAGGGGTGGAGAGAGGAGGTCTCCCAAGCCAAATGCACTATGGATGCAAAACTAATGCAAGATAAAGAGCACACACATGAATGAACAACAATATGAGAGAATAATGCAGGATAAATCACAAAAAATATGGGCTTCTGTGAAAAACACATAGGGAATTGGCACCTCTCCCAGGAGGCTCCAATTTCTGAATTGGCGCCCCTGGGATGGGCGCTAATTCCTCTGAATTTTCTTTCACGATGGGGCCACCAATTCTTTGATGGGTTCCCCTGTATGGGACGCCAATTACCTGCTTCTCAGAACAACCCAAAGCAGCAGCCAGAAAGTTAAAACAATGGAAAATAATCAATAGGAAAGAATGGAAAACACCCACAATTACCAGATAATATGCATAGCAATCAACAAGAACATAAGAGAGGCCGTGGCATGCTCACTTTTTCTTTTATTTTAAGAGTGGATAAAAAAACGGGAACACTCCAAATCTAGCAAATTAACAATCCAAGTGGGAGGGTGCTACGTGGAGCACTAATGGAGGTGCACCGTGGGTGCAAAGGGAAGATGGCACACATGGGTGCCCAAGGGAAAGGGTGATCAAAAGAAAAAAAAAAGGAGTCCCACCGTGATCGTCAATTTGTAGATCTTAAGAAATCCACTTAAGGAAATTTAAGAAGAATTATGAGAAAAGCAGGGGAAAGAGGAGAAAAGGGGAGCATGAGAGGATGCTATATGGAAAGGTGATTGCCAGGCACGCGAGGGCCTCAAATGAATATAACAATGAAAATAGAGGAGGGATTGCGATATAAATATCTTAAATGCGGGGAGATGTGTGTGTTCACCTTCTCTTTCTATCGGCCGGCCGATGAAGAGAGTTCTTCTTTATGATTACCCTAGCAAAATAAGATAACACCAACAAGAGATATAGATTAGGAACAAGTGTGTAGCATCAAATTTCAAAATATGAAGTAAACATGAAATCATGGAAAGTGACACACCTTGTCGGTGTTGGCCCTCAAACCCCTTATGCAAAAGGGTAGGAAAATAATGATATGATGATATGCAAATAGGAGTGTGCAAGTGTTGCACAAGAGGAGATGTGCTAGAGTGCACAATGTGGAGATCTCAACATTGAGATGATAAGATAAAAGAAAGGGAGAAAGAATAATGATGCATGCAATGCTAACAAGAATAAGACAAAGAGATAAGAGAAGGGGAAAGCTTATTAGTTTTGTCCAATTGAGGGCTTCAATGTAATGACCCGAGAATCCGATTACCGGGAAGGCCCGATAACCCGAGACTCGCACCGCCACCCACGAGTCCGAAGACTCGGAAGGGTTAGAAGGATGGTGCGAAAACTACACAAGTATCACAAGTAATTGCAGAAATTAAATAGTTATAATACTAAGCAGGAAATAAATTAGCAATTTACATGGTCCACAATGGAAGATAACAACAACAGTAGTAGTCCACAACTAGTACAGAGACAAGAAAGAAAAGTACAACTACACGGGGCATACCCCGGCTCTGACCTTTGGCACTACCTCTGGGCACCTGCACCGCGCTGCACCCCAGACGCGCTCCCCCGGGGCGGCGCCTCACCTGAAACACGGTGAAAACACGCAGGTAATGAGTCTCGGAACAAGACTCAGTAGGGATCACTCGAACCCTACCTCGATAAAACGGGAAACCACTACGCTAGTGGTAGGAGAGTACCTCGGAAAGAAAAGCCATGCACTCTATACAACAAAGACCCTACGGCATGCAAACCGGCACATGTGCCACGGTGAGACAACCGAAACTCAATGGTCGACCCGGCAAAACCCGAAGGTCAAAGCCACGAAACTGACAGTCTGACACTCCGTACTCGACAGGAGTACCTCCCACTAGAAGCACAGTCGGTAGCGTCCCCTGACGACTTACACCGCACCGCAGGTGAACTGCCTGACGTGGTAGCGCCTACCCAAGGCGCGAACACCGAACAAGTAACCACAAACAAGTGACTAGCTGGGGTCACGTCCGTCGACGTGGGTCCAACCGCCCCCAACCACGTGTGCACACACAGACCGCGCGTCCCTGGTCTGGCCCTCTGACCGGTTTTCCCCTCAGCCGGACTCTGGCTGCAAGACGTGGGGCCCGACGGCAACCGGTCCACAAATCGCCTCTAAGGGTAATCCCGTACACCACTCCCTGGTGCTACCGGTACCGCGTACTGGTAGGCTACGACTAGTGGAGGGTCACTGAAGGAGTAGACTCTCAAGTCACGGAAAACGACGCCCGCATCCGATGACGCACGGGGACCACCCCACACACCGGCCCCGTCGCACGGTGGCCACAGCCGGACTAAAAACGGGGTTGCAGCCCTCTTGGGGCAACTAGGCGCCTGACGGTCCACCCCGGGTCCGTCACAAGGCTGTAACGGTCTAGGCGAGACCGTTACACACACACTTGGCGGTCTAACGTAGGCCGTTACACGGTCTGAGGAACGCAGAGGGTAACGCGCTTGGTCCAACGCGTTACACGAATGTAACGCGCCTGGCCCAGTGCGTTACACAAATGTAACGCGCCTGGTCTGGCGCGTTACACGTGCCTCACGTTCCCAACGTGAAAGCAAGATGTAACGCGCCTACCTCGGCGCGCTACACGAATGTAACGCGCCTGGCCCATCGCGTTACGCGCCCCTCACACCTGGGGTAACCCAGGGAGTAACGCGCTCGCCCCAGCGCGTCACTCGGATGTAACGCGCTCGCCCTGGCGCGTTACACACGCAGACCCCCAACGGTCAAAAACCAACGGTCGGAAAGCCCCTGACGGCCCAGCCCAGGCGCGTCACAAACAAGTGGCGGTCAATCGTGGGACCTTCACAGTCCCTGACTCCCTAGGGCTAAACAAAGGGCATGTGACGGCCCCCTCGAGGCGCGTCACATAATGTGATGGTCCCTGGAAGGACAGTCACACGCACCCGACGGCGAAAACGGCGGGAAAGCCCAAAAACTTCAACCACGCCCCCATGCCTCCACCGGAGAGGGGGAAATCAAAGGGGAAGACCCCTGGGGACCCCTAGCATGATTCTAAGCCATCAAAACATGAAATCATGCATCAAATCCATAGATCGGGCGAGCTCTCCCCAAATCATGGAAAAACCCCAACATGCTCAATCACACCCCTCTCGGCCTCCCCTCGGCCTATAAACCACGAAAATGAACGGCGCGGAGCTAGGGAACGTCACCCTACCTCAATGGAGCGAATGCTCCACCAGATCGTCCACGAACGCAAGAAATCGCTTTGGAAAACCCTCGTTCTTCAGGCTTCCTACGAGCACCGCATGTCCCCACGATCGCCTCGCCGCCGCCCACGTCACCGCGCCGTCGCCCCGCCGCTGTCAGCAGCCGGAGAGGAGCTAGCCGCGCTCGAACGGGAGGAAGAGAGGGAGAGAGGGAGGTCACGGTGGGGAGAAACGGAGGAGGAAGAAGAAGAGGAAAGAGAAGGGGAAAAGAAAAAGATAAGAAATGGGAATATATAGAAAATCCGATTTTTCAGAAAAATACCAAAAATTAGAAAAATACATTTCCGGAATCCTCGGGACGCACCGATCGCAACGGTACCACTCGTGCCCAGGTGAACGGTCCGATTCACCCGCAGCGAGGTTCCGAAGAAAAAGCCGGAACACACACCGGAAATCGGAAAACACCCATGGAAAAGCCGCGGAACGCCTCCGGGCCTCCGAAACGACTCCGGATCGCGCCGATCCGAACACGAAAGATGTCTAAAACAAAATTTCGAACATAACGGAGCCAGACGCTCCGAGAAACCAGATCCGGGACCCACGAAGAAGGATCCAAAAGGTCCGGGATATTACAGCCCTCCCCCCTTAAGGAATTTCATCCTCGAAATTGAGAACAACCCAAGGGGAAAGAAGAGGAAGACTCACTCAAACAGGTAAGGGAACTGCTGGCGCATCTCGTCCTCACGTTCCCAAGAAGCCTCACCACCGGAGTGCCGCGGCCACACCACCTTTACCAAGGGGATGACCTTGTTCCGCAGGCGCTGCTCTCGCCTATCCTCCACCCGGATCGGAAACTCTGGGAAAGAGAGATCTGGAGTCACCTCAGGCCAAACAGAAATCTCGAGCACATGACAGTCATCGGGCATATACTTCCGCAACATCGAGACGTGGAACACGTTGTGACGACCCGAGAATCCGATTACCGGGAAGGCCCGATAACCCGAGACTCGCACCGCCGCCCACGAGCCGGGAGGGCTCGGAAGGGCTAAATGGAGTGTGGAGGCACAAAGAAATAGGAAATAAAGCAGGACAATTCAATAATTAACAGAAATAAATAAACAACTACAATAGAGTCCAGTCCAACAGAAAGTACAGTCTAAAGCAGTAAAACGTACCACATGCCAAGTGAACACTCGGCCCGGCAAGCTGGCAACTGAGAACCTCCACCCCCGCACCCTCGAACCTTGAGGAAGAACCGCCACACCTGAAACGCAGGGGTGAGCCTCCTGTCACTGGCCCAGTAGGGATCCCACGGAACCCCAACTGAGAAACAACGGCAGAAGGAAAGCTACGCTAGCAAGATAGCAACGGAAAGAAGTAACTACGAAAGCAGAAAAGTAACTACAGTGGCCGGCAAAACCTCGGCACTACAGCCACTCCTACTGTACCGGAACACACCCCAGACTCACGGCCAAGGGCTACCAAACTACACTAAAACCAGTCACACGGTACAAAAATTGACACACGTGCCACAGCGAGACAACCGAAACTCAACGGTCAACGCGACCAAAAACCCGAAGGTCGAAGTCACGCAACTGACAGTCTGTCACTCTCTGTCCAGAACAGGAGTACCTCCCACTAGAAGAACGACCGGATGCGTCCCCTGACGTCTTACACCACGTCACAAGTGTCTAGCTACGACGCCCTAGGCGTGAGACTCAGACACACACAGTAACCAATACCACAACAAGGACTAGCTGGGGTCACGCTCGTCAGCGCGTGTCCTAAGCCCCCAACTACGTGTGCACACACAGACCATCTGCTCTAGGTCGGGTCCTCTAGCTGGTTTCCCCCCCCCACCGGACTCTGGTGGCAAAGGCAAGGGGCCGATGGAAACCAGCCTAAAACCGCGTCTCACCGGGTCGCGCTCTCCACCACTCCCAAGTGGGTCCGCACACGAGTGCGCAGGAAGCTACGACTAGTGGAGGATCACTGAGAGAGTAGACTCTCAAAACAACAGAAAACGACGTCCGAACCTAACGAAGTACGAGGACCATCCCACGTACCAGCACCATCGCACGGTGACCACGATCGGAGAGGAAACGGGACGCACAGTCCACGGCCAAACACATGACCCACTCGGGAATCATCTTCCAAGAAGACTCATGACATGCGGGGGAACCCCACCGCACACCTACCGATACACGGTGACTCGATCGAGCGAGAATACGGAAACCCGAAATGCCTGGGGTCACCCAGACCCACCAAGCCCACGGGCACGCTAATCGAGGTAACACAGTACCTCCAGACACCCCAAAACACGGTAACAAAACCCACGGGGTGCCCGGGACACTCAGAAGGCCAAAGGTCGACCACTGGGTCACAACCGGGTCGACCGGAGACCAACACAACCCAATCGGAACACTAGCAAATCGCCCAGACCCTTACACTCACGAGCACGCAAATCAAGGTAAACGGAGCCCCTGGACACCCAATGACACTGTCACGGAACTCCACGAGGCGTCCGGGACACATACGGCCCAAGGGGAGCACAATCAGCCGCAGACCGCCCGCCCCGGGCAGCCTGGCTGGTCACCTCCAAGAACGCGCTACATGTGCATAGCGCGTTCGGTCAGAACGCGCTATACATACCTAGCGCGTTCAACAAGAACGCGCTTTAGGTCCATAGCGCGACCAGACCTGGTCGCACTATGATCCTATAGCGCGACAACCCTGAACGCGCTGGGGCCCTATAGCGCGACAGGAACCGCCAAACTATTCATCTTCCCCGATGAACGCGCCCCATCGGGGCAGCGCGACCATCAAGAACGCGCTACTGGAGCATAGCGCGTTCTCAGTCCGCGCCCGAAACACGGTGAGAACCACGAAGAAATCCATTCCACGCCCCGATCACCCCCGGGTGATGGGGAAATAAAGGGGGAAACATTCCCCAACCTCTCTAGCACTGAGGGGACCCATTTAAACCCCAAAAATACGATCAAAACACAAGATTCGGCTCACTCCCCAAAAACATGCATTTTTCCCCAATCACCCCGTTTAGCCCGCTCGGCTCACCATGGCCTACAAAACTCGCGGGAAATGAGGTACGCGGGTTGAGGGTCCATCTCCCTACCTCCACCGAAGAAACGACGCGCCGTGGATGCCGGTCCACGAAGAAAACGCCGTTGAAGCCTCGCCGGTTCACGATCCCACGAACCGCCTCCACCACGCCTGCACCGCTCGATCCTCGTCCCGTCCCCGCCCGTATCCTCGCCCGCGCCGCCACTAGCTCGCCCTCGTCCCGCTCCGTCGACCGCCGGAGAAGAGAGGGGAGAAAGGGAGCGTGAGAGAAGAGAGAGGGAGGGAAGAGAGAAATGAGAGGGGAGAGAGAGAAAGGAGGTTATTATATAGAAAATCCGGAAATTCTCAAAAATACCGAAAAATAGACAATCACGTTTCTGCGATCCTCGGAACACACCGATCGCAACGGTACCACTCGCGCCCTGGTGAACAGCCCGGTTCACCCGTAACGAGGTTCCGAAGGAATTACCGAAACACACACCGGGAATCGGAAAACACACGCGGAAAAGCCGTGGAACGCTTCCGGGCCTCCGACACAACTCCGGATCACGCCGATCCGAACATGAAAGATGTCCGAAACAAAATTTCGGACACAACAGAGTCGGACACTCCAAGAAACCAGATCCGGGACACATGAACAAGGATCCAAAAATCCGGGGCATTACACACGTCATGCACCGACGCCAGCTCAAGGGGTAACTGCAACCGGTAAGCAACCTCACCGATGCGCTCCAAGATCATAAAAAGACCAATGTAGCGGGGACTCAGCTTCCCACGCCGTCCAAAACGCATCACCCCCTTCATCGGAGAAACTCTCAAGAACACACGATCGCCCACGGCGAACTCGAGAGGCTGCCTCCTACGGTCAGCATAACTCTTCTACCGACTCTGGGCCACCAACATGTTCTGACGAACCAGGTGCACAACATCCACACATTGCTGCACCAACTCTGGTCCCGTCAAAACACGCTCACCCACCTCAAACCAATCAAGTGGAGTCCGGCAAGGACGCCCATACAGAGCCTCATAAGGAGCCATACCAATGCTCGAATGATAGCTGTTGTTATAGGCAAACTCCACCAATGGTAGGTGATGAATCCAACTCCCCTGCCACTCCAGGCAGCAGGACCTCAGCATGTCCTCCAAAGTCTGAATGGTCCTCTCAGACTGACCATCAGACTGAGGATGATACGCTGAGCTAAATGCGAACTCCGTGCCAAGAGCTCGCTGGAAACCCCACCAGAATCCAGAAGTGAAGCGCGGATCCCGATCTGACACGATCGAAACGGGAATCCCATGCAATGGAACGATCCGCTCCACATACATACGAGCCAACTTGGACACGCTCCAGCTGACTTTGACCGGTAACAACCGAGTCACCTTCGTCAGCCTATCCACCAGTAACCAAATACTGTCCTGCCCACTCAGAGTCCTCGGTAACCCCACCATAAAATCCGTGGTCACGTGATCCCATTTCCACGCAGGAACATCTAAGGGCTGGAGAGTACCTCCTGGTTGCTGATGCTCCGCCTTCACCTGCTGACAGATCAGGCACCTGGCTACAAATTCTGCGACATCTCTCTTCATGCCAGGCCACCAGAACTGCCTCCGCAAGTTCCGATACATCTTCGTCGCACCCGGGTGTACGGTGTACCTGCTCCCATGAGCCTCGCGCAACACCGCACGACGAATCTGCTCCTCCGCTGGGACGTACAGCCTGCCGCGAAACCTAGCAGCACCGTCCTCGCCGAGTTCCACATCAGCCATCGCCAGAATCCGGGGCAACTCAGGGTCCGCATGCAGAGCCTCTGTCACCTGACGACGGATAGCAGGAGTGACAGTCAGACTCACAAGCACTGCCAACCCTGGCTCCTGGGGAATCTTGAGCCTGAAAGATACTTCGGGCACTTGTTCCTAGAGCCTCCACTTCCTCAACATCAAGGCACTGACTGCGACATTCCGACTCAGGGCATCGGTGACGACATTCATCCTGCCCGACTGATAAGACAGGGTGAAGTCATAATCCTTCATGAATTCCATCCAACGCCTTTGCCTGAGGTTCAGGTCCCTCTGCGAGAACACGTACCTCAAACTCTGATGGTCAGTGAACACCTCGAACTTCTCGCCGTACAGATAATACCTCCAGATCTTCAGCGTGAAGATCACCACCGCCAACTCAAGGTCATGGGTAGGGTAGTTCTCCTCGTGGGGCTTTAGCTGCCGAGATGCATAAGCCACCACTCTACCATGCTGCATCAACACAGCTCCAATCCAACGCCGGAAGCATCTGTACACACCACGAAACCTTCCGATCCAGAAGGTAAAACCAACACTGGAGCCGAGGTGAGCAATCTCTTCAGTTCCCTAAAGCTCTGCTCACACTCCTCAGACCAGATGAAAGGCACATCCTTCCACGTGAGTCTAGTCATCGGGGCCGCAATGCGAGAAAAATCCTGGATAAACCGGCGATAATAGCCCGCAAGCCCCAAGAAACTCCGGATCTCCGTCACCGACCTCAGCCTCGGCCACTGCATTACTGCCTCGACCTTGGAGGGGTCCACGGAAATGCCATCTCCAGAAATCCCGTGCCCCAGAAAGTGCACCTCGCCGAGCCAAAACTCGCACTTGCTGAGCTTCGCATACAACTGGTGATCTCGCAACGTCTGCAGCACCACACCCAAGTGGTACGTGTGCTCCTCGGTAGACTGCGAATAAACAAGGATGCCATCCACGAAGATGACCACGAACTGGTCTAAATACGGATGAAACACCCTCTGCATCAAGTCCATGAAGGCTGCTGGGGTATTGGTGAGCCCGAACGGCATCACCAGATACTCATAATGCCCGTACCTCGTACTGAATGCAGTCTTCTCCACATCGGACTCGCGAATTCTCAGCTGATAGTAACAGGACCGCAAATCAATCCGCGAGAACACTCGCGCAGACTGGAGCTGGTCGAACAAATCATCAATCCGTGGCAACGGATACTTGTTCTTAATGGTCACTTCATTCAGCTACCGATAGTCAATGCATAGCCGCAGACTACCGTCTTTCTTCTTCATAAACAACACGGGCGCACCCCAAGGGGAAAAGCTAGGACGAATGTACCCTTTGGCTAGCAGTTCATGCAACTGCGCCCTCAACTCCCTCAACTCAGCGGGGGCCATACGGTAGGGAGCCTTCGCTAAAGGTCCCGTACCAGGCACAACCTCGATCATGAAATCGATCTCCCGCTGGGGAGGCAATCCAGGCAACTCCTCGGGAAAAACGTCGGGAAATTCGCACACCACCGAAATGTCCTCGACATTCGGCTCCATCCGGTCAGACACAACGACGGACGCGAGAAAATCCTGACAACCAGAATCAAGCAACCGACGGGCTCGAATAGCAGAGATGAGGAATCGAGAAGATGTGGAACGGATACCTTGGAAATAGAAGGTCCGCTTGCTCGGATGCTAGAAGTAGACCCTCTTCATTCCACAATCCACCACCGCTCCATGAGTCTCGAGCCAGTCCATGCCTAGAATCACATCGTAATCCCGAAGCTGCAACGCATACAACTTGCCTGGCATACTCCGCCCATCGATCCAAACCGGAACCTGATCGAAGCAATACGGAGTGATCATGAAATCACCCGAAGGTAACTCTACTGCCAAATCACAGGACAACTGGGTCACCGGCTCCTCGATGCTCAACGCGAAATCCTCCGAAATAAACGAATGAGACGCGCGAGAATCAAACAAAACCCGAGCCGCACAACCCAAAATCTGAACGGTACCTTCCACGAGCTGCGACGCCACTGCCTCTACCCTGGTCATGTGCGTGATCTGGCCTCGAGCTCTCTGCCTGCCTCCCACACTAGCTGACCTGGGTAGCGGCGGATACTGTCCCTATTGCTGCTGCCTCTACTGCTGGGAAACCTGCTGCTGCTGAGGAAGCTACTGCTGCGGCGGTCTCTGAGGACAGTCACGCGCCATGTGCCCTGGCTGGTCACACCGAAAATAGATAATCGGCGCCGTGCACTGCCTGCCTGGGTGGAACCCACTACACCGTGGACACGGTCCTCACGACCCACCCACTGATCCCTGACGCTGCAAGGGGATCGGCTGATGTACACTGCCCGATGAAGCTTGCCTCTGATCCTTGGACTTCTTCTTACCGAACCCTTTCTTGAAAAACTTCTTGACCTTCGTGCCAAAAGACGCAGATCCTGTTATCGAAGCTACCTGTGCCGGCACTCCTGAACTACTCATCGCATGCTGGAAAGAACCCTGCTGCTGGGTAGCCGACTGCTGGCTGCGACCTGACAAAGACTGCCCCTGGCTGATCGGTCCTCGGGTCCTCTGCATATCCATCTCCAAGGAAGCCGCAACACGAGACGCTGTCTCTAGATCAATGGCCCCGTTCGTGATCAGATGGTGCCTCAGCTCCTGCCTCAAACCCTGAACAAACTGCGCGGTCTTCACCCTCTCATGCTCCATGATGTGAGGTGCATACCGACCCAGCTTGACAAATCGGGCCCTGTACTGCAACACGGACATCTGGACAGTACGTACGCTCGAAAGCACTGACGAAGTCGTCCCACTCGACCTGCTCAAGTAGACGAAGCTGAAAGGACGTCTTCCACTCGGAAGACCACCACTTCCGAGCCGTACCCTATAACTGGTTGTAAGCCAACACCACTCTGTCTCGGCAGCACTCTTCGCAGAACTGAACACCCTCTCCATCTCATCAAGCAAATCACGAGCCGCATCAGGGTCTGCCTGGCCGCTGAAGTAAGCCGGATGGAACTGCAGAAAGTCCCTCACTGCTCGGCCTGGCCCACCCCTAGCTGACGAGCACTCACCAGCCTCTCCACCGAACTGCTGAGACATAAGCTGGTACATGCCACGGAAGAAATCCTCGGCCCCCGGAACCCTCGCAGTAGCCGTGGCCTCGGTAGCTCCTAGTGGCGCTCTACTATGCTTCTCCTGGTCCCCCTGGACACCCTGCTGGATCTCCTGACCTCCAGCCGACTGCCCCTGCTGAGGGCGAGAGCTCCTCCTCGGTGCCATGCTCGCTCCTGAAGCAAAAGACGGAAAACATGAAAAACGGCATGGTCAAGAATACGCGCGATGCCCAATGCCAGTGTCAACTGTACATCATTGCTGTGGACAAGTGGACCACTACACTTTCCTATGATTCTCATGTAATTCCACAACCGCGCTCTGATACCAGCTGTAACGACCCGAGAATCCGATTACCGGGAAGGCCCGATAACCCGAGACTCGCACCGCCACCCACGAGTCCGAAGACTCGGAAGGGTTAGAAGGATGGTGCGGAAACTACACAAGTATCACAAGTAATTGCAGAAATTAAACAGTTATAATACTAAGCATGAAATAAATTAGCAATTTACATGGTCCACAATGGAAGATAACAACAACAGTAGTAGTCCACAACTAGTACAGAGACAAGAAAGAAAAGTACAGCTACACGGGACATATCCCGGCTCTGACCTCTGGCACTACCTCTGGGCACCCGCACCGCGCTGCACCCCAGACGCGCTCCCCCGGGACGGCGCCTCACCTGAAACACGGTGAAAACACGCGGGGAATGAGTCTCGGAACAAGACTCAGTAGGGATCACTCGAACCCTACTTCGATAAAACGAGAAACCACTACGCTAGCGGTAGGAGAGTACCTCGGAAAGGAAAGCCATGCACTCTATACAACAAAGACCCTACGGCATGCAAACCGGCACACGTGCCAAGGTGAGACAACCGAAACTCAATGGTCGACCCGGCAAAACCCGAAGGTCAAAGCCACGAAACTGACAGTCTAACACTCCATACTCGACATGAGTACCTCCCACTACAAGCATAGTCGGTAGCGTCCCCTGACGACTTACACCGCACCGCAGGTGAACTGCCTGACGTGGTAGCGCCTACCCAAGGCACGAACACCGAACAAATAACCACAAACAAGTGACTAGCTGGGGTCACGCCCGTCGACGTGGGTCCAACCGCCCCCAACCACGTGTGCACACACAGACCGCTCATCCCTGGTCTGGCCCTCTGACCGGTTTTCCCCTCAGCCGGACTCTGGCTGCAAGACGTGGGGCCCGACGGCAACCGGTCCACAAACCGCCTCTAAGGGTAATCCCGTACACCACTCCCTGGTGCGACCGGTACCGCGTACTGGTAGGCTACGACTAGTGGAGGGTCACTGAAGGAGTAGACTCTCAAGTCACGGAAAATGACGCCCGCATCCGACGACGCACGGGGACCACCCCACACACCGGCCCCGTCGCACGGTGGCCACAGTCGGACTAAAAATGGGGTTGCAGCCCTCTCGGGGTAACCAGGCGCCTGACGGTCCACCCCGGGTCCATCACAAGGCTGTAACGGTCTAGGCGAGACCGTTACACACACACTTGGCGGTCTAACGTAGGCCGTTACACGGCCTGAGGAACGCAGAGGGTAACGCGCCTGGTCCAGCGCGTTACACGAATGTAACGTGCCTGGCCCAGTGCGTTACACAAATGTAACGCGCCTGGTCTGGCGCGTTACACGCGCCTCACGTTCCCAACGTGAAAGCAAGATGTAACGCGCCTACCTCGACGCGCTACACGAATGTAACGCGCCTGGCCCAGCGCGTTACGCGCCCCTCACACCTGGGGTAACCCAGGGAGTAACGCGCTCGCCCCAGCGCATCACTCGGATGTAACGCGCTCGCCCTGGCGCGTTACACACGCAGACCCCCAACGGTCAAAAACCAACGGTCGGAAAGCCCCTGACGGCCCAGCCCAGGCGCGTCACAAACAAGTGGCGGTCAATCATGGGACCTTCACAGTCCCTGACTCCCTAGGGCTAAACAAAGGGCATGTGACGGCCCCCTCGAGGCGCGTCACATAATGTGACGGTCCCTGGAAGGACCGTCACACGCACCCGACGGCGAAAACGGCGGGAAAGCCCAAAAACTTCAACCACGCCCCCATGCCTCCACCGGAGAGGGGGAAATCAAAGGGGAAGACCTCTGGGGACCCCTAACATGATTCTAAGCCATCAAAACACGAAATCATGCATCAAATCCATAGATCGGGCGAGCTCTCCCCAAATCATGGAAAAATCCCAACATGCTCAATCACACCCCTCTCGGCCTCCCCTCGGCCTATAAACCACGGAAATGAACGGCGGGGAGCTAGGGAACGTCACCCTACCTCAATGGAGCGGATGCTCCGCCGGATCGTCCACGAACGCAAGAAATCGCTTTGGAAAACCCTCGTTCTTCAAGCTTCCCACGAGCACCGGACATCCCCACGATCGCCTTGCCGCCGCCCACGTCGCCGCGCCGCTGTCAGCAGCCGAAGAGGAGCTAGCCGCGCTCGAACGGGAGGAAGAGAGGGAGAGAGGGAGGTCAAGGTGGGGAGAAACGGAGGAGGAAGAAGAAGAGGAAAGAGAAGGGGAAAAGAAAAAGAAAAGAAATGGGAATATATAGAAAATCCAATTTTTTGAAAAAATACCAAAAATTAGAAAAATACATTTCCGGAATCCTCGGGACGCACCGATCGCAACGGTACCACTCGTGCCCAGGTGAACAGTCCGGTTCACCCGCAGCGAGGTTCCGAAGAAAAAGCCGGAACACACACCGGAAATCGGAAAACACCCATGGAAAAGTCGCGGAACGCCTCCGGGCCTCCGAAACGACTCCGGATCGCGTCGATCCGAACACGAAAGATGTCCGAAACAAAATTTTGAACACAACGGAGTCAGACGCTCCGAGAAACCAGATCCGAGACCCACGAAGATGGATCCGAAAGGTCCGGGATATTACATTCAAGATCTTCATTGGAGGAAGAAGCTCCAAAGGATGAAGAGGCTCCAAATCTTGAAGAGAGGAAGAAGAACTCCATGGATGAAGCTTTAAGCATGTTGGAGACTTCTCCTTGAGCCTCCAATCCAGCAGCACCTCCCCTTAGTTGATTGATGATGATTTTCACACAAGGGAGAGAGGGGTCCTATTTATAGGGCTAAAATTCGGAGTTAATTCCAAGGGAAATTAGAAAAACCAATTTTAGTTGGATTTAACAAGAGATAAACCTTAGGCAAGTGTCCCTTCAACCTTAGAAAGTCTTAAGAGTCATTTCTCAAGTGAAAAGGGGCTCAAAAGAGGGAAACAAGAAGGTTCTGTCGGGTTTCGGATCACTGAAAGAAATGGTGACCACTCAGTGGTCGCTATTTAAAATAACCCCCGCGTGAAGCGTCGCTAATTCTGAGGTATTTCGAGACGGATTCAGACTTTTCAAAATTTAAAAAGAATTGACGACCATGAGGTGGTCGCTATTTAGGAATTATTACGAGTTTCAGGCGGAGTTAAAACCTCAAAATATGGCAAGGAAATTGGCGACTTTACACACGGGCGCTATTTCATGAAATAGCGACCTTCCAGGAAGTCGTGGAATCAAAAATAATCCGATTTTGGCTCAAAATATGAAGAAAAGAATCGATGACCTTCCGAACGGTCACTATTTAATGAATTAGCGACTTCACGCAGTGTCACTATTTCAAATAATCCAAAAAACTACCATTAATTCTTTAAATAGCGACAGGCAGGCTGCCACCAATTCTTTAAATAGCGGCAGGCAGGCTGCCATCAATTCTTTAAATAGCGGCAGGCAGGTTGCCCCAAATTCTTTAAGTAGCGGCAGGCAGGCTGCCACCAATTCGAAAAGCCCACGAAAAAAATGGAGAAAAATCTCAAACAAATCTAAAAAAAATAGTAAAACATGTGTGAAAGCTGGGGGAAGTTAGACATTCAAGAAAAGAGAGGAAAACTACTCAAATAAGTCGATTTGAGGGCCAAATGGGATATCGTCGCGCGATAAGAGATATGCTCAAAATGATGTCAATTTAGCGTGTGTACAAGTACTCCCTCCTCCCGTGTCTCCCTTCTCACCCTTTTTTTTCTCCTTCTTCCTCTCACACGCGGAGCCCCCGCGTTGTTTGGTGCTCGTGATTGGCAGTCCGTAGCGGCGACCAGCAGCCTCCTCCCAACGACCGACAGTCCGAACGAAGGCCCCTTCACCCCGTCCCGTGCATTCAATGCTCGTAGGGCTCCTCTCTCAAGAGCAGCGATGCGCATCACCATTCCGGTAAGGCCTCGATCTCCCGACGATGGAGGCAGGCGTGCAGCCATCCCACAAGAGGAAACCCCTCTTCCAGCATGCCCTGTGGCGAAGCAACGGTTGCAACAACCACGGGGAGAACACCAGCAGTAGCAACGGAAGCAGGATCTGGAGGAGGCTCCCCTCGAGTGAGAGGGTCCCGAGCCCCCTATAAGAAGGCCGATGTGACGAAGAAAATGCCTCCGGCTGAGCGGAGAAGCAAAAAAAAAACCTTCGTTTCTGACTCTAACCCTTTTAGCTCCAGCCACCTAGGGTGCTGTGAGGAAGATCAGAGATAAGAGAAAGGGAGTGAGTTGAGGGAGGGAAGAGGGGCGGCAGTGCTGTAAGAGGGTGGGTCTTTTCCCCATCCCTTGTATTTCCTCTTTTTTCCTTTTCCCCTTTCGTCCTACGATGTATGATATATGCTATCTCCCCTGATGTAATTTTCTTTCAAGAAGAACTGAGATGAAGGGGGTCTACTCCCTGATTTCCTTTCATGGACAAGGTGTCAGTTTCCCTACTATGCGTATTTGGATACGATCTATATATATGTGTGTGTGTATTTGAATGTGCCTCTTATATCTCCCTACCAGGTGCTACCTGTCCTTGGGTTTCCTTGTTCTTATGAGCTGGTGTCTTCATAGACAGTAGGGATGTGCATTTACACGCATATATATATATATATATATCAGCTTTTCCTGTTCTGTCTATACATGCATGGGTGGGTATCATGTAGATATATATCTTATGCTATATTTAATCCTGCCTTTTTTTAGCAGATATGTGAACCATCTAGTGATTTCTTTGACCTTCTACTCGACTCTCATATCCTCTAAATCCCACCTCGGTGTCTGGCTGGCTCCCACCATAATGTTATCGAAGGGATGAGGCACATGGGATTTGTAATGCCCCGGATTTTTCGGATATTTTTCGTGGGTCTCGGAGTGTGTTTTACGTGTGTTTTTCATGATATGTCTTCGGAACACTGTGCAGGGTGAACCGTGGCGTTCTCCGACTCCGGGACAGTACCGGCCCGTTGTGCACCTCCCGAGGATCGCGGAGGTAATTTTTAATATTTTTTAGTATTTTCTGAAATTTTCAGATTTTCTTTATAAATAACCCCCTTACCCTCTCTCTCTCCCCATTCTCTCTTTCTCTTCTCTCTCACGTTCTCTCCTCTCCCCCTCTCTTCTCTCAGGGCGGCCGACGGAGATGGACGAGGGCGAAGCGACGATGGTGGGAGGCGAGGAACGAGGAACGGGTCGAGGATCAAGGGCCGGTGGCGCGTGGAAGCTCGGTGGCGCGTTCATGAACCGGGAGGGTTTCACGGCGTTTTCTTTGTGGATCGGCGTCCATGGCGCTGTGGACGCACTTTTCGAGCACTCATTATGCTGTTCGGCTATTCGGGAATGGTTGATTCATCTATTGAGTGCGTGGGCGTGCCAGTCACCGAAGTGACGATTTGTTCGGGCTCCGAAGAGCCCATGGTGCGCTCGACCTGACTTCGTCAGACGATTGTGTGGTTCGTGTCGGGACCAGATCCCATCATGCTATAAAGGTCATGACGTCATTTACATCCCCCATACGAGAGAACACCCTTGATTAATTGCCGAAATTAGGGGCCCTGCGGCCGAAAGAAATAATACTAACTGCGCGAGAAAGGGACATGAATGAATCTGGTGAGGACACTAGAGCACGAGTACGGCCCGACTCAGCGAGCCGTCGGTACCGGACCTGCAGTACGACTCGGTCGACATCGACATCCTTGTGGCTGGGCGACAGTATGGAGTCCCTACCAGAGTGTTGATACTTTCCTATGTTTATTGTGAGTGTATTAGCATGTATTTGCTTATTGTGAGTGTATTAGTGTGTATTTTATATTTTAGCTTCTAGTTGGATCAAGATTGTAATATGGGCTACACTTCATGTAAGGGGTCCAATTTCTAAATTGGACCTCAAGACCATTAGGAGCCCAAGCCCAAGGTGGGCTTCTAGAAGAGTTGGACTATTGGACCAAGGAGACAAGGGTAGAGGATGCCCCTTGTTGTCCCCCATGCTTGTCTCCCACCCACCCTTGACCAATGTTAGTGGATGTCATTTGGTGTTAGTGGATGTCCTTTGGTGTTAGTGGATGTCATTGGATCTAGATCTAGGGTTTTCATATTTATAGTCTCTTGTTGTATTTTGTGTGGAACTAATGAGAAAATTGAAGAGAATATTGATTGATGTGCACTCCCCTCTCTCTTCTAGTGTTCTTGGTGTTCTTCCTCCTTCCCCTTCCAATCTCTTCCAGATCTGATCCCAAATCTTCTATCTCCCTCATATTTCTTCTACTTCTCTTCTTCCTCTATCTTCTGTGAACGTTCACCGCCGCCGCCGTTCGTGCCGCCGTTCAGTCTCCACGAGCCAGTCTTCCTCCTGCTGCCCCAAACTCGGAGTTTCAGGATAGCAGCTCGGTGAAAGAACTGGTACGGGAGATCCGACCGTTGGATTGTTGCGAAACTTTAAGGGTAGGCTCCCCCCATCATAGGCCATTTCCAGTTCAATTTTTAGGTCGATCAGAGTCTGTTTGCCCCCTTTCCCATCCACATGTTCATCTTCCCAAAAATCTGCCTGTGTGCAAGTCTGCTGGATAGATCTTAGTAGCTGATTTTTCTCACCCATCAAATGTTGTCCAAATCTCACAAATGAGCTATGTGCGCCTCCATCACCCTCTCCTCTACCCACCATAAAAATATCAGGTCCTAATTCACCCATTTGATCCTTGGTCAATTCCCATGATCAGGGGGGTTAGGTTCTATCCTGTCTGTTCTTTATTTCGGGACAGTGTGCTCAGTCAGCTTGTAGTCACTCCCATTTTCAATCCAACCGTTGGACGAGTCTTTAGTTCCAGTATGTTGTAGGATTTCAAGTCCTCTTTCCAACGGTATCTTTTGTGTCCCAATCCAACGTCGGAGTTGAGCGTACCAGTCGATCTCACCGGATCGCGTAGATCTAGACAGAAACACAGCTGCGGGACAGCATTGGGAGATAATTCCCAAGAAATCGCCCGCCTTCTTTCCGGCGACCGCCGCTCCCGGGGATCGACCCGGGACACTCCAGGAGCATCCCCGTCAGTCATTGCAGCCAGGAGTCGCCCCGGACGTCGCCGTACCAGCAGCGGGTCGCACGTACCATTCGGTGGGTCCGAGTGAACGGAGCTGAACCGGCCGATCGCGTCCGCCCGTGCGCCATCGACTGCTGCCCGCCAACCCGAGATTGGTGCTCCCGGATCCCACGTGTTTCCTGTTACCTCCCTGCGTGGAGTGGGCTTAGCATTATTTTTGTAATTATTAATTATTTCTATACCGGGAGTTCCGGATCTCGGCCGGGAAGTCTTCCCCACGCCCCGAGCGTGGAGGTACACTCGCCACCCCCTTTTGTCGTATTTGCTTAGCTAGTATGCGTTCTAGATGCCCCTGCATGTGAGTATGTTACTTTCCTAGCTAGCTCGCGATACATCACCGCTATGAGTTGTGAGTGCGAGACCCGTCCCACGACTCGTTCCGAGCGTGAGAGCAAGCCGGCCACCCGAGACTCAAAGCCGGTTACTCAACCGTGCAGATTGTCGCGCTTCCCTCGATGGGGACGACCGTGAGTTAGCACTTCTTGTTTGGGGCACATCACCTCTTCTGGAGCTCTTTAGGTGCCACATTGTATCATTGTTGCTGGTCATGTCGTCCAACCCGTCGCGTCGTCCTATAGAGTCCAAGGTCGCAACTCGTCCGCGTCGAGTCTCGTAGTCGTCCCGCATCAAATTGGTATCAGAGCCGGTTTGAGTCTAGGGTAGTCTTGTCCAAGGTGTTGCATTGCATCCCAATATTCGATATATAAAAAGATGTTGCCCGACCATTAGGTTACGCCTATCGGGGAGGCGATTCACTCGCATGAGAGGATCTTCAGATCCTCGGACTCCGCCAGGTACTGGATATCGGTTTAAGTCAAGGGTCCTCAACTTGCATCGGTCCATCCATATAGGTCTAGTGAGTCACCCTTAGTTCTCTTTAGGCCTCATTGCATGCCCACCCGTGGAGGTGCCCAGTACCATCGCCCTGACACTATGGGTGAACACCGAGGTGCCAACCCGGGAGGCCGTTCCCTGGAGGACATGATAGCTCTACTCATGGAGCCCATGGATAGGTCCGAGCAAACTCTTAGGGAGCATACCGAGCGTATGGAGAGTCGATTCAAAGCCATGGAGGACCGCGCCGAGGCTTCTGACCGATCTGTCCAAGGACTGGTTGGAAGGTTAGAGAGTGTGGAGAGAACCCCTCGCCGAGACCTACCCGGCATTCTCCCGGCCCCTCAGGCACATGTTGCCCAGCCCGTGGCTGCTGCCCAGCCCGCGCCTGCTGCCCAGCTTGCACCCCCTCGGGCTGAGGAGCAACGGCAACGTGCCCCCCATTTTGAGGACTACGAGTCCGACAACGATTACGAGGGACATGACCGGCGCCGGCATGGTCACCGACCACATAGGGATGATGAGGACGAACGGATCCTCAAGACCGTCCGTGTGGACCCTCCCATGTTTGACGGGTCCAAGCCTTTGGAACCCAAGATCTATCTTGATTGGGAGGCCAGTATGGACCGGTACTTTGAGTGGTTCGAGATGACGGACCACCGGAGGGTCAGATATGCCAAGATGAAGTTGTTGGGGCAAGCACAGACTTACTGGAGCAATGTAGAGAGCTTGCTCTTTCAGCGTCATGAGCCTCAGATAGGTTCTTGGGATGAGATGAAGGACAAGCTTAGGCGTAAGTACCTTACTTCCACATACCGTCAGCGGCTTATTGATAGGTGGTAGAGTCTCACCCAAGGGGACCGATCCGTGTCAGACTACATCGCGGAGTTTGACGAGTACTTTTTACGATGTGACGTTACGGAGGAGAGCACCATGCCTGTATCGCACTTCTGTCGTGGTTTGCGGCCCCACTACCAATATGAATTATTTCATCGCAATGTTACCACCTTGGAAGACGCATACCAGGTTGCTCTAGAGTTGGAGCAGTTCGAGGTGGAGTTCGCTCCCGTCCAGCGCCCGGGGTTCACTTATCAGCGTGGGACCGACCCTCGTACCACGCCTACCTCCTATAGCCAGTTTCCAGTGGCCCGTCCCCCGGAACCCCCTCGGCAGGACCCCACTGCTCCTAGGTTCCGCACTTTCCCTCCGAGGGACCCTCCCCCTCGCCCGCAGGCACCCATCCCTGCCCCTCGGCCTTATCAGCCTGCCGTACCAGCTCGGCCTCTTCTTCCTACACCCCCAGTCCATCGAGAGGACAAGGGTAAGGGGCCAATGATTGGTGGAACATCTCAGGGCAATGGGACACGAGACCATTGCTACACTTATGGTGGAGTTGGCCACTTTGCCAGCAAGTGTCCCACCCGGGGAGCACTTGTTATTGCCGACACACCGGCCCGTGACCCCACGCCTGAGTTGGTGCCAGTCAGCTACGAGCCGGACCAAGAATTGGCCGAGGAATTCTTTGATGAGCTGTTGGAGGGCGAGCATGGTGACGTCCCTGGTACCTCGTATCAGGAGGACGTACATTTGGGTGTAGTTAGGTGCATTCTGACCCAGCCTCAGGTGAGTGACGATTGGCGTCGTACCACCATATTCCACACATTTTGTAGGCTGGAAGGGAAAGCCTGCAAGGTGATTATAGATAGCGACAGTTGCATCAATGCTATCTCCACAGGCACTGTCAAGCGCCTTGGTTTGACACCCATGGATCACCCTGCACCTTATAGAGTTTCTTGGGTGGATTCCACTTCCATCCCGGTCAGGCTGCGGTGTCTGGTGCCACTGTAGTTCCAGGCGTACCATGATGCGATATGGTGTGATGTACTACCTATGGAGGTGGGTAGTATCATCCTTGGTAGGCCTTGGCTCTTTGACCGAGATGCCACCCTTCATGGCAGGTCGAACACTTGCACATTCGACCATGATGGCCATCGGATTACCCTCCACCCCGTCCAGCCGAAGGACCCATCTATCCGCGGACCAGCTGGCCCCAGCACTACGACCACTTCTGGTCAGGGCACAGGCATCCACCTCGTCGACTACTCCTAGTAGAGTGGACCCTCCACCCAGGAGGTTGATGATGATCAGTCCAAGGGAGATGGAGCAAGAGGTGACCGGGGGTAACCCCGTTCTAGTTGCCGTCGTTAGGGGGGTTGAGGATGTTGCCCCTAGGTCCGAGGATGAGCATCCCCCGGAGATAGCTGCAATATTGCGGGAATTCTCCGATGTATTTCCCGAAGACCTCCCGGGAGGCCTTCCACCCATGAGGGATATCCAGAATGAGATCGACCTCGTCCCGGGCTCATCCTTGCCCAACCTTCCCCACTATAGGATGAGTCCCACGGACCATGCCAAGATACAACGGCAGGTCGAGGAGTTGATGAGTCGGGGATCTCTTCGGGACAGCAAGAGCCCTTGCGCTGTTCCCGCATTATTGGCCCCGAAGAAGGATGGCACATGGAGGATGTGCATTGATAGCCGTGCAATCAACAAGATCACGGTGAAGTATCATTTTCCCATTCCCCGACTGGATGATTTACTTGATATGATGTCGGGAGCCACTATCTTCTCAAAGATAGACCTTCGTAGTGGCTATCACCAGGTGCGGATCAGGTCTGGGGTTGAATGGAAGACCGCATTCAAGACCAAGGATGGTCTTTATGAGTGGTTGGTTATGCCCTTTAGGCTTTCCAACGCCCTTAGCACCTTCATGCGGTTGATGACCCAAATCCTACGCCCTATGATAAGGGGTCTTCTTGGTCGTCTACTTTGACGACATTTTTATCTACAGCCGCACTAGGGAGGATCACTTAGACCATCTTAGGCAAGTCTGCATTGTGTTGAGGCGTGAGACTTTATACGCCAACCCGAAGAAATGTGCTTTCATGTCTGATCATATCACTTTCCTCGGGTTTATTGTGTCGAGAGTTGGAGTCTCCGCTGATCCGGAGAAGATTAGGGCCATCCAGGAGTGGCCCGAGCCTCGCACACTCCACGATGTTCGGAGTTTCCATGGCCTAGCGACGTTCTACCGTCGCTTCATTCGTGGTTTCAGTTCTATCACTGCTCTAATCACTGATTGCATAAAGAAGGGGGCATTTGTATGGACCAAAGCCGCATCATTCCAGGACATCAAGGAGCGTATGACCCAGGCACCTGTCCTTTCACTTCCTGATTTTTCTAAGGTGTTTAAGGTCACATGTGACGCTTCTGGGATAGGCATTGGTGGAGTATTGAGTCAGGAGTCCCACCCCATTGCATTCTTTAGCGAGAAGCTTAACGATGCCAAACTGCGCTATTCCACTTATGATAAAGAATTTTACGCAGTCGTCCAGGCATTGAGGTATTGGAGACATTATCTATTGCACCAGGAGTTTGTCCACTTTTCTGATCATGAGGCCTTACGATTCCTCCATACCTAGAAAAAGCTGAACGCTCGTCACAATCGTTGGGTGGAATATCTCCAAGAGTACACCTTTGTGCTTAAGCACAAGGCAGGGGCAGAGAACAAGGTGGCCGACGCACTGAGTCGTCGGGTGATGATGTTGACCACCATGAGTGTGGAGGTGGTAGGGCTAGAGAGGCTGAAGGATGCTTATGTTGACTGTTCAGACTTTGGTTCGATCTATGCCGTCCTTCAGGATGGTCCCTCGCGCGATTATAGCGAGTTTGTGTTACAGGAGGGTCACCTATTCCGGGGTGACAAGTTGTGCATCCCACAGACTTCTGTTCGTGACTTTCTTACTTGGGAGATGCATGCGGGAGGTCTTGCTGGCCACTTTGGCCGGAACAAGACCATAGAGGCAGTTGGGCATCGATTCTATTGGCCTAGCCTAAAGAGGGATGTTGCTCGTATTGTGGCCCAGTGCCGCACTTGTGCTATGGCCAAACAAAGGAAGCAAAGTACCGGCCTCTATACTCCCCTTCCCGTCCTGGATAGTCCATGGCAGGACATTAGCATGGACTTTGTGTTAGGATTGCCCCGCACCCTCCGAAAGCATGACTCGATCTTTATGGTTGTCGATCGGTTCTCCAAGATGGCATTATTCATTCCATGCTCCAAGACCTCGGATGCCACTAGAGTTGCCCGTCTGTTCTTCTCCCACTGTGTCTCCAGATTTGGCCTTCCCCGTACCATAGTATCAGATAGGGATGTTCGATTCACCAGTTACTTTTGGAAGACCCTATGGCACATGATGGGCACCCAGCTAAAATTCTCCACTGCATACCACCCCCAGACCGATGGTCAGACTGAGGTTGTCAATAGGAGTTTGGGAGACCTTCTTAGGTGTCTTGTCCGAGATCGAGTCAGGGATTGGGATTTGGTCTTACCCTTGGCCGAGTTTGCTTATAACGATTCGGTCAATAGGTCTACATGTATGAGCCCCTTCGAGATTGTCACTGGCCGTAGACCTAGTCCCTTCTCCCATCCAGTGTCGTGTGTCTGAGTCAACCGAGTCTTTTGCTAGCAATATTAGACAGTTGCATGAGCATATTCGTCATCACATTGAGTCCAGCAACGCACAATACAAAGAATTGGCTGACTCCCATAGGCACCACCGTGAGTTTCAAGAGGGCGATTCTGTCATGATCAGGGTCAGACCTGAACGGTTTCCCTCAGGAGCCGTGAAGAAGTTGCATGCTCGTGGTGCCGGTCCCTTTCGGGTAGTGAGGCGAGTCGGATCGAACGCATATGTTGCGGACTTGCCAGAGGATTACGGGATCAGCTCGACTTTCAACGTCTTGGATCTCGTCGCTTATAGGGACCCATCGGTGATACCCAGTGAGCCCTTTGAGCCGTCTCCACCCATTGTGATTGACACCACCCTAGAGTGTCCACCTCCAACCTTGTTACCTCAACAGCGAGAGCAGATAGAATGTATACTAGACGAGCAGGTGACGACTACTCGAGGCAAAGTGTACCAGCGCTACTTGGTGCATTGGAGGGGACGGCCTGTGTCTGATGACACCTGGATCACCCGGGTAGAGCTACAGAGGATAGATCAAGATCTGCTGGATCGGTACTAGAGCGACCCGGACCCTTACTCGACGGGGTCGAGCTTCTCCCACCCGGGGAGAATTGGTGAGGACACTAGAGCACGAGTACGGCCCGACTCAGCGAGCAATCGGTACCGGACCCGCAGTACGACTCGATCGACATCGACATCCTTGTGGCTGGGCGATAGTATGGAGTCCCTACCAGAGTGTTGATACTTTCCTATGTTTATTGTGAGTGTATTAGCATGTATTTATTTATTGTGAGTGTATTAGTGTGTATTTTATATTTTAGCTTCTAGTTGGATCAAGATTGTAATATGGGCTACACTTCATGTAAGGGGTCTAATTTTTAAATTGGACCTCAAGACCATTAGGAGCCCAAGCCCAAGGTGGGCTTCTAGAAGAGTTGGACTATTGGACCAAGGAGACAAGTGTAGAGGATGCCCCCTCCTTGTCCCCCCATGCTTGTCTCCCACCCACCCTTGACCAATGTTAGTGGATGTCCTTTGGTGTTAGTGGATGTCCTTTGGTGTTAGTGGATGTCCTTGGATCTAGATCTAGGGTTTTCATATTTATAGTCTCTTGTTGTATTTTGTGTGGAACTAATGAGAAAATTGAAGAGAATATTGATTGGTGTGCACTCCCCTCTCTCTTCTAGTGTTCTTGGTGTTCTTCCTCCTTCCCCTTCCAATCTCTTCCAGATCTGATCCCAAATCTTCTATCTCCCTCATATTCCTTCTACTTCTCTTCTTCCTCTATCTTCTGTGAACGTTCACCGCCGCCGCCGCCGCCGTTCGTGCCGCCGTTCAGTCTCCACGAGCCGGTCTTCCTCCTACTGCCCCAAACTCGGAGTTTCAGGACAGCAGCTCGGTGAAAGAACTGGTACGGGAGATCCGACTGTTGGATTGTCGCGAAACTTTGAGGGTAGGCTCCCCCCATCATAGGCCATTTCCAGTTCAATTGTTAGGTCGATCAGAGTCTGTTTGCCCCCTTTCCCATCCACATGTTCATCTTCCCAAAAATCTGCTTGTGTGCAAGTCTGCCGGATAGATCTTAGTAGCCGATTTTTCTCACCCATCAAATGTTGTCCAAATCAAACAAATGAGCTTTGTGCGTCTCCATCACCCTCTCCTCTACCCACCATAAAAATATCAGGTCCTAATTTGCCCATTTGATCCTTGGTCAAAGCCCTTGATCAGGGGGGTTAGGTTCTGTCCTGTCTGTTCTTTATTTCGGGACAGTGTGATCAGTCAGTTTGCAGTCAGTCCCATTTTCAATCCAACCGTTGGACGAGTCTTTAGTTCCAGTATGTTGTAGGATTTCAAGTCCTCTTTCCAACGATATCTTTTGTGTCCCGATCCAACGTCGGAGTTGAGCGTACCAGCCGATCTCACCGGAGCGCGTAGATCTGGACAGAAACACAGCTGCGGGACAACATTGGGAGATAATTCCCAAGAAATCGCCCGCCTCCACTCCGGCGACCGCCGCTCCCGGGGATCGACCCGGGACACTCCAGGAGCGTCCCCATCAGTCATTGCAGCCAGGAGTCGCCCCGGACGCCGCCGTACTAGCAGTGGGTCGCACGTACCATTCGGTGGGGCCGAGTGAACGGAGCTGAACTGGCCGATCGCGTCCGCCCGTGCGCCATCGACTGCTGCCCGCCAACCCGAGATTGGTGCTCCCGGATCCCACGTGTCGCCTGTTACCTCCCTGCGTGGAGTGAGCTTAGCATTATTTCTGTAATTATTAATTATTTCTGTACCGGGAGTTCCGGATCTCGGCCGGGAAGTCTTCCCCACGCCCCGAGCGTGGAGGTACACTCGCCACCCCCTTTTGTCGTATTTGCTTAGGTAGTATGCGTTCTAGATGCCGCTGCATGTGAGTAGGTTACTTTCCTAGCTAGCTAGATCGCGATACATCACCGCTGTGAGTTGTGAGTGCGAGACCCGTCCCACGACTCGTTCCGAGCATGAGAGCAAGCCGGCCACCCGAGACTCAAAGCCGGTTACTCAACCGTTCAGATCGTCGCGCTTCTCTCGATGGGGACGACCGTGAGTTAGCACTTCTTGTTTGGGGCACATCACCTCTTCTGGAGCTCTTTAGGTGTCGGATTGTATCGTTGTTGCTGGTCATGTCGTCCAACCCGTCGCGTCGTCCTATAGAGTCCAAGGTCGCAACTCGTCCGCGTCGAGTCTCGTAGTCGTCCCGCATCAGAATCACACTAAAGTCCGCATCAGGATACGAGCCATTGGCCATGTCGGTCACTCGTGGACCTTTTCATATTCGGACACGGGTCCGTGATAGAAATGCGACGGAAACCGAGGTGGACATGTTCAAATGTCTGCCGAATGCACGACAATTTTAATAACGGCTCGGAAAGGATCCGGGGTGAGAAACGAATCCGGTCTGATTGGAATGTCGGCCCAAGACTAGGTCGGGGCCTGGCCATGTTAGGATGATTCCCAAGACTCGGGCCCGGCCTGAGAGGGCGGCATTATTGTTCCTTCTGCGTCGGGTCGCGGAGAGAGACGGGGCTGCAATGTGGACCCTAGCATTTTTTTTATCTGAGATTTTAATTATATGTTCCTCTCTTTCCTCTTGCTGTTCATTCTTTTTTATGCATTTGTTCCGAATGATTTCTTCCCCCCTTTTTTGTTTATTATTATTATTTTTTTTATTATCACTATTTCACATTTTTGTTTGTTTCCTATGTATATTCAAATTTGTTTATTTATCATAATTTTCATTAATTTATTTATTATTATTATTATCACCAATATCATTAGCATTAAATGTTATATGTGTATACTTCCCGGAGAGAGAGGGCCGCTGGAGGGTGTGCCGGCGAGGGGTATGGAGAGCGTGCCGATGAGGGCATCTCAAGGCGTACCGGCGAAGGGAGAAGAGGGTGCGTCGGGGAAGGCACCACGGAGAGTGTGCCGGCGAAGGTTAGAGGGTGCCGAAGAAGTGCCGAGAGAGTGTGCCGGGGAGGGAGTTGGCAGGCGTGCCGGGCTAACTCGAAGTCTGTACCACGTCTGCTTGCACATATGCAGAGTCTGTACACTATCCATTTGCTGCAACTCGAAGTCTATACACTGGCTGATGGCTGCAACACAGTGTCTATACACTGGCTTAGCAAACCCACAAGTTCGTACATTGGTTGCACATCTTGCCATGCATAGCCGATGCACTCCTCATTTGCTACAGACTCAAAGTCTGTACATCGTCTGCTAGCACACACGTAGAGTCTGTACATTGTCCATTTGCTGCAACTCGAAGTCTATACATTGACTGATTGCTGCAACCCAAAGTCTGTACATCGGTTGGTTGCATGCATACACAAAGTCTGCACATTGGCTGGCTGCATGCTCACAAAGTCTGTACGTTGACTGGTTGCTGCAGCACAGAGTCTGTACATTGGCTGGTTGCTGCAACACAAAGTCTGTACGTTGGCTGGCTGCGTGCATACAAAGTCTGTACATCAGCTGGTTGCTGCAACACAAAGTCTGTACGTTGGCTGGCTGCTGCAACACAAAGCCTGTACATCGGCTGGTTGCTGCAACACGAAGTCTGTACGTTGGCTGGCTGCTGCAACACAAAGTCTGTACGTTGGCTGGCTGCGTGCGCACAAAGTCTGTACATCGGCTGGCTACATGCACACAAAGTCTGTACGTTGACTGGTTGCTGCAGCACAGAGTCTGTACATTGGCTGGTTGCTGCAGCGTAAAGTCTATATGTTGGCTGGCTGCTGCAACACAAAGTCTGTACGTTGGCTGACTGCGTGCGCACAAAGTCTGTACATTGGCCGGTTGCTGCAACACAAAGTCTGTACGTTGGCTGGCTGCTGCAACACTAAGTCTGTACTTTGGCTGGCTGCGTGCGCACAAAGTCTGTACATTGGCTGGTTGCTGCAACACAAAGTCTGTACATTGGCTAGCTGCTTGCACACAAAGTCTGTACGTTGACCGGTTGCTGCAGCACAAAGCATGTACACTATTGTCACAAGCACATTAAGTCCATACATTCGTTCACGGCGTGTCTGAACATCCGTTTTCAATGTACATACTTTACTATCTGCATTTGTGCAATCCTTCATGCAAAGTCTGTGCATTGCTTGTTGTTGTGTTCGTGCATCAATTCGCGAAGTCTGTACAATGTGCACCACTTCGAGAGAGGTCGTTCCACATGAGACGGAGGGAGAGAGGGAGTGTAATGCCCCGGGTTTTTCAGATCCTCGTTCGTGGGTCCCGGATCTGGTTTCTCGGAGCGTCCGACTCCGTTGTGTCCGAAATTTCATTTCGGACATCTTTCGTGTTCGGATCGGCGCGATCCGGAGTCGTTTCGGAGGCCCGGAGGCGTTCCGCGGCTTTTTCCGCGTGTGTTTTCCGATTACTGGGAAGGCCAGGTCGGCTGTGTTCGGGGGACAGGCCTCTACGGTGTGGTTGCCGTGTGTTCTTACTTCGGTAGGTGGTACTAGCGTGGTTCGGTAGCTTTGACTGCGTGATCGAGGTCTGCCTTCTGGCAGTAGGAGTAGCTGTAGTGCCGAGTTTTTGACCGGCCGCCGGTTTGCTGTTCCTGCTGTAGTTGTAGCTCTCCTTTCCGCTACCGCCGTTGTTTCCGGTTGGGGTTCCGCGGGATCCCTGCTGAGTCTCTGTTCTAGAGACTCATTCCATACTTTTCAGGTGTGGCGGTCCTTCCTCGAGGTTCGAGGGTGCGGAGCGGAGGTTCTCAGTTGCCAGCTTGCCGGGCCGAGTGTTCACTTGGCATGTGGTACGTTTTACTGCTTTAGACTGTACTTTCTGTTGGACTGGACTCTGTTGTAGCTGTGGTTGTTCTTTCTTTCAGCTTGTTGTTGTTGGTTGTCCTGCTTTATTTCCTATTTCTTTGTGCCTCCACACTCCATTTAGCCCTTCTGAGCCCTCCCGGCTCGTGAGCGGCGGTACAAGTCTCGGGTTATCGGGCCTTCCTGGTAATCGGATTCTCGGGTCGTTATAGCTGTAACGACCCGAGAATCCGATTACCGGGAAGGCCCGATAACCCGAGACTCGCACCGCCACCCACGAGCCCGAAGACTCGGAAGGGTTAAAAGGATGGTGTGGGAACTACACAAGCATCACAAATAATTGTAGAAATTAAATAGTTATAATATTAAGCAGGAAATAAACTAACATTTTACATGGTCCACAATAAAATAACAACAACAGTAACAGTAGTGCACGACTAGTACAGTGACAAGAAAGAAAAGTACAGCTACACGGGGCATACCCCGGCTCTGACCTCTGGCACTACCTCTGGGCACCCGCAACACGCTGCACTCCTGACGCGCTCCCCGAAGGTGGCGCCTCACCTGAAACATGGTGAAAACACGTAGGGAATGAGTCTCGGAACAAGACTCAGTAGGGATCACTCGAACCCTACCGCGTAAAACGAGAAACCACTACACTAGCGGTAGGAAAGTACCTCAGAAAGGAAAGCCCTGTACTCTACAGAACCAGGCCCTACGGTACGCAAACCGACACACGTGCCACGGTACGAGACCGAAACTCAACGGTCGAACCGCAAAACCCGAAGGTCGGAAACACACGACTGACAGTCTGTCACTCCGTACTTCGTCAGGTTCGGACGTTGTTTTCCGTGGCCTTGAGAGTCTACTCCTTCAGTGACCCTCCACTAGTCGTAGCCCACTAGTACGAGGTGCTGGTCTCACCTGGGAGTGGTGTACGGGCACTCACCTTGAGACGGTTTGTGGACCGGTTACCGTAGGCCCCTCGTCGGTAGCCAGAGTCCGGCTACGGGGGAAAACCGGTCAGAGGATCAGACCTAGTGACGCAAGGTCTGTGTGTGCACACGTGGTTGGGGGCGGTTGGACCCACGTCGACGGGTGTGACCCCAGCTAGTTACTTGTTTGTGGTTACTTGTACGGTGTCTACGCCTCGGGTAGGACCTACCACGTCAGGCGGTTCACCTGCGGCGTGGTGTAAGACGTCAGGGGACGCTACCGGCTGTGCTTCTAGTGGGTGGTACTCCTGTCCTAGCGCGTTCAACAAGAACGCGCTATGCACATGTAGCGCGTTCATGGAGGTGAGCAGCCGGGCTACCCGGGGCGGGTGGTTTGCGGCTGATCGTGCTCCCCTTGGGCCGTGTGTGTCCCGGGCACCCCGTGGGTTTCGTGTCCCTGTTTAGGGGTGTCTGGAGGTGTCATGTTACCTCGATAAGCATGCCCGTGGGCTTGGTGGGTCCGGGTGACCTCAGGTGTTTCGGGTTTCCGTGTTCTCCCTTGATCGAATCACCGTGCATCGGTGGGTGTGCGGTGGGGTCTCCCCCGCATGTCGTGGGTTTTCTTTGGAAGACGATTCCCATGTGGGCCATGTGCTTGGCCTTGGACTGCGAGTCCAGTTATCCGGTCTGGGGCTAGAGGTTTCCGGCTTGCTACAAGATGGGAACTCGTCGTGGTGGCTTGTGTGCTGCTCTGGGAATCATGCTTTTGTGTTTTCCGTGTGGCCCGTGTGGGTGGTCTTGGTCCCTTGCGTTCCCTTCCCGAGGGAGTAACGACCCGCGACAGGTGTAACGACCCGAGAATCCGATTACCGGGAAGGCCCGATAACCTGAGACTCGTACCGCCACCCACGAGCCGGGAGGGCTCGGAAGGGCTAAATGGAGTGTGGAGGCACAAAGAAATAGGAAATAAAGCAGGACAACCAACAACAACAAGCTGAAAGAAAGAACAACCACAGCTACAATAGAGTCCACTCCAACAGAAAGTACAGTCTAAAGCAGTAAAACGTACCACATGCCAAGTGAACACTCGGCCCGGCAAGCTGGCAACTGAGAAGCTCCGCTCCGCACCCTCGAACCTCGAGGAAGGACCGCCACACCTGAAAAGCAGGGAATGAGTCTCCAGAACAGAGACTCAGCAGGGATCCCGCGGAACCCCAACCGGAAACAACGGCGGTAGCGGAAAGGAGAGCTACAACTACAGTAGAAACAGCAAACTGGATTCTCGGGTCGTTACTCCCTCGGGAAGGGAACGCAAGGGACCAAGGCCACCCACACGGGCCACACGGAAAACACAGAAGCATGATTCCCAGGGCAACACACAAGCCACCACGACGATTTCCCATCTTGTAGCAAGCGGGAAACCTCCAGCCCCAGGCCGGATAACTGGACTCGCAGTCCAAGGCCAAGCACATGGCCCACATGGGAATCGTCTTCCAAAGAAAACCCACGACATGCGGGGGAGACCCCACCGCACACCCACCGATGCACGGTGATTCGATCAAGCGAGAACACGGAAACCCGAAACGCCTGAGCTCACCCTGACCCACCAAGCCCACGGGCATGCTTATCGAGGTAACACGGCACCTCCAGACACCCCTAAACACGGACACGAAACCCACGGGGTGCCCGGGACACACACGGCCCAAGGGGAGCACGATCAGCCGCAAACGACCCGCCCCGGGTAGCCCGACTGCTCACCTCCATGAACGCGCTACATGTGCATAGCGCGTTCAGTCTGTAACGACCTGAGAATCCGATTACCGGGAAGGCCCGATAACCCGAGACTCGTACCACCGCCCACGAGCCGGGAGGGCTCGGAAGGGCTAAATGGAGTGTGGAGGCACAAAGAAATAGGAAATAAAGCAGGACAACCAACAACGACAAGCTGAAAGAAAGAATAACCACAGCTACAACAGAGTCCAGTCCAACAGAAAGTACAGTCTAAAGTAGTAAAACGTACCATATGCCAAGTGAACACTTGGCCCGGCAAGCTGGCAATTGAGAACCTCCGCTCCGCACCCTCGAACCTCGAGGAAGGACCGCCACACCTGAAAAGCAGGGAATGAGTCTCCAGAACAGAGACTCAGCAGGGATCCTGCGGAACCCCAACCGGAAACAACGGCGGTAGCGGAAAGGAGAGCTACAACTACAGTAGGAACTGCAAACCGGCGGCCGGTCAAAAACTGGGCACTACAGCTACTCCTACTGCCAGAAGGCAGACCTTGATCACGCAGTCGAAGCTACCGAACCACGCTTGTACCACCTACCGAAGTAAGAACACACGGCAACCATGCCGTAGAGGCCTGTCCCCCGGACACAGCCGACCTGGACACGCTGTCCAAGGTGCAACCCCGACCATCCGATTGCAGGTACCGCACAACAAGATCGAACCTTGGTAAAGCCACAAGCACTAATCTCATGACGCGAAAACCAACACACGCGTCACGGTGAACCAACCGAAACTCAACAGTCAACACGACCGAAACCCGAAGGTCAAAGTCACAGAAACTGACAGTCTGTCACTCCGTACTCGACAGGAGTACCACCCACTAGAAGCACATCCGGTAGCGTCCCCTGACGTCTTACACCGCACCGCAGGTGAACCGCCTGACGTGGTAGGTCCTACCCGAGGCGCAAACACCGTACAAGTAACCACAAACAAGTGACTAGCTGGGGTCACGCCCGTCGACGTGGGTCCAACCGCCCGCAACCACGTGTGCACACACAGACCACGCGTCCTAGGTCTGGCCCTCTGACCGGTTTTCCCCCGTAGCCGGACTCTGGCTACCGACGAGGGGCCTACGGTAACCGGTCCACAAACCGCCTCAAAGGTGAGTGCCCGTACACCACTCCCAGGTGAGACCAGCACCTCGTACTGGTGGGCTACGACTAGTGGAGGGTCACTGAAGGAGTAGACTCTCGAGTCAACGGAAAACAACGTCCGAATCCGACGACGTACGGGGACCACCCCACGTACCGGCCCCGTCGCACGGTGACCACCGTCGGAGAAGAAACGGGACTCACAGTCCACGGCCACACACGCACCGTGCGCTAGAGTCGAGAAAGCTCAAGTAGCGCTAAGCCACTGGACTCTGGACAGTCCTCCGGACGCACTACACCCAACGGTCCTTGAGTCATAAGACTAGGGGTCAAGACCGTTGTACGCAACAGCACAAGGCCATCAATCTAGTCCAATCTCTAGGTCTAAAACCACGGTAGCACGAGTACCGAGACAACTCATGAGTCGACAAGACCACTCCCTCGGGAAGGGAACGCAAGGGACCAAGGCCACCCACACGGGCCACACGGAAAACACAGAAGCACGATTCCCAGGGCAGCACACAAGCCACCACGACGATTTCCCATCTTGTAGCAAGTGGGAAACCGCCAGCCCCAGGCCAGATAACTGGACTCGCAGTCCAAGGCCAAGCACATGGCCCACATGGGAATCGTCTTCCAAAGAAAACCCACGACATGTGGGGGAGACCCCACCGCACACCCACCGATGCACGGTGATTCGATCAAGCGAGAACACGGAAACCCGAAACGCCTGAGGTCACCCGAACCCACCAAGCCCACATGCACGCTTATCGAGGTAACACGACACCTCCAGACACCCCTAAACACGGACACGAAACCCACGGGGTGCCCGGGACACACACGGCCCAAGGGGAGCGCGATCAGCCGCAAACCACCCGCCCTGGGTAGCCCGGCTGCTCACCTCCAAGAACGCGCTACACGTGCATAGCGCGTTCAGTCAGAACGCGCTATACATACCTAGCGCGTTCAACAAGAACGCGCTACAGGTCCATAGCGTGACGGGACCCGCCAAACTGTTCATCTTCTCCGATGAACGCGCCCCGTCGGGGCAGCGCGACCATCAAGAACGCGCTACTGGAGCATAGCGCGTTCTCAGTCCGCGCCCGAAAATGGTGGAAACCGCGAGAAAAACCATTCCACGCCCCGTCAACCCCCAGGTGAAGGGGAAACAAAAGGGAAAACATTCCCCAAGCCCCTAGGCATGCATCTAAACCCCTGGATCGCCCAAAAACACAGTAAAACGAGAGATCCGGCTCACACCTCAAAAACATGGATTTTCCCCAAATCGCCTCGTTTAGCCCGCTCGACTCACCACGGCCTACCAAACTCGCGGGAAAAGAAGTACGCGAGTCGAGGGTCCATCTCCCTACCTCCACCGAAGAAACGACGCGCCGTGGACACCGGTCCACGAAGAAAACGCCGTTGAAGCCTCGCCGTTCCACGAACCCACGGTCGAGCTTCACCGCGCCTCCACCACCTCGATCCTCATCCATTCTCGCCCGTGCCTCGCCCGCGCCGTCCCCGCCTCGCCCACACTCCACCCCGTCGGCCGCCGGAGAGAGAGGGAGAGAGGAGAGAGCGTGAGAAGAGAGAGGGAGAGAAGAGAGAAATGAGAGATGGGGAGAGAGAAAAGGAGGTTATATAGAAAATCTGATTTTTCGAAAAAATACCGAAAAATAGAAAAATACATTTTCGGAATCTTCGGAACGCACCGATCGTAACGGTACCACTCGTGCCCGGGTGAACCGCCCGGTTCGCCCGCAGCGAGCTTCCGAAGAAAAAGCCAAAACACACACCGGGAATCGGAAAACACACGCGGAAAAGTCGCGGAACGCCTCCAGGCCTCTGAAATGACTCCGGATCGCGCCGATCCGAACACGAAAGATGTCCGAAACGAAATTTCGGACACAACAGACCCAGATGCTCCGAAAACCAGATCTGGAACCTACGGAGAAGGATCCGAAAGGTCCGGGATATTACAGCCCCCCCCTTAAGGAATTTCATCCTCGAAATTGAGAACAACCAAAGGGGAAAGAAGAGGAAGACTCACTCAAACAGATACGGGAACTGCTGACGCATCTCATCCTCACGTTCCCATGAAGCCTCACCACCAGGGTGTCGCTGCCACACGACCTTCACCAAGGGAATGACCTTGTTCCGCAGGCGCTGCTCTCGTCTATCCTCCATGCGGATCGGAAACTCTGGGAGAGAAAGGTCTGGAGTCACCTCAGGCCAAACCGAAAACTCGAGTACATGAGAGTCATCGGGCATATACCTCCGCAACATCGAGACGTGGAACACGTCATGCACCGACGCCAACTCAGGAGGTAACTACAACCGGTAAGTAAGCTCACCGATGCGCTCCACAATCGCGAAAGGACCAATATAGCGGGGACTCAGCTTCCCACGCCATCCAAAATGCATCACCCCCTTCATCGGAGAAACTCTCCAGAACACATGATCGCCCATGGTGAACTCGAGAGGCTGCCTCCTACGGTCAGCATAGCTCTTCTGCCGACTCTGGGCCGCCAACATGTTTTGACGAACCAGGTGCACAACATCCACACATTGCTGCACCAATTCCGGTCCCGTCAAAACACGCTCACCCACCTCAAACCAATCAAGTGGAGTCCGACAAGGATGCCCATACAATGCCTCATAAGGAGCCATGCCGATGCTCGAATGATAGCTGTTGTTATAGGCAAACTCCACCAACAATAGGTGATGAATCCAACTCCCCTGCCACTCCAGGCAGCAGGATCTCAGCATGTCCTCCAAGGTCTGAATGGTCCTCTCAGACTGACCATCTGACTGAGGATGATACGCCAAGCTAAAAGTCAACTCCGTGCCAAGAGCTCGCTGGAAACTCCTCCAGAATCCAGAAGTGAAGCGCGGATCTCGATCCGACACGATCGAAATGGGAACCCCGTGCAACGGCACGATCCGCTCCACATAAAGACGAGCCAACTTAGACACGCTCCAGCTGACCTTGACCGGTAACAACCGCGTCACCTTCGTCAGCCGATCTACTAGCAACCAAATACTGTCCTGCCCACTCGGGGTCCTCGGCAATCCCACCACGAAATCCATGGTCACATGGTCTCACTTCCAAGCAGGAACATCCAAGGGCTGGAGAGTACAGCCTGGTCACTGATGCTCCGCCTTCACCTGCTGACAGATCAGGCACCTGGCCATAAATTCTGCGACATCTCTCTTCATGCCAGGCCACCAAAACTACCTCCGCAAGTTCCGATACATCTTCATCGCACCTGGGTGCACAGTGTACCTGCTCCCATGAGCCTCGCGTAACACCGCACGACGAGCCTGCTCCTCCGCTGGGACGTACAACCTGCCACGAAACCTCGCAGCACCATCCTCGCCGAGCTCCACGTCAGCCATCGCCAGAATCCGGGGCAACTCAGGGTCTGCATGCTGAGCCTCTGTCACCTGACGACGGATAGCAGGAGTGACAGTCAGACTCGCGAGCACTGCCAACCCTGGCTCCTGGGGAATCTTGAGCCTGAAAGATACTTCGGACACTTGTTCCCAGAGCCTCCACTTCCTCAACATCAAGGCACTGACCGTAACCTTCCGACTCAAGGCATCGGCGACGACATTCATCCTGCCTGGCTGATAAGACAGGGTGAAGTCATAGTCCAGTGGTACTAGCGTGGTTCGGTAGCTTCGACTGCGTGATCGAGGTCTGCCTTCTGGCAGTAGGAGTAGTTGTAGTGCCGAGTTTTTGACCGGCCGCCGGTTTGCTGTTCCTACTGTAGTTGTAACTCTCCTTTCCGCTACCGCCGTTGTTTCCGGTTGGGGTTCCGCGGGATCCCTGCTGAGTCTCTGTTCTGGAGACTCATTCCCTGCTTTTCAGGTGTGGCGGTCCTTCCTCGAGGTTCGAGGGTGGGGAGCGGAGGTTCTCAGTTGCTAGCTTGCCGGGCCAAGTGTTCACTTGGCATGTGGTACGTTTTACTGCTTTAGACTGTACTTTCTGTTGGACTGGACTCTGTTGTAGCTGTGGTTGTTCTTTCTTTCAGCTTGTCGTTGTTGGTTGTCCTGCTTTATTTCCTATTTATTTGTGCCTCCACACTCCATTTAGCCCTTCCGAGCCCTCCCGGCTCGTGGGCGGCGGTACGAGTCTCGGGTTATCGGGCCTTCCCGATAATCAGATTCTCGGGTCATTACAGCTGGTATCAGAGCGGTGGTTGTGGACGTACATAGGAATTCGAGATATTGCTGTGATCAGAGTCCATAAGGTCCAGTACAGTCGGCAGCTGGCTTAGGGTTTTGTGTTCGCTTTCCGCCTAGTTTCTCGCTTAAGAGCTTGAGTGCGCTGTGCGGCGCTATGAAGGTGGTTGCTGTCAGCGGCTTTCGTGCCAGTGTGGGGTCTAAGGATCGAGGTCGAGAGCCTTCTCCCTCATTGGTGGTGGCCCTGGTTGTGCTGCGTTGGGCAGAGGTTGCTGGCAGGCGTGAGTTCGCGGTGCTGCGTTCGAGGAATCTGCGGCGTGGTCTGGTGGCTGGAGAGGACTGTTCATGGTTAAGTGGCCGTGAGCGCGCTCTGAGGGAGCTGCTGTCAATTTTGGCCACTCCAGCTTGAGATTTATCCAGCCCCTGAGGTTTTCAGGTCGTGGTTTAAGGTGGCAGAGCGGGTGTTCTGATCGAGAAGTGTGCTCCGGTGAGCGGAATGTCTTCTCGGTTAGCTGCTGATTTGTCGAGCCTGATGTCCTTGTCGTACTCTGTGGCGTCAGAAATGACGTGTCGGTCCCGATTATTTTGTGGATTTCGAGACAGGATTGGGTTGTGGTGTCCCAGTAAGTCTTGCTCCTGCGCTCTTGTGTTCGAATGGGTTGTGTTAGCCCTGGAGTTGGCTTGAGATGTAAAGGCTCCGCGGTGAGTTTGGGACTCGAGGATGAGCGTCGGCGGTTGTCGGTTATGGCTCGTATTGCGGCTCTTGGCATGCCGTGTTGCAGTTCGAGGAATTGCAGCGGTGATGCATCGAGAGATGCTGTGATTGTGGTCCGACGTGACACTCGCCGAATGTGTCGGAGGCGCTGACCTAATGGAAGCGATGGTTTTCCTTGGTGCTGGATGGTGCTGTTTCCAGCATGCGCGAGGTTTGAGGTCAGGTCGAGCGTGGAGTCCTTCCGTTGGTCGGAAGTGCGTTTGGTCTCCCCTTTGGTTGGAGAGATTGTGTTGGGTTAAGGTTCGTCGTCTTGCATTACGTGTTCGGATTGGTTGGCCTTGTATGCCATGAAGCCCATGCGAGACGTGTTCCTTGTCTTGGCAGGGTGGTTGCCTGTGAGAAGTCGTGCCCATTCCCTTGTCGTGTGAGGGTGCTGGCGCTGTTCCAGAAGGACGAGTGCTGGTTGGGCGGTGTTTGCTTTCTCGACTGTACGCGCGGATCTGAGTGCGCATCGGAAGCGTGGTGGGCTTGTGACCCACTAGTTCAGGATCGTAGCGTTGGTTGCTACGGGCGGATTCCTGAGTTCGCGTTGAGCATCGGAGGATGGGTTCCTCGGTGTGAAACGTGTTGTTGCCGTGCCATTGCTCGTGGTATTATGGTTGTTGGCATTGGCAGGATGGAGTGTTGGGGAAAAGTGCTGACTAGTGCATCGCATGAGTACCCTGTTCCTGTGTTGGAAGCCGTGTCAGGCGTCGGTGTTGGACCTGGATGAGGTTGTTGAGGATGTTGCCTGACGGAGGTCGAGGATGTGTTGGTCAGAGTCGGTGGCTTGGCGCCCGACTTGTGGTCCCAGTCGTGTCCTCGGATGAGATCATTTTTGGGGAAGTGGTCTCTGGCAGACTATGGGTCTCGGTTGATGGCTATGAGTGGCTGGTGAGCCTAACCGTGTGACCGACCACAGCAGTGTCTGTTGGTTCTACGGTCTTGTCAGATTGTGACGGTGAGATGTTTATTGCTTAGGGACCCGTGAGCGCTGTTCAGGTGGTGTCCCGTGGCTCTGTGGTAAGGGCGGAATCGGGATTGGCAGGTGTCCACTTGCATTGATCGAAGGATTTGATGAGACCATATGGATGAGTGATGCCTGTGGGCAGATGCTTTTTATGAGATGGGCGTCGGAGGATGGTCCTTGATAGGACGTTGGTGTCGCAATGGTTATCCCTGGTTTGGTGACCAGCATGGGATGGTTCCCTGTGAGTCTGAGTCCAGTGAGGTGATGATTGAAGACACCAGGATCCGCCATTTGGTTTCGTCGTGCTCCCCGAGAGGGTCGAGTTGGAGCGATGTTCGAGCTCAGATGCGGTGTCCGAAAGGAGTGCTGCTCGAGATGCGGCATCAGTCTGTGTGTGAGTCGACGGATGGCTTGCCGAGGTTTGGAATGTTTCCTTTGGACCCGGTCGAGGACCAGGAAAGAAGGAAGAAGCTGAGCAAGCGGAGGTTTCCCGTTGACGAGCAGTTGGTGACCAGTGGATGGTCTTTTCAGAGATAGAAGATGCGGGTTGTTGGGGCTCGAGCGTGGCGAGAGCCGTGTGCCAGCGAGACCTTTGGTGGTCGTTTCTGTGATGTGCCTTTCCGGATGGGATCTGGACTTTGTCAAAGTTTATCTTCTGACAAGAGTTGGCACAGTGTTATGTCCGGCTTTCGGCTTGCCATGTGTGAGGTGTTTCTTGGTGCTGAGTTGATGTTCTGGTTGCGGTCTGTGGAGAGGACTGCTTGAGCAGGTAGAGGCTCTGTTTTGGTTGCTCCCTTGAGGAGAGTGTGCGACCTGTCAACTGGCTGCGAAGCTGATGTGCGATTTGTCTGCTGACCATAGGATGGATCGGTAGCTGTTGCTCGTGTCGAGGGTTGTGTTTCTGCGGTGAGCGAGATTGTGGCTGCGGTGCCATGGTTGATTCTCGCATTGTCTGAGGTGATGCCGGACTGTGTCCTGTGGTATATGCCTGCTCTGTTGGCCAGTGTGCTCGGCGCGAGGACCGAGGTGTTGCTTGCGATTGTAAGTCTGGCTGTGTCCCTCAGGACCGGTGCTTTCATGAGAATCAAGATTTTCTGTGCTGAGGCTCTGACAGCGTGGTCAATTCGTTCAGTGATCTTCCCTTGTGACTTTGTGCTTGGTCCTGAATTTCGAGGATGAAATTCCTTTAAGGGGGGAGGGCTGTAATGCCCCGGATTTTTCGGATCCTCGTTCGTGGGTCCCGGATCTGGTTTCTCAGAGCGTCTGACTCCGTTGTGTCCGAAATTTCATTTCGGACATCTTTCGTGTTCGGATGGGCGCTATCCGGAGTCGTTTCGGAGGCCCGGAGGCGTTCCGCGGCTTTTTCCGCGTGTGTTTTCCGATTCCCGGCGTGGGTTTCGGCTTTCCCTTCGGAACCTCGTTGCGGGTGAACCGGGCCGTTCACCTAGGCGAGTGTGGTACCGTTGCGTTCGGTGCGTTCCGAGGATCGCGAGGGTGTGATTTTCTATTTTTCGATATTTTTGTGAATTTCCAGATTTTTTATATATAACCTCCTTTTCTGTCTCCCCATCTCTCATTTCTCTCTTCTCTCCCTGTCTCTTCTCACGCTCTCTCCTCTCTCCCTCTCTCTCCGGCGGCCGACGGGGTGGAGTGTGGGCGAGGCGGGGACGGCGCGGGCGAGGCACGGGCGAGAATGGATGAGGATCGAGGTGGTGGAGGCGCGGTGAAGCTCGGCCGTGGGTTTCTGGAACGGCGAGGCTTCAACGGCGTTTTCTTCGTGGACCGGTGTCCACGGCGCGTCGTTTCTTCGGTGGAGGTAGGGAGATGGACCCTCGACTAGCGTACTTCTTTTCCCGTGAGTTTTGTAGGCCGTGGTGAGCCGAGCGGGCTAAACGAGGCGATTTGGGGAAAATCCATATTTTTGAGGTGTGAGCCGGATCTCTCGTTTTACTGTGTTTTTGGGCGATCCAGGGGTTTAGATGCATGCCTAGGGGCTTGGGGAATGTTTTCCCTTTTGTTTCCCCTTCACCTGGGGGTGGACGGGGCGTGGAATGGTTTTTCCCGCGGTTTCCACCATTTTCGGGTGCGGACTGAGAACGCGCTATGCTCCAGTAGCGCGTTCTTGATGGTCGCGCTGCCCCGATGGGGCGCGTTCATCGGAGAAGATGAACAGTTTGGCGGTTCCCGTCGTGCTATAGGGCCCCAGCGCGTTCTTGTTGTCGCGCTATAGGATCATAGCGCGACCTGGTCTGGTCGCGCTATGGACCTGTAGCGCATTCTTGTTGAACGCGCTAGGTATGTATAGCACGTTCTGACTGAACGCGCTATGCACATGTAGCGCGTTCATGGAGGTGAGCAGCCGGGCTACCCGGGGCGGGTGGTTTGCGGCTGATCGTGCTCCCCTTGGGCCGTGTGTGTCCCGGGCACCCCGTGGGTTTCGTGTCCGTGTTTAGGGGTGTCTGGAGGTGCCGTGTTACCTCGATAAGCGTGCCCGTGGGCTTGGTGGGTCCGGGTGACCTCAGGCGTTTCAGGTTTCTGTGTTCTCGCTTGATCGAGTCACCGTGCAACGGTGGGTGTGCGGTGGGGTCTCCCCCGCATGTCGTGGGTTTTCTTTGGAAGGCGATTCCCATGTGGGCCATGTGCTTGGCCTTGGACTGCGAGTCCAGTTATCCGGCCTGGGGCTGGAGATTTCCTGCTTGCTACAAGATGGGAAATCGTCGTGGTGGCTTGTGTACTGCCCTGGGAATCGTGCTTCTGTGTTTTCCGTGTGGCCCGTGTGGGTGGCCTTGGTCCCTTGCATTCCCTTCCCGGGGGAGTGGTCTTGGCGACTCGTGAGTTATCTCGGTACTTGTGCTACCGTGGTTTTAGACCTAGAGATTAGACTAGATTGACGTCCTTGTGTTGTTGCGTACAACAGTCTTGACCCCGAGTCTTGTGACTCAAGGACCGTTGGGTGTAGTGCGTCTGGTGGACTATCCAGAGTCTAGTGGCTTAGCGCCACTTGAGCTTTCTCGACTCTAGCGCACGGTGCGTGCGTGGCCGTGGACTGTGAGTCCCGTTTCTTCTCCGACTGTGGTCACCGTGCGACGGGGCCGGTACGTGGGGTGGTCCCCGTACGTCGTCAGATTCGGACGTTTTTTTCCGTTGACTTGAGAGTCTACTCCTTCAGTGACCCTCCACTAGTCGTAGCCCACCAGTACGAGGTGCTGGTCTCACCTGGGAGTGGTGTACGGGCACTCACCTTTGAGGCGGTTTGTGGACCGGTTACCGTAGGCCCCTCGTCGGTAGCCAGAGTCCGACTACGGGGGAAAACCGGTCAGAGGGCCAGACATAGGACGCGTGGTCTGTGTTTGCACACGTGGTTGGGGGCGGTTGGACCCATGTCGACGGGCGTGACCCCATCTAGTCACTTGTTTGTGGTTACTTGTACGGTGTTCGCGCCTCGGGTAGGACCTACCACGTCATGCGGTTCACCTGCGGTGCGGTGTAAGACGTCAGGGGACGCTACCGGATGTGCTTCTAGTGGGTGGTACTCCTGTCGAGTACGGAGTGACAGACTGTCAGTTTCTGTGACTTTGACCTTCGGGTTTCGGTCGTGTTGACTGTTGAGTTTCGGTTGGTTCACCATGACGCGTGTGTTGGTTTTCGCGTCATGAGATTAGTGCTAGTGGCTTTACCGAGGTTGGGTCTTGTTGTGCGGTACCCGCGATCGGATGGTCGGGGTTGCACCTTGGACAGCGTGTCCAGGTTGGCTGTGTCCGGGAGACAGGCCTCTACGGCGTGGTTGCCGTGTGTTCTTACTTCGGTAGGTGGTACTAGCATGGTTCGGTAGCTTCGACTGCGTGATCGATGTCTGCCTTCTGGCAGTAGGAGTAGCTGTAGTGCCGAGTTTTTGACCGGCCACCGGTTTGCTGTTCCTGCTGTAGTTGTAGCTCTCCTTTCCGCTACCACCGTTGTTTCCGGTTGGGGTTCCGCGGGATCCCTGCTGAGTCTCTGTTCTGGAGACTCATTCCCTGCTTTTCAGGTGTGGCTGTCCTTCCTCGAGGTTCGAGGGTGCGGAGCGGAGGTTCTCAGTTGCCAGCTTGTCGGGCCAAGTGTTCACTTGGCATGTGGTACGTTTTACTGCTTTAGACTGTACTTTATATTGGACTGGACTCTGTTGTAGCTGTGGTTGTTCTTTCTTTCAGCTTGTCGTTGTTGGTTGTCCTGCTTTATTTCCTATTTCTTTGTGCCTCCACACTCCATTTAGCCCTTCCGAGCCCTCCCGGCTCGTGGGCGGCGGTACGAGTCTCGGGTTATCGGGCCTTCCCGGTAATCGGATTCTCGGGTCGTTACAGGGAGTGTACCGGTGAGGGGAAGAGTGAGACGGAGGTAGAGATGGAGGGAGAAAGAGAGTGAGACGGTGAGAGAGAGAGAGAGAGAGAGCGTACCGGTGAGGGGGAGAATGAGACAGTGGGAGAGACGGAGGGAGAGAGAGAGAGAGCGTACCGGTGAGGGGAAGAATGAGACGGTGGGAGAGGGAGTGTGCCGGCGAGGGGGAGAATGAGACAGTGAGAGAGAGGGAGAGATGGAGGGAGATTGAGAGAATGAGACGGTGAGAGGGAGAGTGAGAGAGAGGTGAGAGATGATGGGAGAGAGAGAGGGAGACGGTGGGAGATTGAGAGACGGTGAGAGAGAGAGAGACGGTGAGGGAGAGTGGGAGAGAGAAAGAGACGATGAGAGATGGCGAGAGAGAGAGAGAGACGGTGAGAGATAGTGGGAGAGAGAGAGACGGCGAGGGAGGAAGAGGGAGACGGTGAGGGAGAGTGAGAGAGAGAGACGATGAGAGATGGCGAGAGAGAGAGAGAGACGGTGAGAGATAGTGGGAGAGAGAGAGAGACACGGTGAGGGAGGAAGAGGGAGACGACGAGAGATGATGGGAGAGAGAGAGAAAGAGAGACGGTGAGGGAGAGTGAGAGAGAGAGAGACGATGAGAGATAGTGGGAGAGTGTGCCGCTGAAGGGCCAAAAAGGTGTGTCGTTGAAGGGCTGCTAGGGTGTGCCGCTTGAGGGTTGATAGGGTGTACCGGCGAAGGCTGGAACAGGCGTGCCGATGAAGGCCCGCTCCTCCTTTACTTCTTTTAAGGCTTTTCTTTTCTTCCTTTCTTTTATTTTTTTGCAGTTTTATACAAGTCTTTCCTCCCTTTCCATTCGTTCGTTAGTTTCCTTTGCCCTTTAATATGTTGTTGTTTCATCTGTTTGCTGCATCCTTTTGCCTTTTTATGCGCTATTATTCTATTTGTTTATTGCTTCATTTTATCTCTTCAATGCGTTATTATTTCTAACGAAAATTCGGCAGCATCTCCCCTTGACTCGAGCATAAGGGAGATAAAGGGAACGCGCCCACATGGAGTGACGGAACCCGACAGCTGGAGGTGGGCGCCCAAAAGCGGCAACACCTTAACAAAACCTCGGAAAACTCGGAGGAAACGACGGACGGAAAACCTCTAAGACCGGACAGGGTGTACTGGGGGGGTTAGCCAACGCATGCCGGCCAAAGACGGTCACAGGGCGTTTGAGGGGGGTACCGGGCTAGGGGGAGACCAGGTGTGCCGCTGGGGCACCAAGGGGAAAGTGTACTACTGAGGGGCTACTGTGGGTGTGTCGGTCAAGGTGTTGGAAGGGTGTGCCGCTGGGGGAAGGTGCAAGCGCACCGAGCAAGGCTCCAAAAGGGTTAGTCTGCTAATGGGGCGGGGTGTTGGACCGATCAAACCTACAGGGACCCCCGGCAGGAGGGGAGAAGGTTCAAAGGGGCAGGCACAGATGAAGGCGTTGGGCTTTACAAGAGGGGATTCGTGACCTCAAACCATTCAAGATGGCACCGGATTCGGAGGAAATCGTCGGCATGAGGGATGAACACAAACACCGGAAAGTGAAGGAAAAGACGATCAAGCGCACTGTGGCCCAAAACCAACGAGACAAAGAGAAAACCCACTGGGGGGAACGATCTTCATTCATGGGGGAGCGAAGGGCCGTAGCCGTCCACATACATTACAAAGCACGCCCGAGCTAAAGCTACAGGTAAGGAAGAAAACCAAAGAACAAAAGAATGGAGAGGGAGAAAACAAAGAACAAAAGAAGAGGAGGTGTTGGGGATCGAAGCAGGGACGACCGTCCACTGCTCTTTCCCCCACCTTCCCCTACTACATCAAGCCCTCTCTCTCTCTTACTCTCTTTCCTTTGCCTGGTGGTTGTCGGAGGACTCCACGCCGGAGCCCTCTCCCTTTTCTTTTCTTTTTTTTTAAACTAAAGGTGATACTTGCAAGGGGGGAGACGGGAGAGGGGGTTCATCTCTTCATTGCGGAAGGCGATGAAACCACTATCCCGACCACCAGGCAAGCGATTTTCATATATGAAAGCATGAAAGAGAAAGGGGTACAGAGGGGGGGGGAGGGGAAACGGCCAAAGAGGGCCAAGAGGCGAACATGGCCCAAGGCCCAAGAAAGACCAAAGACCCCAAACAAGGGCAGAAACAAGAGCCCGAGCGCCCACAGAAGAGACCCAGCCCCTACAAGTAGGAGTCTTCGTCGAAGACCCCTTCCGAGTCAGACGAGAACACAGAACGGACACCACGCTGAAGACCCGAAGAGCAAGGCCAGTCAAGAGAATCAGCCTCCGAACCCTCGGGATTGAGCACGTCCGAGGAGGAAGGGTCGACCGGCGGCGGGGGCCCCATCGAAGAAGACTGGAGCCGTAGAGATCGACGGGGAAGAAGACCAGCGTCCTCAAACAAGCACTGCCGATCACGCGAGGAGGAAGTGGAGTTTGAACGCCGGAAGGAACGCCGAGGAGCTCCACCGTCCATCCTCAAGGGTGGCCGAGAGCGGGCCAACCCAGAGGTGCCCACGAAGGCCGTATGGGCCGCCGTGAGGTCGCGAAATCCCGAAGCAGGCTCAAGCCCAGGGACATGGAGAGCCTGGACGAGCGAGGGGAACCTGAGAGGCAAGCCAAGATCTGGGGGGGGGGGGGCACGGCACCCACTGGATGCACCGGAGCAGGAGGTGTGGCGGAGTCGACGATCGGCCCAGGAGGGGCCCGGTTGATTTTCTTCTTCAAAGCTTGGGCGAAGGAGAGACGGGGGGCGGCCGTCGGAGAAGAGGAGGTGGCCAAAGACCCTTCAACACTAGCCGCCTGGGAAGTGGGCTGCGCCCCTGGGGACCAAGCTGCCGCACCGGCGTTAAGCCGAGCATGAGGCAAGGAAGGTCCCCCAAGAGGATGAGCATCCGGTGCCGGGAGGCCAAGAGCCAAAGAGGAGGACACTCGGGCCGCAGGAGGGACTCCCGCGGGCACATCTGAGCACGTGGGGGGGGGGGATCGCCCTTCCCGGAGGGGTGAGGGGACGCGATGCCCACTGTCGACGGAGACAGGGGGCAAACACCACTATCGCTTGAGTCCGGAGGAGGGGCGAGGCCAACAAATCTAGCATGTGCTGCGGGCAAGTCCGGGAAGTGCGAAATGGGCTCCAATCCAGGCACAGAGAGCACTTGGATAGGGAGGCGCAGAGATACCGGGTGCTGCGATAGGCCCCTCAGATCCACAAGCAGGTGAATGGAAAGCAGCAGGTACAGACGCCGAGCGAGGAGCAGGTGGGGGAACATCAGAAGAACTGGTTCCCACAGGTGCAACGCCAACAGCAAGCTCGGGGGCAGAGCGTAGGGGAGCAGAGGGCATTGTAGCAGACGAGGGTGCCCCACAGAGGGCAGAGGCAGGAGCTAGCTCGGAAGGCCCCTGTGCAGCAGCTGGGCCCGAACTAGCAGAGAGGGGATGGCAGGTGCAGCCTGGAGCGGGTCCAAAGAGGGAGCAGCCGCCAGGTAGGAAGGAGAGGCCGCCTCCGTAGCTACGGCCTTCACCGCCACCGGATGAGGATCGGCAGGGAGAAGGGAGGAGTCCACCGAGCATGTTAGAGGGGCCCCATGGAGGGACACAGAGGTGGCATCCAAAGCCACCCCCCACGGCTGAGAGGCACGTAGCTCAGGTGAAGGAGCTCTGGAGACAGTAAGCAGGGGAGGTGTACCAAGCGCGGCAAGGGCTGGTAACGGGGCTAGGGCGCCCTGCAGACAGAGAGGGCCATGCGTAGCCCCACTTCCCGCAGCAAGAGGCTGGCCGGGAGTGGGAAGAAGGGGACCCTCAATAAAGGGGGGAGGCAGCCGCAGAGGAGGTGCTACCTGTGGGGCTCCAGAGGCAACGACCGTAGGAGTGGGGGGGCCAGCCGTGGAGTGAGGAAGCTTGGAGGCAGGCTTCGGGGGCACCACCACGGACGGTTGAGCAGGGGGCTTCGTGCACTTGAGGGCATCATGGCCTAAGCGCTTACAGGAGCAGCAGAAGCTTGGCGGGTTTGGATACACCAATGGTTGCCAGAAACCTCTCCCTCCATAGCCAACCCAAGCCCGAGGGGGGAGTTGCTTGGAGAGGTCCGCCAACACACAAACTCTGGCAGCATGCGAGCGGGTGCGGCACAATGTGTTTCGATCCACCTTAAGAGGAGAACCAATCCCCCCTACAATGGAGAAGAGCATAGCCTCCTGGTAGAAGTTGGCGGGGAGTCCAGGCAACTCCACCCAAATGGGGAGCATGGGTGAATCTTCATCGACGGAGAAGTTAAGAGACCATTGTAAGAGAGTGAATGGCCTGCCCATAACTCGGAAGGAGTCCATGAGGAGGACTTGCAGATAATCTTCCCGATGATTGAAGCAGAGAAGAAGATGGTGACGGTCCAAAGAGCTGATGAGGAAGTCGGCCTTGAGCTGAAAGCGCCGGGCAAAGTGCGCTCTGATCTCCTGGAACGGTGGCCGACCGTGCGGCGTCCTGGCGATGAGAGCAAGCTCGAGCGGCCGGCAGGAAACCTGGATCTCTTCCATGCTGAAGAAAGCAGCCGGTTCGCCTCCATCCGTGAAGGCAGGGGCGTGTGTGGAGATAGGAAGAACCGGCGGGGCAAGCGACTGGAGAAGCATGTTGGCAAAAGAAGGTGCAACGTCCGAACAGTCCACAGAATCCAGGCCGGTAGGAAGCCCCGGTAGTGCAGGGCCAGACCAGGGGGAAACGGCCGGCAGGGTGCCGGAGCGAAAACCTCCAGAGGTTGGGGGGGCAGGAGGAGCTCTGGAGGGCATGCCCTGGTGGCCATAGGCGCCCGGTTTCCCCTGTTTCCCCTCGACAACGGCGGCGCTCCGGCGAGCAGCAGACAGAGGCGCAGGGGGGCCAAAACCGAGGGCTGGAGGAGGGAGGGGCACCGCAGCCAAGGGGGGGGCCACAAGCGGAGCACCGGCCGCCGCCGGGACGCCGGTAACCGGCGTGGAGGTGGGGTTGGAGGAAAACAGGGGATCGTGAATCCCTGCAGTCCCGTCGATAGGGTCAACGGTCAACGAAGGGAGGGGGTCTGCGGTAGCCACGTGGAGCGAGATGGGTGCAGGCGAGGGGGAAAGGGGAGAAGTGGACGGTGGTGATAGGGTGGCGGCAGGGGTCGTGGCTGAAGGCGAGAGGAAGTGGCCTGGCGCTTGTGATAGCGAAGGGTGATGATGGGCGATCAACGGTGGTAAGAAGGGTTCGACAGAAACGTGGCCAAGCACAGGGGCTGGCGAGGGTAGAGGAGAGGGGATGGACGGTGGGGATTGGATAGTAGGAGGGGAGAAAATCGAAGGATGAACCACGTGGCCAAGCAAGAGGGCTTGCGTTGGGATAGGTTGGGCGATGAGAGGTTGGGATGAGACCTCGATAGGTGGCGTGTGGGGGAGGCCAAGAACGTGGCAGCCAGGAGGAGAACAGGTGGTTGACAGAGGACCACGGGGCTCGCCGGCGTTGAGGAACAGAGCAGAACCGTCGGAGGCCTTCGGATGCATATCCGCACGAACAACGGCGTTGGACGACGAACCGTCCAGGGGTGAAGTGCCTGCAGCAGAGGCAGCACCTGGAGCAACTCCAAGGGAGGGAGAAGCAGCACCAACTGAAGCCAAGCCCTCCACACCAGGGTAGGGACTAGGGACGTGCACGATCAAGGCTGGGCCACCGACGGAGGGTGGCAGCGATGGGGAGGAGGGGGGAGGCACAAGCCCCCCCCACCGCCTGTGGCTTTGTGTCTGTTCGTCTCATCTCACTGTGTGTGTCTTCTCTGTGTGTGTCCTCCTCTTCGCCGGAATGGGAGTGGTTTTATACTCCCAGCAGCGGGAGCCCTCGAGCACGGCAGTCGGAGGCGGGAAGTGCTGGGTCATCATGGGGTTTGACCTCCCCGTCCTTCGGTGGCAGAGGGGTAGCTTACGTGGCCCAACCCCTGGTTGACACCTCGGACATCCCATTGCGCGTCGAAGATCCGTAGGGCATGGGCGCGAGGTATGGTCTGTCAGACGTGCCGTTGAAATGCCTTCATGCTGTGCTGCTGGCGGGCTCAAGAAGTGTGCCGTTGCAAGACACTGCGGGCGTGCCGCCGAAGGGGGCAAAAGGCATGCCGCTGAAGGGCTGCCCAAGGGTGCCGCTGAAGGGCCAAACAGTGTGCCGCTGGAAGCCCAAGGGGGTGTGCCGCTGAGGGCCAAGGGGGGCGTGTCGCTGAAGGCCAAATGGGCGTGCCACTGAAGCCCCAACTGGGCGTGCCGCTGAAGGCCAAATGGTCGTGCCGCTGATGCCCCAAATGGGCGTGCCGCTGAAGGCCAAATGGGCGTGCCACTGAAGCCCCAAATGGGCGCGCCCCTGAGGGCCAGGGGCTGTTCCGCTGAAGGCCACCAGGGTGTGCCATTGAAGGGTAAGGGTGTGCCGCTGAAGGCCACCCTGGGTGCATTTCTGAGCCCGTTCTGAGCCCGTTCTGAGCACGAGTCATGGCCCGTTTGATTCTCTCCGTGGTCCATGGATTGTGGGGCTCTTGGTGGCTGATTTCTCTTCAGTGTCGTGACTCTGGAGATAGCCTCACGGCAGTGTGTGCGTGTTCGGGGGATACGGATGACCAGTCTCTCCGGGGCTTCTTCACTCGGTTCCGTTGTTAATGTTGGGCCGAGCAGGATATCTGGGTGTGTAATTTTTGGTGTCCACAGGCGCGTCAAATCTTCGCTGGAGGTAGGGAGATGGACCCCCAACTCGTGTATTTCATTTCCCATGAGTTTGGTAGGCCGTGGCAAGCCGAGTGTGGGTTTATTGCCATTTTTTGAGAAAATCCATGATTTTAGGGGTGTGAGCCCGATCTAGAGTTTTGATCACGTTTTTGGGCTTAGAATGGGTCCTCTCGGCGCTTGAGAGGTTGGGGACTAGTTTCCCCTTAATTTCCCCTTCGCGTGGGCGCGAACGGGGCGTGGAATGAACTTTCCAGCCGTTTCCACCGTTTTTGGGCTTGGGGCGATTTAGCGATCGTTCCAGAGACCGCTAGGGGCGCCAAGCGGTCATGTGGAGACCGCTAGGGGTTCCCCTATGTTGGTTCCAGGCTGGCGGTCATGCGATAGACCGCCAGGGGGTTTAGCGGTCCAGAGGTAGACCGCTAACCAGTATGTCGTGGTCCATGGGTAGACCGCCGTGCTCCTGGTAGCGGTCAAAGCAAGATCATTTTCTGTTTTGGAGTAGTTCGAGGTCGATTGGGTAGCGGTCTCGCGATAGACCGCTAGGCATCGCCTAACGGTCAGGCAAAAGATTGCCACCTTCCTAGCGGTCTAAGAGGTGACCCCTAGTGGTTACGAGTTCTTGAGGATTAGCGGTCTAGGGGTAGACCGCTAGTCTCCCTAGCGGTCCAGTGGCAGACCGCTAGGCGATTCTTCGTGTCCGTTTTGTGCGTGTTGGTCTCCGGTCGACCCGGTTGTGACCCAGTGGTTGACCTTCGGCCTCGTGAGTGTCTCAGACATCCCTTGAGTTCTGTGACCATGTTTCTAGGATGTCTAGAGGTACCGTGTTACCTCGATTAGCGTGCCCGTGGGTTTTGGGGATCTGGATGACCCCGTGTGTTCTGGGCTTTCGTGTTACGCTCGATCGAGTCACCGTGTATCAGTGTGAGTGCGGTGGGGTTCCCCCGCATGTCGTGGGTTTCTGCATAAGATGGTTCCCGACTGGGCCAAGTGTATGGCCTTGGACTGCGAGTCTAGTCATCCAGTCTGGGGCTGGACGTTTCCCGCTTTTCCCAGGGATGGGGAATCGACGTGGCGGCTTGTGAGCTGCCTTGGGAACCATACTTCTGTGCTTTCCGCGTGGGCCGTGTGTGTGGCCTTGGACTGTGAGTCCAGTTGCCCAACTTGGGGCTGGAGGTCTCTTGAGTTCCCTTTTGAGGGGATGGTCTCGACGGCTCGTGAACTACCTCGATATTCATGCTACCGTGGTTTTAGACCTAGGGATTAGGCTAGATTAACGACATTGTGCCATTGTGTACGATGGTCTTGACCCCGAGTCTCGTGACTCAAGGATCGTTGGATTTAGTGAGTCTAGAGGACTATCCAGAGTCCAGTGGCTCGGCACCACTTGGCTCTTCTCGACTTTCGCACAGGGTGCGTGCGTGGTTCTCGGAGTTTCTCCTCGGAGAGTGGTCACATTAGTGACTCCCCATTAGTCGTAGCCTTCCGACACGCGAGTGGTCTCACCAGGGAGTGGTGGAGAGGCTACCCCAGAGAGATGATTTTTAGGCTGGTTATTGTCGGGCCCCACGTCTTGCAGCCAGAGTCTGACTGAGGGGAAAACCAGTCAGAGGCCAGACCTAGGACGTATGGTCTGTGTGTGCACACGTGGTTGGGGGCAGTGGACCCGCGTTGACGAGCGCGACCCCAGCTACTTCTTGTTCTGTGGTTACTAGTACGGTGTCCCCGTTCCACCAGGGGTCAAGGGGGACACCTCAGGCAAGGTCTAAGTCGTCAGTGGACGCATCCGGCCTTGCTTCTAGTGGGCAGGTATTCCTGTCACGTGAGACGTGACTCTCCTATTTTTCCGGGTTTCGTTTCTCGTCTGCGAGACGTGGTTCCCCCGACTGTTTCAGGGAGTGTTCCCGAGGTAGAGGTCTAGGGTTTTCGGTGAGCATCACCGAGGGTTTTCCCTAGACGGTGTTAGGTCCACGACTGCGAGGTCGTGATTATTGCTTCTGGCGGTGTAGCCAGAGGTTCTCTCGTTAGTTCGGTAGTCCCCCGACTGTGAGATCGGGGCGTACTTTTCCGGTACAGTAGGAGTAGCTGTAGTGCCGAGTTTTGACCAGCCATCGGTTCGCTGTTCCTACTGTCGTTGTAGCTATTTTTCCTTTCCGCTATCGTCGTTGTTGTCGGTTGGGGTCCCGCGGGATCCCTACTGAGCCAGTGACAGGAGGCTCACCCCTGCTTTTCAGGTGCGACGGTTCTTCCTCGAGGTTCGAGGGTGCTGTGCGGAGGTTCTTAGTTGCCAGTTTGCCGGGCCGAGTGGTCACTCGACGTTGGGTACGTTCTCTGCCTTAGACTGTACTTTCTGTTGGACTGGACTCTATTATTGTAGTTGTTTATTTATTTCTGTTAATTGTTAAATTATCCTGCTTTATTTCCTATTTCTTTGTACCTCCACACTCCTTTTAGCCCTTTCGAGCCCTCTCGGCTCGTGGGCGGCGGGCCAGGATTCGAATGGTATCGGGCTCCTCCCGGTATCCGGATCTTGGGTCCTTACAGATGATATCAGAGCAGTGGTTTTGGACGTACATAGGAATTCGAGATATTACAGTGATCAGAGTCCATAAGGTCCAGTACAGTCGACAACTGGCCTAGGGTTTTGTGTCTATTTTCCGCTTTGTTTCTCGCTCGAGAGCTTCAGTGCACTGCGCGACGCTGTAAAGGTGGTTGATGTTCACGGCCTTCATGCTGGTGTGGGGCCCAAGGGAGGTAATAGAGAGATTTCTTCCCGACAGGTTGTGACCCCGGTCATACTGCGTTGGGCAGAGGTTGCCGGCATGTGTTGCTGCGGTGCTACGTTCGAGGTGTCCGCTGCGAGGTCAGGTGGCTGGCGAGGATTGGTTATGGTTAAGTGGCCGTGAGCGTGCTCTAAGGGAGTTGTTATTATTTTGGCCACTCCAGCTTGAGGTTTATCCAGCCCCTGAGGTGTTGAGGTCGTGGTTTAAGGTGGCAGAGCGGGTATTCTGGTCGAGAAGTGTGCTCAGGTGAGCGGAGGATCTTCTCGGTGAGTTGCTAATTTTTGAACCTGATGTCCTAGTCGTGCTCTGTGGCGTCAGAAATGACGTGTCAGTGCCGATTATTCTTACAGATTTTGAGGCAGGATTGGGCTGTGGTGTCCCAGTAAGTCATACTCATGTGCTCTTGTGCGCTACTAGGTTGTGTTCGCCTTGGATTTGGTTTGAGATAAGAAGGTTCCGTGGTGAGTTTCGGGACTCGAGGATGAGAATCCACGATTGGCGATTATGGCTCGTGTTGCGACTCTTGACGTGCCGTGTTACAGTTCGAGGAATTACAGTGGTGGTGCATCGAGAGATGCTGTGATCGTGGTGCGACGTGGCACTCGCCGAGTGTGTCGAAGGCGCCGACCTGATGGAAGCAAAGGTTTTCTTAGTGCTGGAAGGTGTTGTTCCCAGCATGCGCTAGGTTCGAGGTCAGGTCGAGCGTGGAGTTTTCTCCTATTGTTGGGAGGAGTGTTGGGTTCTCAGTGGGTTGGAGAGATTGCACTTGGCTAAGGTTCGTCATCTTGCATTACGTGTCCAGATTGGTTGGCCTCTGTGTGCCATGAAGTCCGTGCGAGACGTGTCCTGTGTTTTGGCAAGGTGGTTGCCTGTGAGAAGTCCTGCCCAATTCCCTTGTTGCGTGAGGGTGTGTTGGCGCTGCTCCGTAAGGACGAGTGCCGGTTGGGCAGTGTTTGCGAGAATTCTTGGCTGGTATTGGAACTTTCCGATGCGTGGTGGTTCGGAGCCTGCAGAGTTGCAGAGGATTGCCAGATTTGTGAGTGAATATGTGCTTGGGGTTTGAGGTAAGGGAGCTTTCCTCGCCCTGTTTTCTGAAGTTGACCAACTGAGTTGTGGATTCTCGGGATGGCGAGTCCCGAGATTGTTGTGTTGGTTGCGCGTGTGGATTAGAGTGCACAGCGGAAGCCTGGTGGGCCCATAACCCACAGGTTTAGGATCGTAGCATTGGGTGCTACGGGCAGATTTCCTGAGGTTGCGTTGAGCATCTGAGGATTGGTTCCTCTGTGTGAGATGTGTTGTTGCCGTGCCGCTGCTCGAGGTATTGTGGTTCTTGGCACTGGCAGGATGGAGTGTTGGGGAAAAATGTTGGCAAGTGTGCCGCATGAGTACCCTGTTCCTGTGATGGAAGCCGTGTCAGGCGTCGGTGTTAGACCCGGATGGGGTTGTCGAGGATGTCGCCTGACGGAGGTCGAGGACGTGTTGGTCAGAGTCGGTGGTTTGGTGCCCAACTTGTGTTGTAAGCTGCGTTCTCGAATGAGATCGTGATCTAGAGGAAGTGATGTGATGCCCCGGATCATTGCTGGATCCTTAGTGGATTTTTGTCGGATCTTTATCAGGTCTTTCGAATCCTTTTTGGAGAGTTTCGGATCGCTTTTGTATCTCCCGAGTTGAGTTTTACGATCCGTGTGGGTTTTTCCCTCGTACTAGTTACGGAACCCTACGGTGAATTTATTTCACAATTCATCGACTCGTGGACGCCGCAGTTACGATGTACTCTTTGAGCCGATCATTTCGACTATTTTTGCGTATTTTTCTGAATTAGTGTATTTTCGACGCATTTTACGGATTTTCAGAAATTAGAAAAATTTCTAATTTCTCCTTTTTCTAACCCACCTCTCTCTCTCATCTCACTCACGCCCTCACTCTCTCTCTCTCTCTCTCTCTCCCGTTCTCTCTCCTTCTCTCACCCTCTCGGCTCCGGCTGCGGACGGAGGCGGCCGTGGGCGAGGTGACGACGCTGGGGAGCTGCTGAGGCGCGTGATGGAGCGAGGATCGGTGCGGTTTGGGTGCGAGCCCGAACAGTGGATTCAAAGCGTTCATGATGTGGTTTTCGACGTGGTTTAGTCGCTTCGGCGCTCGGTTTCTTCGGTGGAGGTAGGGAGATGGGCCGCCACTTCGTTCCGCACATTTTCCATGCTTTTGGGCGTAGTTTGGTGCTCGATCGGGGGAGATCGGGCCGGTTTAGTGAAAACCGTCATTTTCGGAGATTTCAGGGTTCGCCGAAAAACGGCAACAATTTGCAGCGTGGTTAGTGTTAAAATGACCGCTGGGATGTCTGGATCCCATTCACGTCAGTTTCGTGTCGATCGGTTGTCATTCGGGGCCGGTAGGAGTCCGGGAACCCCGGTGACCCGTTTTGGGTCGATTCGTCAGAATCGCCCCGTTCTTGCGTTTTAGCGCGTGCATGTGGGCTTTTTAGCCTCCAAACGTTGTTTTTCATCGTTTAGCTTCGTATCCCCTGCGCTTCGGTGTGTATGGGGCGTGGAATGGGCCGATTCAGCGTTTCCACTGTTTTCCCGCCGTGGCCGGTGTAGCGGTCGTTTCAGAGACCGTCACAGTCTCTGACGGCCCTACGATAGACCGCCACAGGCTCTGGGCGTTTCAATTTTTGTGAGGCTGTGGGAGTGTGACGGTCCATCATTGGTGCGTCACAGCCCTCTGACGCATCCAGGTAGGTGCGTCACAGCCATTTCATTTTCTTGAGGTTCTGGTCAGCCGGTTGCCCTAACGGCCCAGTCCTCATGCGTCACAGCCCTGTAACGCGCCTTCCTTGGGCCGTTACATGCTGTTTGACCGGATTTGACCATGTCATCCAGTTCGTGTAGCGGTTGTTCCCCTGTGCATCACAGCCTTGTAACGCGACTGTCCTAGGCCGTTACACGCTGTTTGGCCGAGTTGGGTGGCTGTGTTGGTTGGCTCTAACGGCCATGCCTCCATGCGCCAGGGTGCTGTAACGCGTCTGTGCTGGACCGTTACCTGCTGTTCGACCAGTTTTTAGGCTTCGGCCTGTTGGCCCTGACGCACCTATCCTGGTGCGTTAGGCTGCTGTAACGCACCTCGCCTGGTGCATTACGTGGTTTGTGTTCTGGTTGTGGGCCTGTTGGCTCTGACGCACTTGTCCTGGTGCGTCAGGCTCGTGTAACGCGCCTGTAGTGGTGCGTTACAGCCCTGTTGTGGTCGTGATGGCCGTTGGGTGGTTTAGTGTTCGCCCGTGTGTTGGGCGGTCATAGGTTTGTGTTCTAGGGCTGTGTTTGTGTGGCAGTGGTCTTCTGGATCGGTCGGGTTATGTAATATCCCAGACCTTTCGGATCCTTCTTTGTGGGTCTCGGATCTGGTTTTTTAGAGCGTCCGGCTCCGTTGCGTCCGAAATTTCATTTCGGACATCCTTCGTATTCGGATCGGTGCGATCCGGAGTTGTTTCGGAGGCCCGGAGCGGTTCCGCGGCTTTTCCGCGTGTGTTTTCTGATTTCCGGTGTGTGTTTCGGCTTTTCCTTCGGAAGCTCGCTGCGGGTGGACCGGGCCGTTCGCCTAGGCACGAGTAGTACCATTGTGATTGGTGCGTTCCGAGGATTCCGAAAACGTATTTATCTATTTTTTGGTATTTTTTCAAAAAATCAGATTTTCAATATATTCCCATTTCTTTTTCTTTTCTTTTCCCTTTCTCTTTCTTCTTCTTCCTCCCTTCTCTCCCGTGAGCGCTTCCATCGTGACCGGCCCCCCTCTTTCGGTGCTAGCCTCGGCGCCATCCCCTTCGGCTGCGGACGCGGCAAGGCGACGGCGTCGTGGCATAGGCGGTGGCGTGGTGATCGTGGCAGTGTTCGGTGCTCGGCGAGGGCGTGGGAAGTTCGTGAAGTTTCAAGTGATTCTTGAGGATCGACGGCGATCCGCCACGTTTCGGACAACCCCGAGGTAGGGTGACGATCCTCTATCTCGTGCTTTCCTTTCCTGTGATTTCTAGGCCGACGGGGAGCCGAGAGGGGTTCGTTTAAGCTCGGGACGGGAAATGCATGCTTTGGGGGTTTGAGTGCCGATCTAGAGTTTTACCGCGCCATTTGGAGTTTTGGGAGCATCATTCGGTGCTCTAGGGCGTGCGGACGAGTTCCCCCATTGTTTCCCCATCACCCGGGGGTGATTGGGGCGTGGAATGGTGTTTTAGGCCGTTTCCCACCGTTCTCGATCTTCCGAGGTGATCGTGGTCCACCAGTGACCGTTTTCACTGGTCGTGGTCTGGCGGGGACCGCTTTCAGCAGGTTTTGAACCGTTGGGGCTTTAGAGTGTCGGTGGGCGGACGCGGTCTTGGGACAGACCGTGACCGTTGGTCGTGGTCTGGTGGCAACCGCGTTCACCGTGGAGATCGGCACGGACCTCGAGGCATTTTTTTGACCGTTGGTTTCCAGTCGCGGTCTCCTTGAGACCGCTACTGTGTGAACACGGTCACCGGGTGACCGCGTTCATTATTCTTGCGCCAGGGTGGTCGCGGTTCCAGGAGCACCGCGACTATGTGGTTGCGGTCCAGGGCAGACCGCTACCACAGGAGGCGGTCCTCCGGAGACCGTTGTAGACACGCCATTCCTGACGTCTCCTGAGAAAGTCTCATATTACTATACGACGCCCCGCGACGGCTTATGCATTTTGAATCGCTCGAGTGCTTCCTTTTCTTGAGTCTTCTTCCGCCCTTGTCAGCATCCGGAACCGTCTCGTCGCAGCATTCGGACGGCATCAACACCAGTCAGACGCATCGGAACCATGAAGGGTATCTGTCAGGCGGCTACCAACGCCTCGTCTGAGGACCCAGGCGGGTCTTCATGGGGGCGTCCAGGCTCCTGGACGCCCCCATTATTTTTATTTATTTTTCAAAACCCAAAACACGAAAAAATATATATATTAATGGAGGCGTCCAGGTCCCTGGACGCCTCCATGAAAACAAAAATATAAAATATAAAATGCCAGTTGGCATAAAAGATAAAACACAAAAAAATAAAAATATATTTTCTTGAGGCGTCCAGGCCCCTGGACGCCTCCATCAACTCACTCATGGGGCGCCGCCCACCGAACGACGGTTTGTCGTATGTGAAAGAATCCAAATTGTGGAGACGTCCAACCGGCTGGACGCGCCCATTTCCAAATCACGGGTCGCCGCTACAAAACCACGTGTTGTGTTAAACCGCGTGCGACTTTCGGTGGAGTTCGGTGGGACTTATGGAGGCGTCCAGACCCCTGGACGGCTCCATGAAAATATTCGGAAAAAATGAATAAAAATAGAATAAAATATATTTTTTGCCCTGATGGAGGTGTCCAGGGTCCTGGATGCCTCCACCCTCCGGAGCCCTATAAATAGAGGCCAACCCCCTCAGTTCTGCGGGAGCTTCTAAGAGGTCCGATAGGCTGCCGGAGCCCAGAGGCTACCGGAGTCATTTCTAACCCGTGGGGTCTTTTGTAGGTGGAGGTTCTGCCGGCTTCTCGGGTGCCCACGCTCGCGAGAGGAAGGTCGTCTTCATCCACCGCGCTTCCACGTCGTCCCTACGCTGCCGGAGCTCCGCCGGATTTCACCATCGACACATCCAATAAGCCAATCCTTTCCCTTTCTTCGTAGTTCTTTTGCATTCATCATCTCCCATCCTCTATCCCCCTTCATAAGGGCGCCTCTTCTTATATACTTCTTGGATCCATCATCTCATTTTCCTCCTACTCGAGTCCGAGAGGGGTTTAAAAGATAACACCAACCAGGTGTGTGTCTTGCCATCATTTCGTTATTTTTATCACAAGGATTTGAATACTACACATTCATCTTTCTAATCCACTCGTTACTTGTTTGTCGTTGTTTTACAAGGGTACCCAAGGAAAGCCCTCTCCGTCGATCGACCGAAGGGGGAGGAAGAAGCAACCCGCCATCTCCCGCTCTTGAGGTAGGCGCGATCACTTTCTTTATTTTGGGGTCTTTTAGCCCCTGGCGATCACATCTTGTTCTCGAGGCCGTGGCGAGTCACTTCTGTAAGGTTTCGCACAGCACCTACGGGCGACGCAGCGGATAACAAAAATATCATTTGCTCGATCCCGGTGTTATGGAAAGCTTAATCTGTGCTCTAATCGGTGTTTCTAATACCCTAATTACGGGTTGCGTGTTTCACCTTGCGCGGAACAACGCTGTCCGCTAAGCCCGATGCAGAGAAACCGAGCCGCACAGCTATACGGCCTCTAGAGCAGATCCACACGGACCCTTGCGTAGCGACGGTACCTCCCCGGCACGACTATCCCCGACTCTATCACCTTCTAGAGAGAGAGAGAGCAAGAGGGAGAAAGGGGGGAGACTAATCCTCTCCCTTAATCTTAATGCTTGGTTAGCTTAAGGGAAGGAAAGAAGAAGCTCGAATGAGCTTCACGTAGGATCTATATATAGAGTTTAGACCTTTTAGAAAAGGATTCCAAAAGACCGAAACTGTATATATGTCCTATCTATTATTATACATATGTATTAAGCTCCATTTACACTCCTTTTCAAAAGGAATTAAAAGGAATTAATACATACACTTGTATAACAATAATCCGTCACCCAAGAATCCATTGTGTGTGATCCTCTAGGCCCATAGTCACTCTAGTTTAAGGCCCATTAACTTCTAATTCCTAATTAGAAGTAAATTAAATATATTCTTCGCTTCTACAAGAGCCGAATAATAGTTTAATTTATTCCGAACCTTTCGATCACGTTGGGTCAAGCAAATCCGCGTGATCCTAGAGTACGCCAGGTTTAAACCAGCCTGTCTGGTACCTGTAAGTCCACAGTTACCGCATCGATATAATCCTTCGCTCCTTCTATGAGTCTGGTACGCTCGAGGGTACGGTATCTGTCAAACCCCATGATCGTGCCATTTGACTATGACCTCCTTAAAGTGTATGACGTCCGTTCTAAACGAACTCACACGACCCTGGCCAGGGATTTAACGGAGCGTCAATGTCATGACCCATTAACTGTCTGATATATACCCGACAGTGAGCGATCCCCTCTTGACCATTGATGATCTTCACACGTATCCTGGAGTGGTTAATAACTCGACAACTCATGACTTATGGTTAAAGTCACTTAGCTAAGTAATTAAACCATTCCAGTCCTCGTGTAAGATCCGATCAATGTCTCAGGTCAAAGGACCAACGATGCTACTGTGACCGTTGGATCTTCAGTTGACATTAGGTATAATCAACCATCTGAAGATCCAATAGCGGATCAGTTCAGTGCACATCCTCCAAGGACATACACCTACACATATGTGTTGGTGCCCCGCACCAATGACCATGAGACTGGTCACTGACACATCATGTGTACTGGTTTAATAGGTAATCAAAGTCCCCGAGTGATTACCCTCCAACCAGGAACAGTTTAAGGTATGTGTTCATGTAAAGTAAGTCTCATGTTCGAGATCTCATCTCGAGCTGACTTTACAACCACATATCCTAGGGACAACATAAAGTAACACAATCGCATATTTACGTTCAAACACCACTTTATTAATGAACAAGATCGTACAACTATTGGGCCTACCCGACCCGAAATTGGCCTGTAGCACACCAACACTAACAATCTCCCACTTGAACTACAGCCAATTACCCACAACTTTGAGGCCCATCTTATCCCGATGACGCTCAAATACAGTCTGTGTCAAAGGCTTAGTCAGTGGATCTGCTATGTTGCCTTCTGACGGTACACGCTCTACCATCACATCTCCACGATCAACAATCTCCCGAATAAGGTGAAAGCGCCTGAGAATATACTTTGACCTTTGGTGAGATCTCGGTTCCTTCGCCTGGGCGATGGCCCCATTATTATCACAAAATAATGGGATGGGAGCTGATATCTCGAGAACTACGCCGAGTTCCAAGATGAATTTCTTCATCTAGATGACTCCTCCAACTGACTGCCCCTCCATTCAACATGAATACAAATTCAGACATGGATTTGCAATTATCTGGATCTGACTGGAAAGTAGAATCTGTGTAAGATCTGAGCTGTAGGTCCTCTCCTCCATAAAGTAGAAAAAGATCCTTAGCCCTTCGCAGGTACTTAAGGATACCCTTTACTGCCTTCCAGTGCTCTTCGCCTGGATTTGCTTGATATCTACTGACAATGCTTAAAGCATTGGCAACATCAGGCCGTGTACATAGCATTGCATACATGATTGACCCTATCGCCGAAACATAGGGTACCTTATTCATGTGTGCCACCTCCGCTTGGATAGGTAAATTCCATGTCTCATGGGAATGAGACCTCTCTTGGAATTTTTCATCCTAAACCTTTTGAGGATAGTGTCTATGTACATGGATTGGGATAGTCCTAGCATCCTTTTAGATCTATCTCGATAGATCCTTATGCCCAGCACATATGATGCTTCTCCCAAATCCTTCATGGAGAAAGTCTTGGACAACCAAGACTTAGTTGATGTCAACATCCCTACATCATTCTCAATGAGTAAGATGTCATCAACATAAAGGACCAAGAAGGTCACTGAGCTCCCACTGACCTTCTTGTAAACACAGGGTTCATCTTCATTCCGAATGAAGTAGAAAGATTTAACAGCCTCGTCAAATCTTAAGTTCCAGCTTCTAGATGCCTACTTTAATCCATAAATGGACCTTTGAAGTTTGCATGCCTTATTAGGATGTGGCTTGGAGGTGAATCCCTCAGGCTGTACCATGTACACCTCTTCTGACAGGTTTCCATTAAGAAAAGCTGTCTTCACATCCATTTGTCAGATCTCACAATCCAGGTATGCGGCAATGATAAGGAGGATTCTGATTAACTTAACCATGGCTACCGGCAAAAACGTCTCGTCATAGTCAATGCCTTGCCTTTGACGATATCCTTTCGTCACTAGTCTAGCCTTGTATGTGTCAATCTGTCCATCTGCACCGATTTTCCTTTTGAAAATCTATTTGCAGCCGATAGGGACCTTCCCTTCGGGTGCATCAACAAAGTTCCAAACTTTGTTGGTGTACATGGACTGGATCTCAGAATCCATTGCCTCTTGCCATTTCTCGGAGTCTACACTACAGATCACCTCCTGGTACGTCTGAGGATCATCATCCTCATCGATACATACCTTAGAGGACCCCTCTGAGACATGTCCAACATATCTCTCAGGTTCTCTCGGTAGTCTACCAGATCTCCGTAGTGTCAGTGTTTCACCTTGAATAGGATCAACCGATACAGTCTCATCTAATGAGTGTGTGTCGATGGGTTGTGGTTCTTGGACCTCGTCCAATTCTATCTGGCTCCCACTATTTTTCTGGAGTAGATATTCTCTTTCCAGAAATACAGCTCTCTTGGCCACTAAGATCCTTTGCACAGAAGGGTGATAGAAATAATATCCAAACGTCTCATTTGGATATCCCACAAACCTACACTTATCGGTCCTCGACTCAAGCTTAGCACTATCATTCTTCTTTACATGGACAGGACACCCCCAAATTTTAATGTGATTAAAATTTGGTTTCCTGCCCTTCCATATCTCATATGGTATAGAAGGAACTGATTTACTTGAGATCCTATTCAATAAATAAGCCGCAGTCTCTAACGCATAGCCCCAAAGAGACAAGGGTAGTCCTGACATAGACGTCATGGATCGGACCATGTCTAACAAGGTCCTGTTTCTCCTCTCGGATACACCATTATGCTGTGGTGTATACGGTGGAGTCCACTGAGAAACTATTCCATGGTCTTTAAGATAAGAAGTGAAATCATGGTTTAAGTATTCACCTCCTCGATCCGATCGAAGAGCCTTAATACTTTTGCATGTCTGTTTCTCTACTTCATTCTTGTATTCCTTAAACTTCTCAAAGGCTTGTGACTTATGTCTCATTAAATACACATAGCCATATCTAGAGAAGTCATCAATAAAAGAAATGAAATAGAGATAACCTCCTTTTGCTTCTATGGACATGGGTCCACACACATCCGAGTGTATGAGCTCGAGAAGGTCAACAGCCCTCTCACCATGTCCACCAAAAGGAGCCTTGGTCATTTTTCCCATGAAACACGACTCATAGGTATCAAATGGCTTGTATTCGAACGAATTCAAATACCCATTTGAGTGTAAGTGAAATACTCTTTTCTCACCTACATGACCAAGTCTGCAATGCCATAAATATGCAGAATTCACTTCATCCGCATTGGAAATTTGCATAACATTAGAACATGTATCTAATACATAAAGACCATTGACTAATGAACCATTGGCTATGATCAAACCATTATTCATTATAGAGCACCCAGTGCTATTAAAAGTCAATGTATATCCAATGTTATACAAGTCAGAGATTGAAATAATGTTCTTAATAATATTAGGAACATAATAACCATCATTCAGCTCCAGAATGACTCCTGAAGGTAAACTGAGGCGTGCAGTCCCGACAACTTTGGCAGCAACTAAAGCTCCATTGCCCATCCTCAGTTCAATCTCCTTTTTGCCTAGTCGCCTTCTATTTGCCAGCACCTGCACAGAATTGCAGATATGAGATGCACATCCAGTATCCAATACCCATGATGTGGATTCCATATATGACAAATTAAGGTCTATGACAAAAATACCTTCATTTAGAATTGCCTTGCAATTCCTTTTCCAATGCCCAGTTTCCCCACATCGAAAACATTTGTCTTCCTTTTCATTCTTCTTGCCCTTCCCTTTGTCAACTTTGGCGAGTTGCTTATCCGTGACCTTTTTCTTTCCTTTCCCTTTGTTACTTGTAGTGGATATCTGGGTGGCCTTCCTTTTCTTATTGGCCCGGCCAATAATCATTACAGAAGAAGATGGTTTATCTTTCTGCATAGTTCCTTCAACACTCTTTAACATGTTGAGCAGCTCCGGGAGAGTTGCATCAATTCTATTCATGTTAAAGTTTATGATGAAGGAAGAAAAGGAATCGGGCAATGACTGGAGTATAAGATCAATGCACAGTTCAAGATCCAACTTGAACCCCAGTGCATTGAGTCTATCTATCCACTCCATCATTTTCAGTACATGAGCCTGTACTGAAGAACCCTCAGACATCCGTGTCCTGAAAAGCCTTTTGGAGATGTCATACCTCTCGATCCTACCCTGCTCCCCAAAGAGCTGGCGTAGATTGAGAAGTATACTTCTACAATCAGTCTTTTCAAATTGTCTCTGTAGCTCGGGAGCCATAGAGGCCAACATGTAACATTGGGCAAGGGAGGAGTCCTCAGACCACTTGGTATAAGCCAGCAACTCGCCCTCGTCGGCATCAGGAGCCGGCTCAGAATGAACCGTGTCCAACATGTATGCAATCTTTTCGGCGGTAAGGACTATGCGTAGGTTACGCAGCCAATCCGAGTAGTTCGGTCCAGTTAAGCGATTTGCATCCTAGATGCCACGGAGGGGGTTGGACGACGACATTATAATCTGGATAAGAAATTAAAGATAACTTAGCATGTGTTCAAATTCTAACTTAGATGTGGTTTTCTATCTTAGTTAGTCCCACTATTTTTCGATCGAACTATATAACCCTCAGTATATAGAACGGGAGATCAGCGAGATCAACCTAGTGGGTCGGAATCCCAACGAGACTGATGTACGACATTGTGGAAAGCACAACAAGCCACACACCATCTCAAGGGCAGTCAACAGGCACTTGCATATAATGCAATATCCGATATTCGGCCCCCGAGAAATCATCCCCTTGTGGAAAGCACAACAAAGGATATTCTCGGTTAGATCTAACCATCATTACTACATAGCAATGAGTTCATGACCCGACCCATGTGGAAAGCACAACAAAGCCGAGTTCAATTCCTCACCCCATTGAGGCCGAGCCTTGGAGTTTAATCCCGCCCCCAAACTCATGGACCTTGTAGAAAGCACAACAAACCCATGAAATGAAGACGTTCATTCACTCCATAATGATGGAGGGCCACGATGACTCCTAGAGCCACGCTTACCAGATCTAAAATTTAAACGTGAGGGAATTTAATTTTATCTTGATCTCACCCTAGGTGGTAATATAAATATATCCAATATATTTACCGTACCTAATAGTTTGCACAAAATAAATGCATCCAATGTAAAAATAAACGCAAGTGATCATGGACTTTAACCCTAATGTAACTAAGACATCCGGCCCGCTTCCTAAGCAGCTGGATCGTCCTCGTCGGGTGTGCTCCGCGCTTTCAAATTCCGACGCCGCATCAATTACAACTTTTACACGGCACGCAGGCCGGAAAAATTAAATTACATGTGACTCAAATTCCAGCAGCTCTTAGGGCGAGTACAACAACGGAGGAAGATAGAAGTACATTAGAATTTTAACAGAGAGAGAAAGGTGGTTCGCAGACCCCAATTAATTACATTAATCCAAGTCCATGATCACTTGTCAACCCATTCAAATAAAATCAATCAAGGGTTATTTTCTGAAAATAATCCTTACTTTTGAATTTAAAAATGGGATGTGCAAACAAAAACAGGCTAGCTTTGTTTAATTTTAAAAATCAAAGCATGATTAACTAAAATTAAACACACGAGCATGCCAATACAAGGTAATTAAAATAGAGCACGTAAAGAACCATCATTTTCTACAGGGGCATCTAATTGAGATAATTAATTAAATTTAAATTTAAATTTAATTATCCAATAATCAAATTTAAATTAAAAATTTAAACATGCCAATAATTTAAATTTAAATTCAAACTAATTATCCAATAATATTGTTTGAAAGTAAATTCAAAATAATGCAATTATCCTCAATTAGTAATTTTCTAAAATTTAAAATTTGAATTTAATAATTATCTAATAATTAAAATTCAAATAATTGAATTTTTCACATTTAACTTCAATAAAATTTAAAATTTAAATTTTCTAATTATCTAATAATTAAAAATTCAAAAATTAAAATTTACTGAAGTAACTTCAATTATTACCATTTTATCCCAAGGTAAATAATAATTATCTCACCTCGGTAAATTCAACCCGATTAAATAAAATTTAACATTTGACATTTACCATTGAGATAACACTATTTAACTTACTAGATAAAATTTGATTTAATTTACTGTGCATTTTAATATATATATATAATATATATATTATTAATATGAGCACAATAAATTAAAAAGGTGAAAAACGTAATTTTTTTTATTTATTACAAAAAATGGCGCGTCCGTTTCTTTCCCGCGTGCGCGGGCGCTGACCAGGCGGGCGCCCGCCACGCGGCTGCCCCGTGTGGGCGGCGGCGCCCGCCAACGCGGGTGCGCCCGCGGGCGCACAGCGCCCTGGGCGCAGTGCGCCCAGGGTGCAGTGCGCCCAAAACGGGCCAACTAAAATATTTTTTTTTTAAAAAAAATTTGCTCCAGGGATGCTCAGCATCCTGGAAGAACGGGGATGTCCAACATCCCCTTCTAGCAATTACAATTGAAGTATTTAAACCCCTTTCAAATATGGTTCTAAACGGCGATAAAAACACCGACCAGAGCGCGAACCTAGCTCTGATACCACTGTAAGGTTTCGCACAGCACCTACGGGCGACGCAGCGGATAAGAAAAATATCATTTGCCCGATCGCGGTGTTATGGAAAGCTTAATCTGTGCTCTAATCGGTGTTTCTAATACCCTAATTACGGGTTGCGTGTTTCACCTTGCGCGGAACAACTCTGTCCGCTAAGCCCGATGCAGAGAAATCGAGCCGCACAGCTATACGGCCTCTAGAGCAGATCCACACGGACCCTTGCGTAGCGACGGTACCTCCCCGGCACGACTATCCCCGACTCTATCACCTTATAGAGAGAGAGAGAGCAAGAGGGAGAAAGGGGGGAGACTAATCCTCTCCCTTAAGCTTAATGCTTGGTTAGCTTAAGGGAAAGAAAGAAGAAGCTCGAATGAGCTTCACATAGGATCTATATATAGAGTTTAGGACTTTTAGAAAAGGATTCCAAAAGATCGAAACTGTATATATGTCCTATCTATTATTATACATATGTATTAAGCTCCATTTACACTCCTTTTCAAAAGGAATTAAAAGGAATTAATACATACACTTGTATAACAATAATCCGTCACCCAAGAATCCATTGTGTGTGATCCTCTAGGCCCATAGTCACTCTAGTTTAAGGCCCATTAACTTCTAATTCTCAATTAGAAGTAAATTAAACATATTCTTCGCTTCTACAAGAGCCGAATAATAGTTTAATTTATTCCGAACCTTTCGATCACGTTGGGTCAAGCAAATCCGCGTGATCCTAGAGTACGCCAGGTTTAAACCAGCCTGTCTAGTACCTGTAAGTCCACAGTTACCGCATCGATATAATCCTTCGCTCCTTCTATGAGTCTGGTACGATCGAGGGTACGGTATCTGTCAAACCCCATGATCGTGCCATTTGACTATGACCTCCTTAAAGTGTATGACGTCCGTTCTAAACGAACTCACACGACCCTGGCCAGGGATTTAACGGAGCGTCAATGTCATGACCCATTAACTGTCTGATATATACCCGACAGTGAGCGATCCTCTCTTGACCATTGATGATCTTCACACGTATCCTGGAGTGGTTAATGACTCGGCAACTCATGACTTATGGTTAAAGTCACTTAGCTAAGTAATTAAACCATTCCAGTCCTCATGTAAGATCCGATCAATGTCTCAGGTCAAAGGACCAACGATGCTACTGTGACCGTTGGATCTTCAGTTGACATTAGGTATAATCAACCATCTGAAGATCCAATAGCGGATCAGTTCAGTGCACATCCTCCAAGGACATACACCTACACATATGTGTTGGTGCCCCGCACCAATGACCATGAGACTGGTCACTGACACATCATGTGTACTGGTTTAATAGGTAATCAAAGTCCCCGAGTGATTACCCTCCAACCAGGAACAGTTTAAGGTATGTGTTCATGTAAAGTAAGTCTCATGTTTGAGATCTCATCTCGAGCTGACTTTACAACCACATATCCTAGGGACAACGTAAAGTAACACAATCGCATATTTACGCTCAAACACCACTTTATTAATGAACAAGATCGTACAACTATTGGGCCTACCCGACCCGAAATTGGCCTGTAGCACACCAACACTAACAACTTCCCCAATGGCCGTTTAAATTCCCGTTCTTATATTATCTTTATATTCTATTATATTCTGCTCATATTCTCGAGGCCGCGGCGAGTCACTTCCCCAATGGCCGTTTAAATTCCCGCTCTTTATATTCTCCTTATATTCTGTTATATTCTTATCTGTTCATATTCTCGAGGCCGCGGCGAGTCACTTCCCCAATGGCCGTTTCAATTCTTGCTATTTAATTTCTGCACCATTCCCGTCCCCCCGAGGTCGCGACGAGTCACTTCCCGCTATGGCCGTTTAACCCCCATATCTTGCTATATTACATGTGTCCCGCTCGCCCCGCCGGAGCAATCTCCCTTGGTGGCCCCTTCTCTCTTCTCTTATTTCTGTGTTGCAGCAAACAAAAAGGAGCCCGCGGGCTCCGCGTCTTCTTCGCTCCCCGAACTGCGTGACGTCGCTCACAGATTGGCGATCACGGTGGGACCTCTACTGCTTCCTTTTGGCTACCCTTGCAAGTTCGACACCGTCCGTGCCTCTCCACCTTGGCGCCCTCGCGCGCCCCCGTTGTGCTCACGGCAGCACTGTCAGTTGTGATTGGTTGGGTGTTTATTATATGTTTGTTATTTCTGTTATTTTCTTACTCTATATCTCTGTCAGCATTCCATTACATACATCCATCCCTTTTTTATATCCTTTTTCATTTTTTCTAAAGATCACCCTTTCCCTGTGAAGGAAGGACTCTCCGTTTGAGAATTCCTCTCAACGGACTAGAATCTCCTCCACTGAGACCTCCGTAAGTCCCCGACATCGAAGAATCTCCTCTTCGTTCACTGGCCTGGTTGTACCATTGAAGTTCCCCGGAGTTAGTCATCCCATTCGTGGTGAGACGAGAGACCCTAGCTGACACGGCGGTGAAACAAAAATAAACTAGGGTCCCTATTTTGTGTGAACTTCGAATCTCGCTAAAAACACAAAAAAAAAATCATCAAAATCAAAACATAAAAAATGGCGTAAAGGCATCCACTTGTTTGATAATCTCTGCTACCTGCTTGCTAGTGTATGTTTTTGCGTTCTGGAAAAACTGTGAGCATGGCTCACGAGTCTTTTGAGGAGAACCACCCTAGTCGTGGTTTGTCAGTCGACCCGCGAGTCTATGCTATGGACTCGGGTCCTTCTCATGAGCCCTCGCATGAGGTGCAGGTTATTGCCGGGGACACGTCCCCACCACAGGATATCTCTTCCTTACTGGGCGTCCTCGCCAACACGGAGCTTACCTCTGAACAGCTCCGGACCTTCCAGGCCATTCTGAAGGGGAAATCTGTTTCCCCCACGCCCAGGAATCAACTCCGGCCATCGCACCTCTCCAATAGTCCGTGCAGGCCATTCCATCTCCTTCGTTGGCGCAAGCCATCCAGTCTCCCTCGCTTCAAGGACAAGCGAGCCAACAACCACCCTCATTCCAGTTCCCGTCTCAATCTCAAACCCCCGTTGTTCCCCACATACCGCTTCAACCGGGGCCAACTGTCGACGGTCCGACAGCTCCCTCTCATTCGGGTTTCCCCCCTCAAGTCTCCGGGAGACAGTTTCTCCCCCAGTGGCAAGTGCCACCTTCACCTCCAAAGGAGCTCGCCCAATTGCTCCTCAATAGGTTCAATCGCATGGACGAGCAGTTTCAAAATCTGAGAAGAATGGTGGACGTGAAAGCCACCCCGGAGGTTGCTTTACCGATCCTTCCTGTCATTCATCTTCCTCCCTCCGAAATGCCCACGTACCGCATATACAATGGTACCGGTAACCCCTTCATTCACCTCAAGGATTTCATGTATGAGTCCTCCTATTGGCAAAACGATCAGAGGTCCCTGGCATACCTCTTTCGGAGATCATTGGATGGTCCCGCGCTAGAGTGGTTCTATTCTTTGGAGCCCCGCGAGGCCGAGAATTTTGAAATAGTCCAGAGAAGGTTCTTGCAGAAATATAGGGATAGGGTCGGTCCCTCACTCTCCATTACCGACCTAGTGGCCGAAAAGATGAAGCCCGACGAGGATTTTATCCGCTATGCTGATAGATGGAGGTCTCTGGCGGAAAGAATAAGGGATACCCTCTCCGAGCTCGAACAAGTGAAGATGATTGTGTCTAATGTAGCCCCACAATTCAGACACGTCCTGGCCACGAATAAACTTACTACAATGGAGGAACTCTATGAAAGGGCCCAGTACATCCAAACCCAGTTAAAAGACTCCCCTATTATGAACATGTTTGAGTCGCCGAAGCCCAAAGTGGTCAGAAAGACAGGCGCTGGTGTCCCGGGCGGAGCCACAGAAGGGGTCGTGACAAATGAGCAAGTAGGTGCGGTCAATAATGCCAACTATGCAGTCAACCCAAGGCCTCCACAAATGCCCCGACTTCTCCTCCAACCAGGTCCTTTCCCTCTTCGTCCTCCACCCCAAAATAATCCACCCCAAGATAATATGCCTCCATTACGTCAACCCCAACCCCAACAACCACAACCTCAGCAACAATAACCACCACTTCAGTACAACCAAGTTCCACCCCCGGGGAACTATGGTCCCCAACAGCAACAAAGGAGGCCGGTCGGTCCCAAGAGAGCCTACTATCCACCATTGTCAGAAACCTTAGCAGACATTTTTAATGCCCTCATGGCATCAAACCAACTCGCCCTACCCAGAGAAAGGCCCGTGTGGCCCCCGAATGTTGATACCTCTAAATACTACATCTACCACAGGCAGCTAGGACACACAGTAGATTACTGCTTCCATTTCAAAGATTACATTCACGATATGAATGATGAACATCAAATAGATTGGGATGAAATGAGACGATACGTCGCTGCTCTCAAGGCTATGAGACCTCCTCATAGGCCACAACAGCAGTTACAACAGCAGCAGCAGCAGCAGTTACAACAACAACAGCATCCTCAACAGGCCCCACAACAACAGCCCAACATGGGCATAATCCAGAATCTATTACCGGAGCACCAACAGCCCAATCATCAGGTTAACCACATCTCCTCCTTGCCGGAAGTCGAGAGAGAGCAGGTGTGGCACCCAGAAAGTACCTCCATTCTTTCTACCGCCAATCCTATCATCACGCAACACCCTTGCCTTGCCCGGGTAGCACCTCTCTCTCATCAACCCGCGTCAGTATCACCTTCACCATTTCCACTACCATTACGCCCTCTCATCCGCACCCGATCTCCTATCAACCGACACTCTCCACTACACCTTCACACCCCCTCATCTTCTCTCACTCCCCCACTTTACCATCCACCTTTACCACATTTACCCCTACGCCTTCTAAACCCCTTATCATCCGTCAACCATACATAACCCCCGTCTTTCTCCACCATATCACAACTAATGCCTTCAAAACCACTCATTACCCATCACCCACCTCAAAATCATTGCCCGCTTCAAGCCCTACCCACTTCTACTTCGTCTCCACCTCCACCTTCCAGACCCCTTATCCTTCATAATCCGTGTGATATCCCCTCTACCTCCACCATGCCCCCACCTAACAAACCCCTCATCAGAATCCCTGCTCCCGTCATCACCCCTGCTTAATCGACCATTCCTCCACCACTACCTCTCAAACCTCTGTTAAAACCCACTACTACCCCCACAGAGGTACAAAAGCCGCAGGCAATGGTGCTCTGGAGTGGAAGGATTTTCCACAGGGTTTTTCCCCACAACAGTCAGAATCATGAGCAATCTCAGCCAGAGAAGGATGATGGAGAACAACCAGGAAGAGCTATCCCTGGAACACAGTATGATCTATTAAAATACTTGGACAAGACACCTGCTCGGATCTCTATCCTGGAGCTACTTCAAAGATCCACATCCCATCAGGCGGCCTTGATGGAATATCTTCAAAAAGTCATGGTTAATAAAGACCTCCCCGTGGAGAATATTTCGACCGTCCTGACCCCAACAGACACACAACCGGCCATCATGTTCCACAACTATGAGCTCGCTCCCAAGGAAGCTCGGAAATATTCATTGTGTATTTCCATAAAAATTAATGGGATATCCATAAACCCGCGTCTTGTGGACACAGGCGCGTCCATAAATGTGATCTCCATGGACACCCTTCAGTTGTGTGGGGTCAACGAGGAACAAATAAGACCTTCCTCGATCACGGTCACGGCTTATGACAATAGCAAAAGGCCGCCACAGGGGATGATTATTCTGAAGGCAGAACTAGGCCCCATGTCAATTCCCACGGAATTTCATGTCCTCGACATGGACCCCACATTCAAGGCTATACTGGGTCGCCCTTACATCGAAGCCATGGACATTGTGCCTTCCACCAATCATCAGTGCCTGAAGTTTCCTTACAATAGGAGAATTATTAAAGTGGTCAGTACACCTGTCCTTCACATAGTGGATGCTATCAACACCTCTCTGCCCTCTGTTTGGCCGTCTCATCGGCCCATATTGTCACTGCTGGACGTGCGTGATCCATCTCACGTTCCACTAGCACCAAAGGAGCCGGTCAGGGCAACCGCAACATCATGTCTCCCTTTTCACTCCAAAGGTTGGGAGATTATGAGGAACATCGGCTATCAACAGGGAAAAGGTCTGGGCGCACAGTTACAGGGTATGCTCAAACCGCCAAAGGAAATTAGGCCGAACCGTAGGTTGGGCCTAGGCTTCAAAGGACCGTTCAAGGCGGATTGGAATCCCCTCACATGGACTCTATCAAACCACTTCAACAGAGGGCCCGTTGTTCAGATGTGAGATTACCCACGAGAAGCATATGGGGGATCACATGCTATATATTTGGCTGAAAAATATCCGAGGATCACCAAAAGAGGCAAGATCAAAGATCCGGAATGCGAGTGGGACAAATGGTTCGACATACGGGACATTTCTGTTGCACTGGAAAGGATGTTCTCGTCTCTGCAGCTTGAAGGACCACCATTGATCTCCGGAATACCAGAGAATATTACCACTCTTGCCAAGGTTCCAAACTATCCTCGTCCTCGCCAGAAGGACCCTGTCATCGATGGATCTTCATCCGTCCTCAACATTGCCGTCGACGGCTCATTAGCCGCCATCTTCTCCATCCACTCATCTCAGCCTTTGCTGATATCTTCTTCCTGGGCCAGACAGTTGTCTGATGATCTTCCCAGGTCCCCTTCTTTGCTTACATACCTACGCGGGCTTCTCAACCCGCGCCAGGCCTTTAACCATGATCTGCTCTATGAGCCTCACAATCCTCTAGCCATAACCACTTTTCTCTCTCCTCCAATCTCTTTTCACTGCTTTGTCATTAAAACTGAAAACGAAAAAAAAAACATCAAGTTTCAAACTCCCCAACAACACATCTTCGTTGAGGAAACCTCCTACATCTCCCACGGGTGCGTCTCCCCTTGCGGCCCACCCGTCCAAGGTCTGATGAGCGACCTTTTCTACCCCTCCTCTGAGGGGTCTTTTCCTGTACATTCTACACCATCTTCTTTGTCTTCCTCTTCTTCTGTAAATAATGTCAGTCAATCTAAGAATGATAGGTCAAGGGTAGTACCTAGGAAGAAATCTAAGGGTAGGCAGATCCCTCGTCGATTCCTTCTGGATTTAGCCGCCAGGTGTCAGGCCCTTCTTGCCATCCCCCAGTTGTTAGAAAATCCCACCCGGCTACCGGAAATAGAATGTGAGGGCGACTGTGCATTTGATGAAGGGTATGGAGTCTACGAGATCACGTATGAAGAATGCCCCACTGACGATGAGGGTGAAGAATATGAGGATGCGGCGGGCGCATACGCTAGTGGAACAAAGAGATTCGACGAGCCGTCAACCGCCGTAGAAGAATCCACCAAAGAAGTCAACTTGGGAACTGAGGAAGACCCTAGGATCATCCTCATAAGTGACAACCTACCACCCTCTGAAGAAGAGGCATTAATTGAGGTTCTCAAGGAATATAAGGACACGTTTGTATGGAGCTACGAGGATATGCCGGGTCTAGATTCAACCTTGGTCGAACACCGTTTAACCCTAAAACCAGGGTCCGTCTCGGTAAAACAAAGGTTAAGGCGTTTCCATCCTCAGATGGCTTTGAAAATGAAAGAAGAGGTCGATAAACTCCACAAAGCTAGGTTCATTAGAGTCGTCCTTTATCCTCAATGGGTGGCGAACATTGTCCCGGTCATGAAGAAAGATGGGAAAGTCAGGATTTGTATCGACTTCCGGGACCTTAACCGCGCGTGTCCAACGGATTATTTTCCCTTGCCTCACATTGATGTGTTGATCGATAACACGGCAGGATATGAGACCCTCTCATTCATGGATGGATTTTCAGGATATAATCAAATTCGTTTGGCAGAAGAGGACTAGGAGAAGACGTCATTCACTACCCCTTGGGGAACATATTGTTACGTGGTCATGCCGTTTGGGTTAAAGAATGCTGGAGCTACTTACCAAAGAGCTATGATGGCCATATTTCATGACATGATGCACATATATCTGGAAGTGTAGGTGGATGACTTGTTGGTGAAATCAAGGACCAGGATGGAACATTCAGAAGTTTTGGCTAAGGTCTTGCAGAGGTCAAGGGAGTTCCAATTGAAAATGAACCCGAAGAAGTGTGTGTTTGGTGTGTCGTCGGGTAAATTGCTGGGGTTCATTGTGAGTAAAAGAGGGATCGAGATAGATCCCGACAAAGCTAAGGCCATCAGGGATATGCCGCCTCCCAAGAATTTGAGGGAAGTCCGAGGTTTAATCGGGAGGTTGCAGTTTATTCGTCGGTTTGTGTCCCAACATTCACAAAGGTGTAGACCTCTCTACGAGTTGACCAAGCCAGGAGTAGAATTCCACTGGAATTCTAAATGTCAGAAAGCTTTTGAAGGGTTGAAGGAATATCTGGCTAGTCCACCCGTTCTCATTCCACCCAAACCATAAAAACCTCTGATCCTTTACGTCTCAGTCTTGGATGACTCCGTGGGAGCCATCCTCGCACAAGCCGATGAAGAAGGCAAGGAACGGGCAACCTATTACTTGTCCAAACTTCTCAATCCCTGTGAGCAGAAGTACACCGTCATGGAGAAAACATGTGCTGCCCTCGTTTGGGTAGTGCAGAAGTTGAAGCACTACTTCTTAGCTCATGAGGTCCACTTGATTGCTCGAATGAATCCTATCAAATTCCTTCTGGAGAAATCCGTCCTTACGGATAGGCTAGCACGCTGGCAAAGTTTTCTCACTCAGTTCGACATCACATACATCCAGCAAAAGACGATTAAAGGCTATGCCATAGCCGAGCATCTCGCTCACCATCCTCTTCCCAAGTTCGATCCCGTCTAATCAGAGTTTCCAGATGAGGAACTAATGTCCGTCACCCAATCAGATGAGCCAATGTGGACGCTATATTTTGATGGAGCTCTGAATTCTCAAGGGAGAGGAATCGGCGTCACCCTACTGTCGCCTGAAGGTCTCACATTCCCATTGGCATACCAGCTCAAATTTTCAGGTACCAACAATATAGCCGAATATGAAGCTCTTCTAGCTGGCCTAGAACTCGCTCATTCTTTTCGTATCACTGAGTTGCGAGTCGTAGGTGATAGTCAACTCATCCTTCGCCAGGTGCTCACTAAATATCGCACTCGCGATCCCAAACTCAAGCCATACCAAGAACTCACTACTGCTTTTGCCAAACTGTTCACCAAACTGATCTTTGTTCATGTCCCTCATCATCAGAATATTCTCGCCGATGCCCTCGCCTCGTTGGCATCATCCATAAGATTCCCTCTAGGAAGATGGTTTGAGTCCATCTCCATCTACAAACTTCACGCCCCTGCAATCGATGATGCTTCCTACGTAAACATCAAAAACAGGATAGCAAGAAAGATCATGCAGGAAGATATCCTTGAGAAGAGGGAGATCATGTTGGCAGAGGTTGAAGAAGAACTGGCTGATGAAGAGAAACCATGGTTCTATGAAATCGTCAAATACTGCCAAGATCAGTCTTATCCTGAAGGGGCCACCACAGAGGACAAGAAAGCCATAAGAAGGGTGGCTCAGAAATATACATTTGTTGGAGGTCTACTCTATAGGAGAAGCCTTACTGGTATTCTGTTAAGATGTCTTGGTGACGATGATGTTTGAAAATGTGTAGAGGAGACGCACTCGGGTGTGTGCGGTGGCCACGTAAATAGTCAGATGCTCGCCAAGAAGATCATTCGCCAAGGCTTTTACTGGCCCACTATGGAAGAGGATTGTGCTGTCTATGTCCGTAGGTGTGTCAAGTGTCAACTTCACGCCGATAAAATCCATTCACCATCTTCCTCACTTCATCTAATATCCTCCCCGTGGCCTTTCTCCATGTGGACATTCGACATCATTGGTCCCTTAGGTGATCCCACTTCCCTCACCAAGCAGAAATCTTTCATCCTTACTGCGACGGAATACTTCACCAAATGGGCCGAAGCCGAAGCTTACGCGGAAATCAAGGCGTCAACAATCTGCAAGTTCATCATGCAGAACATCCTCGCCAGATTCGGCGTCCCAAGCACAATCGTCACCGACAATGGGCCACAGTTCATTTCTCAGGACCTACAGGACCTCTGCAAAAGGTACGCAATTGCATTGCATCATTCATCATCTTATTACCCACAAGGTAACGGCCAAGCGGAGGCTACCAATAAAACATTGCTCAAAATCATCAAGAAAACCTGCGAGTCTAGTAAGTTTTCAGACTGGCCAGAAAAACTTATCGAAGCCCTATGAGCCTATCGCACTTCAATCTGTACCTCCACCGGGCAGACTCCATTTGCCCTTACTTATGGTATGGAAGCGGTAGTCCCGTACGAGACTCTGATCCCTTCTCTCAGGGTACAATTGGACGAGGAATTTCCCCTCGACGATCGTCGTAATTCACTCCTCGCCCAGTTGGAACTCTTGGATGAGAAGCGGCTGGCCGCTGCCGAACACGCGCGTGTGTATCAAAATAGACTCGCTCGCTTTTACCAAAAGAAAGTTGTTGAGAGAAAATTCAAAGTCGGTGAGATGGTCGTAAAAAGAATTTTTGTCAAACCTGGAGGTCCGCGTTCTAAGCTCCAACCCAATTGGGAAGGACCATTTGTGATTCAAGCCGTGTACCCTGGCAACGCCTACAAGCTAATCAACGCCGAAGGGACCGAGTTATCCCACCCTTGGAATGGGCTTTATCTTAAGAAATACTACCCTTAGCACAAAAATAAAAAAAATGATGAAAAGATAGAAAACATCAAAAATAAAGAAATATTGAAAACCACTAAAAATATGAAAATTTTAAAATGTCGATGCCTGGCAGTCACCATGTAGTTAAGTCCCTGCATCTAACCTTCATGTTAGGATATGGCCCATTAAGACTTGGTAGGCACCGGGTCTTGGTTTGCCAGAACCGTGGAGATCCCTGTCCGGCCACGTCGGCCTATGCTCGCTCGAAGGAAGCTAACATGTGCTCACTTATGTATTTTATTCAAAAAAGTCGGTAGCATCACCTACGGTGGGGAATCCACCCAGAAGATCTCCGGAAGCTGTAATCTTTATTCTTTTCTCTTCGACCAAATGAGACAGTCGGCGCCCTTAAAACGCTGAGCATGAGAAACCGAAACTCAAACCCCAAAGGCAAGAGTAGGATCCATTTCCTCGAGCATCGATCAGAGCGCGAGAAGAGGGCAATGTCCCCGCAGGCATACGAAAAGGGAGCCCGCAAACGTCAAATGACTATATCTCCCTCACAAAAAGAAATACAAAATCAAAATCGAGAGAAAAGCCTGGTCGTGACCGTGCCTGTTGCGATAAATGGAACCCCTCAAAGCAAAAGTCTGAATCCACAAAAGGGGCCGTGGAATGTAAATGCTCGAGATTTGGTCCGAAGTTGTCCGAAAGGAAAGAGTTAATGGGCCCTTATTCGCTCGCCGGGTTAACGGTTTTGCCGATCCTCTCAGGAGGTTTATCCCCCACAATCTTCCTTCTTCCTCTAAAGATGAAGGTTCGATGGAGTTTCTGAAGGGTGGAAATTGCCCAGGGTCTGCGACCTTATTTTAATATACACATATGGTTGCCTACTTTGAAAAGCAAAAGCTATCACTGCGAAGGAGTCTCTGTGTTTCTGGCTGGTCAAGACCCATGTTCACCGCCTTGATGTCTTCTCGTTTAACCTCGGGCTTAGGCCAATGCAAGCGCGTCACCTATGGGTGCGACGGCGTCTGATTCCGGGTCAGCGTCGCGCGGTTGGTCGTTAGGGTTCCAGGGTGTTCCATCATATACCATCTAGAGTTGTGAGGAAACAGACCCGGGTCGGGCAAATCATTTACCTCAAACATCTTTTGGGTGAATCCCTGTGGTCGGAAGCGACTGGGAGCCTAAGCATGGCATGACGGTATTGTCATCAGGGTAAGTCTTAGCCGGCGGTATCATCATTCGAGGGGGCTAGTGGCCCAAATCAACCTAGATGTGCACTTAGGATACTTGGGAGGTTAGTAAGAAACCCCTGTTCTCGTATAGGTTGGGTGCCATTTGGGTGCTTGCCAGGCGTTAGCAACAAAAATTTTTTATAATAAAAGTAAAAAAAATGGAAAAGAGAAAATGTACATATTTGCAAACAAAAAAAACTTTTTTATAAAACAAAAAAAATACCAAATATAAAAAAAAAGAAAACAAATCAATTTTGCATGATTGCATTTGCGTGCAGCATCTCACTTTTAATACCGCTTGCATTCGTGTGCTTGCCTGTCGCATTTATCATCACCGCATCTTTCCCTTGCCTTCGTTAAATAAAGGCTTGGCCCCTTGACCAGTTATCAAGGACAGTCAATGTGACCATTTGCTTATTGAGCAAGGGGCCAAGTCAGAACAGAAATTCTGATTTGTTTGTTTTAGTGATATGTGCAGGGATTCAGGCAACAGAAGCAAAGGTGAAAACCAAACAAACCGAACCTTGTATTTTATTCCAAAAAACCAAAAAAATTACATCAAGTTCCGCTCTCTCTCTCTGCATTACTCGTCCCACTACTCTCCGGGCAAAACGCTCTCAAAGGTGCTACCCAACTACGAAAAGCGGTACTCCTACCGCTCTGTACTCCCCTTCCTATTCCCACACCCCGGCATTGATCCACGGAAGCAGCAGAGAAGCTACCAACACGAAAGCCACGCTCTCGTGCTCTTCGGTAGCGCTCCTCACCATCTCTCAGCCACTGTTCAGCAAGACCAAGGCTGATTCGGAGTTCGAATAGTTGGGCCTCCATGGCCCTTCGTTCCTCCCTTTCAGTCAATCTGTTGGCTCTTTCTCTCTCTGCGATCTTCCCTCTGAAACTGGAGAGTGATCCTCAGTTCCACGGCATCCCTAGAGGAGTCGTCATCAGGATGATGCCGCAGTTCCCTCTCCAGTTCTGCTATCCTAGCTTCCTTCTGCGCAGCTTGGGCAAGCGCTTCTTCCGTCTCCTTTTCCTGCCGAGTGTACCATCTCAGATACGCGATAAGGCATAAACAAAGAGAACTCAACACTAAAACTTTTACCTGTATACAGAGCATCCCTTCTGCCTCCACAGCACGCTGCGTGGCGTGAGCAAGTTGCTCATGAAGCAAGTCAAGTTCTGAGGTGGGAATCCACAAGCTGGAAGAGGCACCACCTACTCCCATCGCTGGGGAAGCCGCGCCAATCTGAGCATGCTACGACCGCGTGAATTAGCAGCCAACATCTGGAATGTGCGGTTCTAATTAGGAACGCACTATACACCTACCAAGGCGCTCGTAGCTCCACGGGCATCGCCCAACCATTGCTCCATCTCTGCCAAGCGAGTTCGTAAAGTCGCTATCATCGTATCACAGATATCCTGCAGCCATACGTGTAATGCCCCGGGTTTTTCGGATCCTTTTTCGTGGGTCCCGGATCTTGTTTCTCGGAGCGTTTAAATCCGTTGTGTCTGAAATTTCGTTTCGGACAGCTTTCGTGTTCGGATGGACGCGATCCGGAGTCGTTTCGGAGGCCCGGAGGCGTTTCGTGGATTTTTCCGCGTGTGTTTTCCGATTCCCGGCATGGGTTTCGGCTTTCCCTTCGGAACCTCGTTGCGGGTGAACCGGGCCGTTCACCTAGGCGAGTGTGGTACCGTTGCGATCGGTGTGTTTTGAGGATCGCGAGGGTGTGATTTTCTATTTTTCGGTATTTTTGAGAATTTCCGGATTTTCTATATATAACCTCCTTTTCTCTCTCCCCATCTCTCATTTCTCTCTTCTCTCCCTCTCTCTTCTCACGCTCTCTTCTCTCTCCCTCTCTCTCCGGCGGCCGACAGGGTGGAGTGTGGGCGAGGCGGGGACGGCGCGGGTGAGGCTCGGGCGAGAATGGATGAGGATCGAGGTGGTGGAGGCGCGGTGAAGCTCGGCCGTGGGTTCATGGAACGGCGAGGCTTCAACGGCGTTTTCTTCGTGGACCGGTGTCCACGGCGCGTCGTTTCTTCGGTGGAGGTAGGGTGATGGACCCCCAGCTCGTGCACTTCCTTTCCCGCGAGTTTTGTAGGCCGTGGTGAGCCGAGCGGGCTAAACGAGGCGATTTGGGGAAAATCCATGTTTTTGAGTTGTGAGCCGGATCTCTCGTTTTACTGTGTTTTTGGGCGATCCAGGGGTTTAGATGCATGCCTAGGGGCTTGGGGAAGGTTTCCCCTTTTGTTTCCCCTTCACCTGGGGGTGAACGGGGCGTGGAATGGTTTTTCCCGCGATTTCCACCATTTTCGGGCGCGGACTGAGAACGCGCTATGCTCCAGTAGCGCGTTCTTGATGGTCGCGCTGCCCCGACAGGGCGCGTTCATCGGAGAAGATGAACAGTTTGGCGGTTCCTGTCGCGCTATAGGGCTACGGCGCGTTCTGGACTGTCGCGCTATGGAAACATAGCGCGACCTGCCTTGTCGCGCTATAGGCTCCTAGCGCGTTCTGCTTGAACGCGCTATGGACCTATAGCGCGTTATTGAAGTGACCATCCGGGCTGCCCGGGGCGGGCGGTCTGTGGCTGATCGTGCCCCCCTTGAGCCATGTGTGTCCTGGACACCCCGTGGAGTTCCGTGACCATGTCTTTGGGTGTCCAGAGGTTTGGGTTACCTCGATTAGCATGCCCGTGGGTTTGGTGGGTCCGGGTGACCTCAGGCGTTTCGGGTTTCCGTGTTCTCGCTTGATCGAGTCACCGTGTATCGGTGGGTGTGCGGTGGGGTCTCCCCCGCACGTCGTGGGTGTTCTTTGGAAGGCGATTCCCATGTGGGCCATGTGCTTGGCCCTGGACTGCGAGTCCAGTTATCCGGCCGGGGGCTGGAGGTTTCCCGCTTGCTCCAAGATGGGAAATCGTCGTGGTGGCTTGTGTGCTGCCCTGGGAATCGTGCTTCTGTGTTTTCCGTGTGGCCCGTGTGGGTGGCCTTAGTCCCTTGCGTTCCCTTCCCGAGGGAGTTGTCTTGGCGACTCGTGAGTTGTCTCGGTACTTGTGCTACCGTGGTTTTAGACCAAGAGATTGGACTAGATTGACGGCCTTGTGCTGTTGCGTACAATGGTCTTGACCCCGAGTCTTGTGACTCAAGGACCGTTGGGTGTAGTGCGTCTAGAGGACTGTCCAGAGTCCAGTGGCTCAGCGCCACTTGAGTTTTCTCGACTCTAGCGCACGGTGCGTGCGTGACCGTGGACTGTGAGTCCCGTTTCTTCTCCGACTGTGGTCACCGTGCGATGGGGCCGGTACGTGGGGTGGTCCCCGTACGTCGTCGGATTCGGACGTTGTTTTCCGTTGACTTGAGAGTCTACTCCTTTAGTGACCCTCCACTAGTCGTAGCCTACCAGTATGCGTGTGCTGGTCGCACCAGGGAGTGGTGTACGGGCTTACTCTGAGGACGGTTAGACTGGTTTCCGTCGGGCCCCTCGTCGTAGCCAGAGTCCGGCTGCGGGGGAAAATCAGTCAGAGGGCCAGACCTAGGACGCGTGATCTGTGTGTGCACACGTGGTTGGGGACCGTGGACGCACGTCGACGGGCGTGACCCCAGCTAGTCACTTGTTTGTGGTTACTTGTACGGTGTTCGCGCCTCGGGTAGGACCTACCACGTCAGGCGGTTCACCTGCGGTGCGGTGTAAGACGTCAGGGGACGCCACCGGCTGTGCTTCTAGTGGGTGGTACTCCTGTCGAGTACGGAGTGACAGATTGTCAGTTTTCGTGACTTTGACCTTCGTGTTTCGGTCGTGTTGATCGTTGAGTTTCGGTTGGTTCACCGTGACGCATGTGTTGGTTTTTGCGTCATGAGATTAGTGGTAGGGGCTTTACCGAGGTTGGGTCTTGTTGTGCGGTACCCGCGATCAGACGGTCGGGGTTGAACCTTGGACAGCGTGTCCAGGTTGGCTGTCCGGGGGACAGGCCTTCACGGCGTGATTGCCGTGTGTTCTTACTTCGGTAGGTGGTACTAGCGTGGTTCGGTAGCTTCGACTGCGTGATCGAGGTCTACCTTCTGGCAGTAGGAGTAGCTCTAGTGCCGAGTTTTTGACCGGCCACCGGTTTGCTGTTCCTGCTGTAGTTGTAGCTCTCCCTTCCGCTACCGCCGTTGTTTCCGGTTGGGGTTCCGCGGGATCCCTGCTGAGTCTCTGTTCTGGAGACTCATTCCCTGCTTTTCAGGTGTAGCGGTTCTTCCTCGTGGTTCGAGGGTGCGGAGCGGAGGTTCTCAGTTGCCAGCTTGCCGGGCCGAGGGTTCACTTGGCATGTGGTACGTTTTACTGCTTTAGACTGTACTTTCTGTTGGACTGGACTCTGTTGTAGCTGTAGTTGTCCTTTCTTTCAGCTTGTTGTTGTTGGTTGTCCTGCTTTATTTCCTATTTCTTTGTGCCTCCACACTCCTTTTAGCCCTTCCGAGCCCTCCCGGCTCGTGGGCGGCGGTGCGAGTCTCGGGTTATCGGGTCTTCCCGGTAATCGGATTCTCGAGTCGTTACAATACGAGTCAGCATTTCCACTAGAAAACCAAAAAGGGAGAAAGAAGAAAAGAGGAAAAGGGGAAACCTACCTCCACAAGTCCCCGGGGTTGGAGCCGCTCTGCGTACTTTGTCCTATATAGACGTAAGTTGTCCTCGCTATCCCGCGCATGTGATTCTACAATCGTGCCACCCCGTTGCCAGTCTTCATACTGTTCAGGGAACCGCACACGCCAGTCAATGCAGGTCGCTGGTCCACGCGTCTCTCTCCCAACGCGAGGTGGCGTAGCTGAATCCACCCATTCTTGAGCCAATCCCAAGGACCTCATAACCAATTGTAGCCGAAGCGGCTCGATTTCATTCAGGCAGTGCATCCACAATTCCCGTCTGAACCGGGCACGACTTGCTAGAACCCACGGCTGGTCGGCATCGACCATGTCTGAGTAGGGTCTCCAGTTTACCATCGCTGCAGGGAACTCCTGTAGCTCCCGCCTTAGCACCATCAGTTGGTAGGTTAGGGGTGCCGCACTCATGATGGGTTCCCACCGCCTGGCTAGCGGCACCATCGCGGGTCGCCAATGTCGAGCTCTCCCCATGGGGAGGTAATAATAGCTCCACAGCTGCTCGGCGCAGGTCATCAGTACCTTGCAAAAATACAAAAAAATACAAAACAAACAAAACCAAAAATACCTGGATGAATGGTGTAAAACCACTCACAGCCATCTCACGATCCGCTTCTTGGAACAGGCCTGCAAACAAGTGTGCCAGCATGACAGCTCCCCAGGCATAATATCCTACTCTTTCAAGGTCTGACAGCAGCTCCAGGAAGCGACATTGGATACCGTCCCCTTTCAAGCTCAGTACCAATCTCCCTAAAAGGAAGAGGAGAAATCTCCTCAAATCTATGTTGCATCTTTCCCAGTTGTCGAAATCTGTGCAGTACACGGCACGACATCCTATTTCCATCCTTTCCATGAACTCTTCTGAGGATTCATCGTCCCGCCGACGAGCGTCGGTGAGCCCTAATGCATCCATGAGGGACGCCCTAGCTACCGACCTGTTTTTCCCACCATCTAGGTCCAAACCCAGTAGCTTCCGAGCACCTTCTCGGTAATCCACATAAGTGACCCCGGTCACTGCCTCGCCCTCCACCTTCAGGCTTGTGATCCGGACCACATCCTCCAAGCTGGGCACCATGTGCCCCCAGGGCATCAAGAATGCCCGACTCACTGGGTCCCATCTCTCACACAAGGCTTGGATCAGGACCAGGTCGAGCTCGAGAGGCTCGATCCGAAGAAAGGTGCCAAATCCCATCACGTCTAGCATCGCCTTCTGAAAATCCGGGAGACCCCTGTATGCGGCCACTGCTAACTCCCATGAAATGTGTGATTTCATCACACTCTGTGCGTGCATAAGAAATGGAGAAGGGTGTTGTCAAGAGAAAGGAAGAAAAGAATGAGAAAATGGCAAAAAAAAAGGCTCAGCTTACGAGTTGTGATTGGGCCCTTTCGCTGAAGTGCCATTCGAGGTCCGAAAGCCTCCTGGAACTACTACCACTGGACCTGCTTCTCTTCGAGGAGTGGGAAGATTCGCCCTCCATCCAACTCTCGGAATTTTGAACTCCTCCTCTCCTGTGAGAACTTGTGCTCCTCGAGTTAGCTCTCGATATACCTGGGAGGATAAAAGGGACAAGAATTTATAGAAATAGAAGGAGTGCAGGCCAAGATTGCCTCCATCACCTTTAATGATAGCCCTCGCGATGAGGCACCTACCATGCGGTCCCGTGTGTCACTTCACCGGTCGCACAGGGTGATTGATTGGACGAAGAATATGACAACTAGCCCCCTATGTTGTCTAGGGATACCCTATCATGTTTTAGAGGACGTCCGCAAAATTTGACATAACATCCGAGAAAAGGGACTAGGGCCGTCATTATTGACTTCGACGGCAGATTCCCGTGGAAAATGGTCACAACAAGATGCGATTCTCCGCTTGGGGTGGAGTCTCGGCAGACCCATCACATGGGAACAGTGCAAAGGAGAAGAAGTGTAGGGAAGAAGGTACGTACAAGAGAACAAACAAGCAGCAGAAAATTAAATCACTCCATTCATAATTCTACATAAGCTGTCATAAACACTACAATCATAGAGATGAGGCGGGTCCACTGGCTCACCAACTCGTGCCATTATCTTCATGCTCGTCCCTCTAGGCGTCCCTCTCCTCTCCCCTGAGGTGAGGGTCCCTCAAAAGCCTCCTGGATCCTCGTTCAGTAGCACCCGCTTCGCCTCGTGGCGCCGGCTCCACAGCAATGACTCGCTGCTCCTCCCCTGGGGTGGCGAAGAAGCCACTAGCGGCAAAGCGATCAGAATGGCGCAGTCGCTCCCCGAACTCTCGCGCTCTCTCGTAGCGTGTCTCCATCCCTCCCAGCCTCTGTACGACGGCCTGAAGGCCCAGCTGGAGCTCCCTCACTTGGCCCTCCAAGGCCCTCCTCTCGGCCTGATCTCGCTGTCGCTCAGACCTTATCTCGGCTTTCTCTCTCTCCGCCTCTCTCCTCATCATCTGCAGAAGAACCCTTAACTCCAGTATGTCTGGAGAAGGTCTCTCCTCACTGCGATGTCGCAGCTCTGCTACAGTCGCCACCCAGGCATCACGCTCCTCTTCCGCCCGGGCAGCCCGAGCCACCGCACCCGCAAGTTGCTCCCGGAGGGAGGCAATCTCAAGAAAAGGGGCCGAGGAACTGGAAGATGCGCCGCCAGCCACTCCCACCATCGTTGTCTGCTGGGCACGCTGGAACGAACAAACAACAACAGTCAGCTAAGCTCCACATTTAAAAATAGAAAATGCAGCACTTAGCTTACCAGGAGCGACAGTTCCTGTTGAGTGGCGGCTAGCTACCGCCTGGCCTCGGCTAATTGGGCACGAGAGCCATTGACGTCGCGCGTATCCCCGGCTCGGGGAAGACCCATGTAACTCTCTCTCTGTTGCCGCAGGAAGTCGGCACTATCCTGCACCAGTACGCCCCCTTGCTGTCCAAGGAGACGTATGCGCCAGTCTTCAAGCTTCGCCTTGCCGCGACTCTCCTTCCTGACACGGCCCGGCTCATCTGCACTCGCCCATTCATCGGCCAAACCCGGGGTCTCCGCCATGTCCTGCACCAAGAAAGAAGGGCCTCGCGTCATAATGAGAACGTGTCTCCTGTCTAGGACGCGTCCATCATTTGGGTGCAATACTCGTCGAAACCTTTTCCCCCTTCGCGCGGCTCGTTTCAAAACTCAAAATGGATCAAAGGAGAAGATCCGAGGACCTACCAGACCGTGTTCACCTCCTTCCGCACCATCAGGCCCCTCGGGTCCCTCGGGAGCCCGAAGCGGCCCTTCCTCCTCCATGGACGTCGTTCCGTGCTCTTGCGTGTCCCTCCTCGGGCGAGGAGTTCCTCGTCCCTCTCCACCTTCACTATGGTCGGGCCCACCGAACTCCATCGATCAAAAGAGGAGGAAGACGAAAAGGGGGCGAGCGAATTTTGGCGGAGGCGGGCTCGTTGCAGGTAAGGTACGGACGAAGAAAGGCCGTCCGACGCTTTAAATTTGAATTCGAAGGTTAAGACGCGTCCTCACACCTGGACGCGCCCAAAAGAAAGCAAGAAAAGGAACAAAATCCCTCAGTGCAAAGTAGTTCCCTTCTGTCCAAGGCAAAAGTCTCGTGAAGCGTGAACAACGTGGTGCGAAAGAAAGTGCGGGAAAGAAAAGGGCACGCCACACAAGATCTGTTTCATATAATAGTCAAATAGTACATCATACAGTGAGGAAGGTGGGGGTACAAGTAACTCTCTAACTCTCGCTACCACCCTCCTGATCATCTCTCCCCTCTCTCCTCTGACGAGAATCCCTGGGGGGCCTCTGCGACCTCTGCGAACCCTGAGAAGCCGTGCTCGCCTCGCCCTGCGGTGGCACCCCAGCCTCGAAGGCACGACGACGCTCCTCGGTCGAAGAAACCAGATAGCTGCCCATGGAAAAAGAACCAGACTGACGAAGTCACGCCCCGCGTTCCTTCGCCCTCTGGTACCGCTCCTCGCTCTCTCGAAGCCTCCCCTCCGCGGTCCCGAGACTCAATCGGAGCTCCATCAGCGGGGCCTCCAAAGCCCTCCTCTCGTCCCAGTCTCGCAGTCGCTCCGCCCTCCCCTCTCTCTCTCTCTCTCTGTCCTCTCTCTCCCTAGGATCTCCCTATCCCTATCCCTCTCCTCTCTCTCTCTCATCGCCTCTCTCCTCGACAGCTCGAGGGTAATCCGCAGATCCAACACGTCACGAGGGAGCTCCTCAGCCTCCCGTCGCCGCAATCTCCTCCGCCACGGCAGCCTCCTCGGCGTCATCTCTCAGCCTCCTCGGACGACGAGCCCATCGTTTTCGCTTCTCCCCACCCTGGCTCGGGCCTCCTTGCTCTATTGGAACTGGGAATGGGTCGTTTAGAGTGAACAAGTCGTCAGAATGAACAGTAGAAGTGGAAAGGGGGGTGAGGCCCCCCCTTTTATATAAAATCACCCTTTTTTTGGGGCGTCCAGGCGCCTGGACGCCCCCACTTTTTCATTTTTTTCAAAAATTCAAAAAAACATAAGGGCGTCCAGGCGCCTGGACGCCCCGAAACAAAAATTAAACAAAATAAAAAAAGAAAAACTAGGGGCGTCCAGGCCCCTGGACGCCCCCAAACAAAAAAATCCAAAAAAAAATAATAAAAAAGAAATTAGGGGCGTCCAGACCCATGGACGCCCCCAAACAAAAATTAAACAAAATAAAAAAAAGAAAAACTAGGGGCGTCTAGGCCCCTAGACGCCCCCAAACAAAAAAATCCAAAAAAAATAATAAAAAAGAAATTAGGGGCGTCCAGACCCTTGGATGCCCCCATTAAATTTTTTTTTAATATATATATTTACATATGATCATATTATGAATAAATAGGTACATAAAAAGAAAGAAAACAGAAAAACAGAAAAACAGAAAAATAAAAATCATAACAAAAGGGAACGTGGCCCAAAACATCAAAATGCCAGATTTTATTCCATCAGAAAGCAGAACGAGTTACATCAGGGGCTTAGGCGCCTTAGGCCTTAACTTCCCCAGTTCGGTTACATAAGCTCTCCACAGCTCGCATTCTTCCCCCACATGCGCTGAGGCCTTTCTCGCAACACTTGTCTTCCAGGGTGCTTTGACGGCCTTCACTTCCTTCGCATCCGCTTCAGTGCCCAACTCTCTCTTCTTCAAAGGAACGATGCCAGTCGGTGGTGGGAACGAATGACGTGGAATGCCGATCTGGAGGCAGCACCGATGCGCATTGTAAAGGACAAACTCGTTCACACCAATCAGTTGGAGATCAACTTCACAAGAAGACCTCATGAGGAGCTCAAGCGAGAGTAGACATGCCGGTGCGCAAGTGAAGAAACTTTGTGTCACGGTGCGAAAGTGAGACCGCTAGTCTTCACGTCTCTTTAGCCACGGAACACGGTTTGCCACGGTGCCACCGAAGCCTAACACGTCGGCTATATGATAAAGGGGGCTTTGTTGGAAGAGTTTCGAAGCGGTTGGCATTCCCTCACGGTGATCAAACTTGAAATGCAAATCCAGCCAGCAACTCAGGATAAGTGCGCAACCAAAAGGAGGCTTACCCATGCTCGAGGCAGTAAGGCCACTATACAGGTAGGCAAGGACAGCGGGTCCCACCCCCTTTCCACGCCAGATCCCGCAGATAGCACTCAGTTGGTCTTCCTCCACCATGTTGTCGGTATAAGGAAACAAGAGAGCACCCGCCAGACAAATGGTGAACCCTTTCATGATTCCCTCCAAATAGTCATCGTCTGGTAACCCTCTCAGGGCCTCCATGACCCATTCCGCGAGCTTTTGCAAATCAATCCCCTTTTGAGTACGAACCTTTCGGGCTACGTCGGGCGGCATGAAACTTCCAAGGACGCTTTCGGAAGCCCCCCGTGTCAGCATCCACATAGCCTTCACCTTCCCGTCACTCTTGAATTTCTTCAATCCGAGCAGAAGTTCCACCTCCTCGAGGAGGATGGTCGCCTCGAAGGTCGGAAAGATAAAAGTGTGGGTCTGGGGATGCCAGATCTCCACTAGTGCGCCCATAGCCGCCCAGTCCATGCGAATCTTCTCATAGTGTTTGGCGTGAATAAGGAGCCCCTGTAGATGCCACTTCGAGAGTATGGCCCTCATACCGATGGATATGTTGGAAGTTAACTTTGAAAACTATGGCAATTTGGAAAACTTCCTCGGGCCCGGGAAGAGTGGATATGGCTGGAAGAGAAAAGAAAGAAGAAGAAAGGAAGGAAGTAAGAAGAAGGTTCACGTGGAGAAATTTGAAATGAATCAGCTTACCATATGCGACATGATCGTCCCACTCAGATGACCATCGAGGTCGGAGAGTCGCCTGATCTCGCTGCTAGGCCTGCTCCTCTTCATAACGCGGGAAGACTCTCCTTCCATCCTGAAATCTCTAGATTCTCCTCTCCTTCCTCTCCTGAGCATCCAAAACCCACCTTGGTGCATTTGAATGAACTAGCCTAAGGGGAGTTCTTATAGGAAGGGAAGATCGCTACAGGACAGAACATGTCACATCAGCAGTCAATGTCAGGATTTTGGTTAGATCTCCTTTCCATTGTGGTGCGATTCTGTCACGATTCTGTTACTTTCTGATGTTATTAATCCATGCTGGCCTGTGCAGGTTTTACTAACGGACGTCTTTGTCCTATCTCCTGTCCCGCCTTTCATTGGTTGGTCCCACCTTGTCATGCATCGTAGTATATGATACCTACGCTACTAGAACATGTCAAGGACCTTGCGGCCTGAACGAATATGGGATTTGAGTTCCCCTTCAACAAAAATGGTGATGATCCCGGAAGAATTTGGGTTGTACGGATAGGCCGTTAACTTGTGATAGCATGGGGACGACGGTTCCATTCAGTGAGTTGGTGCGCGGATAAACGGGCCCCAGCCCAGTGTCGGCTCACCGGATCGGTATCCTAACCCGTTCTTAACAAGTTGACAATATTATCCTCGACTATTTTTTAGTTTAGTTTGTTTTAAATTTTTATTTTAACCCAGCATGCATTCATATAGGACTTTGATTTATTGCGGAAGATCATTCAAGTGATTCGATTGCGAAAGCCGCTGTGCTTCAATTCTTACAAATATGAGATATTCCACTCCGAATGAAATACTGAATTTCCTTGAAACGGCCCTACGCTGCTCTTCCAAAGGAGACCCTTGTTTGGACAGACCCTCAGATATTCCTTTACTTTTTACCTTGTTTGAGCCACCTTGGCCGCAGCACTTCCACATTGGCTGGTAACCGCTCACCAAAGGTGAAACCTCCGGTTTATGACCCAGGTACTTCCACACCGAGAAGTTGGTCTCTTTTTGTTTCGTGCCTGAGCGCACATCTCACCCTCCCTTATTTTATCTCCGTCCAAGCAAATCGTCAAAATTTGAAAGACCTCCTTCAAGGTCGCCTTATTGAAACATCAGGAAAGATTCCAAACAGTAACGTCAAAAGCGTGTCTCATCACACCTTGGCATCAACTTATCAGTCTGCTCCCACTTCACTCCACTTCGATACCATTCCACTACGTGTCGCTCCCTTGCAAAGCAGACGCCAAGGCGGGGCAGCTGTAAACACGCCATTCCTGACGTCTCCTGAGAAAGTCTCATATTACTATACGACGCCCCGCGACGGCTTACGAATTTTGAATCGCTCGAGTGCTTCCTTTTCTTGAGTCTTCTTCCGCCCTTGTCAGCATCCGAAACCGTCTCGTCGCAGCATTCGGACGGCATCAACACCAGTCAGACGCATCGGAACTAGGAAGGGTATCTGTCGGGCGGCTGCCAACGCCTCGTCTGAGGACCCAGGCGGGTCTTCATGGGGGCGTCCAGGCTCCTGGACGCCCCCATTATTTTTATTTATTGTTCAAAACCCAAAACACGAAAAAATATATATATTAATGGAGGCGTCCAGGTCCCTGGACGCCTCCATGAAAACAAAAATATAAAATATAAAATGCCAGTTGGCATAAAAGACAAAACAAAAAAAATAAAAATATATTTTCTTGGAGGCGTCCAGGCCCCTGGACGCCTCCATCAACTCACTCACGGGGCGCCGCCCACCGAACGACGATTTGTCGTGTGTGAAAGAATCCAAATTGTGGAGACGTCCAACCGGCTGGACATGCCCATTTCCAAATCACGGGTCGCCGCTACAAAACCACGTGTTGTGTTAAACCGCGTGCGACTTTCGGTGGAGTTCGGTGGGACTTATGGAGGCGTCCAGACCCCTGGACGGCTCCATGAAAATATTCGGAAAAAAATGAATAAAAATAGAATAAAATATATTTTTTGCCCTGATGGAGGTGTCCAGGGTCCTGGACGCCTCCACCCTCCAGAGCCCTATAAATAGAGGCCAACCCCCTCAGTTCTGCGGGAGCTTCTAAGAGGTCCGATAGGCTGCCGGAGCCCAGAGGCTACCGGAGTCATTTCTAACCCGTGGGGTCTTTTGTAGGTGGAGGTTCTGCCGGCTTCTCGGGTGCCCACGCTCGCGAGAGGAAGGTCGTCTTCATCCACCGCGCTTCCACGTCGTCCCTACGCTGCCGGAGCTCCGCCGGATTTCACCATCGGCACATCCAATAAGCCAATCCTTTCCCTTTCTTCGTAGTTCTTTTGCATTCATCATCTCCCATCCTCTATCCCCCTTCATAAGGGCGCCTCTTCTTATATACTTCTTGCATCCATCATCTCATTTTCCTCCTACTCGAGTCCGAGAGGGGTTTAAAAGATAACACCAACCAGATGTGTGTCTTGCCATCATTTCGTTATTTATATTGCAAGGATTTGAATACTACACCTTCATCTTTCTAATCCACTCGTTACTTATTTGTCGTTATTTTACAATGGTACCCAAGGAAAGCCCTCTCCGTCGGCCGGCCGAAGGGGGAGGAAGAAGCAACCCGCCATCTCCCGCTCTTGAGGTAGGCGCGATCACTTTCTTTATTTTGGGGTCTTTTGACCCCTGGCGATCACATCTTGTTCTCGAGGCCGCGGTGAGTCACTTCCCCAATGGCCGTTTAAATTCCCGTTCTTATATTCTATTTATATTCTGTTATATTCTGCTCATATTCTCGAGGCCGCGGCGAGTCACTTCTCCAATGGCCGTTTAAATTCCCGTTCTTATATGTTATATTCTTATCTATTCATATTCTCGAGGCCGCGGCGAGTCACTTCCCCAATGGCCGTTTAAATTCCCGCTCTTATATTCTCTTTATATTATGTTATATTCTTATCTATTCATATTCTCGAGGTCACGGCGAGTCACTTCCCCAATGGCCGTTTAAATTCCCGCTCTTTATATTCTCCTTATATTCTGTTATATTCTTATCTGCTCATATTCTCGAGACCGCGGCGAGTCACTTCCCCAATGGCCGTTTAAATTCCCGCTCTTTATATTCTCCTTATATTCTGTTATATTCTTATCTGCTCATATTCTCGAGGCCGCGGCGAGTCACTTCCCCAATGGCCGTTTCAATTCTTACTATTTAATTTCTGCACCATTCCCGTCCCCCCGAGGCCGCGGCGAGTCACTTCCCGCTATGGCCGTTTAACCCCCATATCTTGCTATATTACATGTGTCCCGCTCGCCCCGCCGGAGTAATCTCCCGTGGTGGCCCCTTCTCTCTTCTCTTATTTCTGTGTTGCAGCAAACAAAAAGGAGCCCGCGCGCTCCGCGTCTTCTTCGCTCCCCGAACCGCGTGACGTCGCTCACAACCGTGTCTCCCATCCCTTGCCGATTCGAGTCCCGGATGAGCGAGTCTCGATCCCTGTGCTGACCCGTGGTCTGACTGATGCTGGGCATCATGTGGGGGCCACACATGAGGGTGTCGTGGGGTCCCGGGAGATGGTGATTTCGGCTTGTGTCGCCGTGTGACGGTGTTGGTACAAGGAGCGTTCCGCGTACCTGCGATTGTGACGTGATTTTCAGTTGACTTGAGAGTCTACTCCTTTAGTGACCCTCCACTAGTAGTAGCCTACCAGTACGCGGTACCGATCGCACCAGGGAGTGGTGTACGGACTTACCCTTAGAGGCGGTTTGTGGACCGGTTGCCATCGGGCCCCACGTCTTGCAGCCAGAGTCCGGCTGAGGGGAAAACCGGTCAGAGGACCAGACTAGGGACGCGCGGTCTGTGTGTGCACACGTGGTTGGGGACAGTGGGCGCACGTCGACGGGCGTGACCCCAGCTAGTCACTTGTTCGTGGTTACTTGTACGGTGTCCGCGCCTTTGGTAGGAGCTACCACGCCAGGCGGATCACCTGCGGCGCGGTGTAAGACGTCAGGGGACGCTACCGGCTGTGCTTCTAATGGGAGATACTCCTGTCGAGTACGGAGTGACAGACTGTCAGTCGTGTGTTTCCGACCTTCGGGTTTTGTTGGGTTGACCGTTGAGCTTCGGTTGTCTCACCGGACACGTGTGCCGGTTTGCGTGCCGTAGGGTCTTTGTTGTGTAGAGTACATGGCTTTCCTTTCCGAGGTACTCTCCTACCGCTAGCGTAGTGGTTTCCCATTTTATGAGGTAGGGTTCGAGTGATGCCTACTGAGTCTTGTTCCGAGACTCATTCCCTGCGTGTTTTCACCGTGTTTCAGGTGAGGCGCCGCCCCAGGGGAGCGCGTCTGGGGTGCAGCATGGTGCGGGTGCCCAGAGGTAGTGCCAAAGGTCAAAGCCGGGGTATGCCCCGTGTAGCTGTACTTTTCTTTCTTGTCTCTGTACTAGTTGTGGACTACTACTGTTGTTGTTATTTTCAATTGTGGACCATGTAAAATGCTAATTTATTTCCTACTTAATATTATAACTGTTTAATTTCTGTAATTATTTGTGATACTTGCGTAGTTTCCACACCATCCTTCTAACCCTTCCGAGTCTTCTGACTCGTGGGTGGCAGTGCAAGTCTCGGGTTATCGGGCCTTTCCGGTAATCGGATTCTTGGGTCGTTACAGCTGGTATCAGAGCGCCGGTTGTGGAATTACATGAGAATCATAGGTAATTGTAGTGGTCCACTAGTCCACAACGATGATGCACATGTGACGCTGGCATTGGGCACCGCGTGTTTGTTTTGACCATGCCGTTTTCGTATTTTCTATCTTTTGCTTCAGGAGCGAGCATGGCGCCGAGGAGGAGCACTCGCTCTCAGCAGGGGCAGTCGGCTGGAGGTTAGGAGATCTAGCAGGGGGTCCAGAGGGACCAGGAGGAGCATAGTGGAGTGCCACCAGGAGCTACCGAGGCCGCGGATACCGCGAGAGTTCCAGGGGCCGAGGATTTCTTCCGTGGCATGTATCAGCTTATGTCTCAGCAGTTCGGCGGAGAGGCTGGTGAGGGCTCGTCAGTTAGGGGTGGGCCAGGCCGAGCAGTGTGGGACTTCTTGCAGTTCCATCCACCTTACTTCAGCAGCCAGGCAGACCCTGATGCGGCTCGTGATTGGCTTGACGAGATGGAGCGGGTGTTCAGTTCTGCGAAGAGTGCTGCCGAGCACAGAGTGGTATTGGCCTATAACCAGTTGCAGGGTACGGCTCGGAAGTGGTGGTCTTCCGAGTGGAAGACGTCCTTTCAGCTTCGTCCACTTGAGCAGGTCGAGTGGGATGACTTCGTTTCCAGATTATGTTGCTACGCAGCGGATGCGGGAGTTTCTGGAGCTGGTGCAGGGCGACATGTCCGTGTTGCAGTACAGGGCCCAATTTGTCGAGCTGGGTCGGTATACACCTCACATCATGGAGCATGAGAGGGTGAAGACCGCGCAGTTTGTTCAGGGCTTGAGGCAGGAGCTGAGGCACCATCTCATCGCAAACGGGGCCACTGATCCAGAGACAGCGTCTCGTGTTGCGGCTTCCTTGGAGATGGATATGCAGAGGACTCGAGGACCGATCAGCCAGGGACAGTCTCTATCAGGCCGCAGCTAGCAGTCGGCTACCCAGCAGCAGGGTTCTTTCTAGCATGCGATGAGTGGTTCAGGAGTGCCGACATAGGCAGCGTCGGTGACATGATATGCGTCCTTTGGCACGAAGGTCAAGAAGTTTTTCAAGAAAGGGTTCGGCAAGAAGAAGCCCAAGGATCAGGGGCAAGCTTCATCGGGCAGTGTACAACAGCCAATCCCCTTGCAGCGTCAGGGATCAGTGGGTGGGTTGCGAGGACCGTGTCCACGGTGTAGTGGGTTCCACCCAGGCAGGTAGTGCACGGCGCCGATTATATGTTTTCGGTGTGACCAGCCAGGGCACATGGCCCGTGACTGTCCTCAGAGGCCGCCGCAGCAGCAGGTTCCCCAGCAGCAGAGGCAGCAGCAACAAGGATAATATCCGCCGCTACCCAGGTCAGCTAGCATGGGAGGCAGGCAGAGAGCTCGAGGCTAGATCACGCACATGACCAGGGTAGAGGCAGTGGCGTCGCAGCTCGTGGAAGGTACCGTTCAGATTTTGGGTTGTGCGGCTCGGGTTTTGTTTGATTCTAGCGCGTCTCATTCGTTTATTTCGGAGGATTTCGCGTTGAGCGTCAAGGAGCCGGTGACCCAGTTGTCCTGTGATTTGGCAGTGGAGTTGCCTTCGGGTGATTTCATGATCACTCCGTATTGTTTCGATCAGGTTCCGATTTGGATCGAGGGACGGAGTATGCCAGGCATGTTGTATGCGTTGCAGCTTCGGGATTATGATGTGATTTTAGGCATAGATTGGCTCGAGACTCATGGAGCGGTGGTGGATTATGGAATGAAGAGGGTCTACTTCCAGCATCCGAGCAAGCGGACCTTCTATTTCCAAGGTATCTGTTCCACCTCTTCTCGATTTCTCATCTCTGCTATTCGAGCCCGTCGATTGCTTGATTCTGGTTGTCAGGGTTTTCTCGTGTCCGTGGTTGTGACTGACCGGATGGAGCCGAATGTCGAGGACATTTCGGTGGTGTGGGAGTTTCCCGACGTTTTTCCCGAGGAGTTGCCTGGGTTACCTCCCATGCGGGAGATTGATTTCGTGATCGAGGTTGTGCCTGGTACGGGACCTTTGGCGAAGGCTCCTTACCGTCTGGCCCCCGCTGAGTTGAGGGAGTTGAGGGCGCAGTTGCAGGAGCTGTTGGCCAAGGGGTATGTTCGTCCTAGCTTTTCCCCTTGGGGTGCGCCCGTGTTGTTTGTGAAGAAGAAGGACGGTAGTCTGCGGCTGTGCATTGACTATCGGCAGCTGAATGAAGTGACCATTAAGAACAAGTATCCGTTGCCGCGGATTGACGATTTGTTTGACCAGCTTCAATCTGCGCGAGTGTTCTCACGGATTGATTTGCGGTCCGGTTACTATCAGCTGAGAATTCACGAGTCCGATGTGGAGAAGACTGCATTCAGTACGAGGTACGGGCATTATGAGTTTCTGGTGATGCCGTTTGGGCTCACCAATGCCCCTGCAGCCTTCATGGACTTGATGCAGAGGGTGTTTCATCCGTATTTGGAGCAGTTCGTGGTCATCTTCGTGGATGACATCTTTGTTTATTCGCAGTCTGCTGAGGAGCACGCGTACCATTTGGGTGTGGTACTGCAGACGTTGCGAGATCACCAGTTGTATGCGAAGCTCAGCAAGTGCGAGTTTTGGCTCAGCGATGTGCACTTTCTGGGGCACGTGATTTCTGGTGATGGCATTTCCATGGACCCCGCCAAGGTCGAGGCAGTAATGCAGTGGCCGAGGCCGAGGTCGGTGACGGAGATCCGGAGTTTCTTGGGGTTTGCGGGCTATTATCGCCGGTTTATCCAGGATTTTTCTCGCATTGCGGCCCCGATGACTAGACTCATGCGGAAGGATGTGCCTTTCATCTGGTCTGAGGAGTGTGAGCAGAGCTTCAGGGAACTGAAGAGATTGCTCACCTCGGCTCCAGTGTTGGTTTTGCCTTCTAGATCGGGAGGTTTCGTGGTGTGTACAGATGCTTTTCGGCGTTGGATTGGGTGTTGTGTTGATGTAGCATGGTAGAGTGGTGGCTTATGCATCTCGGCAGCTAAAGCCCCACGAGGAGAACTACCCAACCCATGACCTTGAGTTGGCGGCGGTGATCTTCGTGCTGAAGATCTGGAGGCATTATCTGTACGGCGAGAAGTTTGAGGTGTTCACTGACCATCAGACTTTGAGGTATGTGTTTACCCAGAGGGACCTGAACCTCAGGCAAAGGCGTTGGATGGAGTTCATGAAGGATTATGACATCACCCTGTCTTGTCGCCGATGCCTTGAGTCGGAAGGTTGCAGTCAGTGCCTTGATGTTGAGGAAATGGAGGCTCTGGGAACAAGTGCCCGAAGTATCTTTCAGGCTCAAGATTCCCCAAGAGCCAGGGTTGGCGGTACTTGCGAGTCTGACTGTCACTCCTGCTATCCATCGTCAGGTGACAGAGGCTCAGCACGCGGACCCTGAGTTGCCCCGGATTTTGGCAATGACTGATGTGGAACTCGGCGAGGACGGTGCTGCGAGGTTTCGCGGCAGGCTGTATGTCCCAGTGGAGAAGAAGGTTCATCGTGCGGTGTTACGTGAGGCTCATGGGAGCAGGTACACCGTACACCCGGGTACGACGAAGATGTATCGGAACTTGCGAAGGCAGTTCTGGTGGCCTGGCATGAAGAGAGATGTCACAGAATTTGTGGCCAGGTGCCTGATCTGTCAGCAGGTGAAGGCGGAGCATCAGCGACCAGGAGGTACTCTCCAGCCCTTAGATATTCCTGCGTGGAAGTGGGACCACGTGACCACGAATTTTGTGGTGGAGTTGCCGAGGACCCCGAGTGGGCAGGACAGTATTTGGTTGCTGGTGGATAGGCTGACGAAGGTGACTCGGTTGTTATCAGTCAAAGTCAGCTGGAGCATGTCCAAGTTGGCTCGTTTGTATGTGGAGCGGATCGTTCCGTTGCATGGGGTTCCCATTTCGATGGTGTCGGATCGGGATCCGCGCTTCACTTCTGGATTTTGGAGGAGTTTCCAGCGAGCTCTTGGCACGGAGTTGGCATTTAGCTCGGCGAATCATCCTCAGTCTGATGGTCAGTCTGAGAGGACCATCCAGACTTTGGAGGACATACTGAGATCATGCTGCCTGGAGTGGCAGGGGAGTTGGATTCACCACCTACCGTTGGTGGAGTTTGCCTATAACAACATCTATCATTCGAGCATCGGCATGGCTCCTTATGAGGCCTTGTACGGGCGTCCGTGTAGGACTCCACTTGATTGGTTTGAGGTGGGTGAGCGTGTTTTGATGGGACCGAAATTGGTACAGCAATGTGTGGATGTTGTGCACCTGGTTCGTCAGAACATGTTGGCGGCACAGAGTCGGTAGAAGAGCTATGCTGACCGTAGGAGGCAGCCCCTCGAGTTCGCCGTGGGCGATCATGTGTTCTTGAGAGTTTCTCCGATGAAGGGGGTGATGCGTTTTGGACGGCGTGGGAAGCTGAGTCCCCGCTACATTGGTCCTTTTGTGATCTTGGAGCGCATCGGTGAGGTTGCTTACCGGTTGCAGTTATCCCTTGAGTTGGCGTCGGTGCATGACGTGTTCCACGTCTCGATGTTGCGGAAATATATGCCCGATGACTCTCATGTGCTCGAGATTTCTGTTTGGCCTGAGGTGACTCCAGTTCTTTCCCTCCCAGAGTTTTCGATCCGCGTGGAGGATAGGCAAGAGCAGCGCCTGCGGAACAAGGTCATCCCCTTGGTAAAGGTGGTGTGGCAGTGGCACTCTGGTGGTGAGGCTTCTTGGGAGCGTGAAGACGAGATGCGTCAGCAGTTCCCGTACCTGTTTGAGTGAGTCACCCTCTTCTTTCCCCTTAGGTTGTTCTCAATTTCGAGGACGAAATTCCTTAAGGGGGGAGGGCTGTAATATCCCGGATCTTTCGGATCCTTCTTTGTGGGTCCCGAATCTGATTTTTCGGAGCGTCCAGCTCCGTTGTGTCCGAAATTTCGTTTCGGACATCCTTCGTGTTCGGATTGGCGCGATCCGGAGTTGTTTCGGAGGCCCGGAGGCGTTCCGCGTGTGTTTTCCGATTTCCGGTGTGTGTTTCGACTTTTCCTTCGGAAGCTCGCTGCGGGTGGACCGGGCCGTTCGCCTAGGCACGAGTGGTACCGTTGCGATAGGCGCGTTCCGAGGATTTCGAAAACGTATTTTTCTATTTTTTGATATTTTTCTGAAAAATCGGATTTTCTATATATTCCCATTTCTTTTTCTTTTCCTTTTCTTTTCCCTTTCTCTTTCTTCTTCTTCCTCCCTTCTCTCCCGTGAGCGCTTCCACCGTGACCGGCCCCCCTCTTTCGGTGCTAGCCCCGGCGCCATCCCCTTCGGCTGCGGACGCGGAAAGGCGACGACATCGTGGCATAGGCGGCGGCGTGGTGATCGTGGCGGTGTTCGGTGCTCGGCGAGAGCGTGGGAAGTTTGTGAAGTTTCAAGCGATTCTTGAGGATCGGCGGTGATCCGCCACGTTTCGGACAACCCCGAGGTAGGGTGACGATCCTCTATCTCCGTGCTTTCCTTTCCCGTGATTTCTAGGCCGACAGGGAGCCGAGAGGGATTCGTTTGAGCTCGGGACGGGAAATGCATGCTTTGGGGGTTTGAGTGCCGATCTAGAGTTTTACCGCGCCATTTGGAGTTTTGGGGGCATCATTCGGTGCTCTAGGGCGTGGGGACGAGTTCTCCCATTGTTTCCCCATCACCCGGGGGTGATTGGGGCGTGGAATGGTGTTTTAGGCCGTTTCCCGCCGTTCTCAGTCTTCCGAGGTGATCGCGGTCCACCAGTGACCGTTTTCACTGGTCGCGGTCAGGCGGGGACCGCTTTCAGCAGGTTTTGAACCGTTGGGGCTTTAGAGTGTCGGTGGGCAGACGCGGTCTTGCGACAGACCGTGACTGTTGGTCGCGGTCTGGTGGCAACCGCGTTCACCGTGGGGATCGGCACAGACCTCGAGGCATTTTTTTGACCGTTGGTTTCCAGTCGCGGTCTCCTGGAGACCGCTACTGTGTGAACACGGTCACCGGGTGACCGCGTTTATTATTCTTGCGCCAGGGTGGTCGCAGTTCCAGGAGGACCGCGACTGTGTGGTTGCGGTCCAGGGCAGACCGCTACCATAGGAGGCGGTCCTCCGGCGACCGCGTCTCCCATCCCTTGCCGATTCGAGTCCCGGATGAGCGAGTCTCGATCCCTGTGCTGACCCGTGGTCTGACTGATGCTGGGCATCATGTGGGGGCCACACGTGAGGGTGCCGTGGGGTCCCGGGAGATGGTGATTTCGGCTTGTGTCGTCGTGTGACGGTGTTAGTACAAGGAGCATTCCGAGTACCTGCGATTGTGACGTGGTTTTCCGTTGACTTGAGAGTCTACTCCTTTAGTGACCCTCCACTAGTCGTAGCTTACCAGTACGCGGTAACGGCCGCACCAGGGAGTGGTGTACGGGCTTACCCTTAGAGGCGGTTTGTGGACCGGTTGCCGTCGGGCCCACGTCTTGCAGCCAGAGTCCGGTTGAGGGGAAAATCGGTCAGAGGACCAGACTAGGGACGCGCGGTCTGTGTGTGCACACGTGGTTGGGGACAGTGGACGCATGTCGACGGGCGTGACCCCAGCTAGTCACTTGTTTGTGGTTACTTGTACGGTGTTCGCGCCTTTGGTAGGAGCTACCACGCCAGGCGGATCACCTGTGACGCGGTGTAAGACGTCAGGGGACGCTACCGGCTGTGCTTCTAGTGGGAGATACTCCTGTCGAGTACGGAGTGATAGACTGTCAGTCGTGTGTTTCCGACCTTCAGGTTTTGTCGGGTCGACCGTTGAGTTACGGTTGTCTCACCGTGGCACGTGTGCCGATTTGCGTGCTGTAGGGTCTTTGTTGTGTAGAGTACATGGCTTTCCTTTCCGAGGTACTCTCCTACCGCTAGCGTAGTGGTTTCCCATTTTACGAGGTAGGGTTCGAGTGATCCCTACTGAGTCTTGTTCCGAGACTCATTCCCTACATGTTTTCACCGTGTTTCAGGTGAGGCGCCGCCCCAAGGGAGCGCGTCTGGGGTGCAGCGTGGTGCGGGTGCCCAGAGGTAGTGCCAGAGGTCAGATCCGGGGTATGTCCCGTGTAGCTGTACTTTTCTTTCTTGTCTCTGTACTAGTTGTGGACTACTACTGTTGTTGTTATTTTCAATTGTGGACCATGTAAAATGCTAATTTATTTCCTGCTTAATATTATAATTGTTTAATTTCTGTAATTATTTGTGATACTTGTGTAGTTTCAACACCATCCTTCTAACCCTTCCGAGTCTTCGGACTCGTGGGTGGCGGTGCGAGTCTCGGGTTATCGGGCCTTCCCGGTAATCGGATTCTCGGGTCGTTACAGGTTAGGTGACTGGGTGCGGTTTTTTCCCTGACTGCGACAGTTCCCTAACGATGCAATCGAGAACTGCCAATGCCCTTGTCTCTGGTTGCGTGGCGGCAATTCCGTGACTGCCGGGTCTGCCTAGCAGTTGAATGACGGTCCATTTGGCCCAGAGTGTTGTTATTGCTGCTTATGTTTCTGCTTGTCTTGTCTTGATCTCGTGGTCTGCCCGTGACCCGTGGGTGTCTGTTGACGTCCTATGAGGGCAGTGACCATGATGGGACAGCCAGGGATGCTTGTGCTTACTGCGTGTGGGTCTATGCGTCGGTTGTTTGTGTTGGTGTTGTCTGGCTCCGGTCAACCGGGGGTTACCCAGGGGTTGACAGGTGGCTTTGTGTGTCTCGACGGTTCTGTCCAGCTCGAGACATTGATTCTGGAAACCTCGAGGTGTCATCCTACCTCGGTCCGTGTGTCTAGGCGTGCTGAGGGTTCTCGGTGTTCCCTCAGGCCTCTGTGTGTTGTTTTCTTGCGGAGTGTGTTGTTTTCCCTGGCTTAAGAGTTAGACCGATTGGCGGATTGTTCAGCTGTTCGTGACGATCTTTCCTTTGAGTCGTCCGACTCAAGGATCGTTGCGCTGGTAGGTCTAGTTGCCTTGTCCTGAGTCGGTCGGCAATTGTCTGTACTGCCATTGGTGCTTGGAAGTACGGGTGATAGTGTCTGTTTAACATGTCTGTACTTCGACACTTGTGTTTTGGGTCTCTGTGTTCGTGAGCCTCCACTTTCAGTTACCCTCGACTTTCAGTTGTCGACCCACCTCAGGAGTGGTGGGAGGGGTGTTCCTGTTAAACGGTTCCTAAGCTAGTTCCGTGGGCTCCCGGCTCGGTTACCGTAGCGTTCTACGGGGGGAGAATACTAGCTAGAGGCCTGGCTTAGGCGAGAGTCAGTGTGTGTACACGTGGTTAGGGGCTTGTGGACGAGGCGCTGACGGGCGTTCCCCTGACTAGTTACTCGAATTCAGTTGCTGTTCTGGTTTGGGTCCGGTCAGCGTGTACTGGAGTCTCCGCCTGTTTGGTTAGGCGTTGTTAGACTCGGTACGTGGGGAGCATCATAAGACGTCAGTGGACGTAGCTGGCTATGGAGAGGCACTCCCATCACGTGACACGTGACTCTCGACGTTTCTGTGCGTCGCAACCTTCCCAGGTTAGCCTTTCTGTGGCTGTACTCGAGGTCAGTGTTCTGTCGCCTCCGCGACGTTCTGGTCGTGCGTGGGGTAGTGTGCACGATGTCCTGGTCGTGTTGTCGGTTATTGGTCTAGGTTTTCCTAGGCTTTCTTGTTGTCCATGCGGGTCTTCGCTTTAGGCCTGGCGTCTTGTCAACAGATCGGCAACTCCTGACTGTGTCAGCTCTGAGTCACCTTCATGTTGTTGCTTGGAGTAGTTTGGGGTGCCGAGGTTAGTTCGGTAGCCGTTGTTTGGCACGGGTTCTTCCCCCTCTCCCTTAGTTGCTCCCTACTCCCGCTACCCGTCTGTTCCTTTACTGCGTTCTAGTGTAGACTTGCAGCTTTCTAGTGTAGCTTTCCTGTTTGGCTACTACTGTTGTTTACCCTGTAGTTTTAGTGTGTTACTGCGTGTTTTTCAATGGAGATCCGCGTCACCCCTACTGAGCCAGTGAAACGTGGCTCACCCATACTTTTCAGGTGGGGTGATGTTCGTTCTGCTTCCGTGGCTCCTGGATCTGCGTGCTGTTGTCGCCAGCTGGTACCCTCGTCGGGCTTCCCCCTGACTTTCTGGTACGTCTTTCTTTTCTGTCGACTGTACTTGGTAGACTTGCTGTCTTTCCTTTGGACTTGACTCTGGGTATATAATTGTTAATTGTAATCTGTTAATTAAAAAGTAATTTTATTTCTACTATTTTAACAACCCGATCTAATGAAATTTAATTGCTTACTGCTATATCTATCAGTTCAATGTACTACGCGACAATCCTTTTTCCCTTCAGAGCTTTACCGCTCTTGGGAGGCCTCGTGGGTTCCAAGTGGTATCAGGTGTATTCGATTATCCTATCGGGTATATCTGGTATCTGGGATCCGGGTCGTCACAAGTGATCTCTGAGAGATTTTAGGTTCCGGTTGGTAGCTGCGAGTGACTGGTAAGGCTAGTCTCGTAGTCGACCATGGTAAGATGTGTATTGCTTGGGGACCCGTGTGCATGGGTTGCCGTGTTGGTGATCAGGTTGATGTGAGTTTGGATGGCACTTTCCTCCCCTAGAGACGTGTGCCATGAATTGTTCCGGTGGTGTCTCATGGCTCTGTGGTAAGGGCAGAATCGAGATTGGCAGGTGTCCACTTGGATTATTTGAGACGAAGGTTTCGATGAGACAAGACGGAAGAGTGACGCCTGTGGGCTAAGGCCTTTGGATAGAGATTGGCATCGGAATGGTGGTGCTTGGTTTGTGACCAGCATGGGAAGATTTCTCTGTAAGTCTGAGTCGAGTGAGGTGATAACCGGAGACTCCTGAGTCTTGTCGTTGGTTTTGTCGTGCTCCCCTGAGAGGGTTGAGTTGGCACGATGATCGAGATCGAATGCGATGTCCGAGAGAAGTTCAGCTTGAGATGTGATATGGGTATGTGTGTGAGTCAGCAGATGGCCCATCAAGGTTTGAAATGTGCCCTTCGGATTTGGTGTAGAACTAGGAAAGAAGGAAGAAGTTGAGCAAGAGGAGGGTTTCCCGTTGACGAGCAGTTGGCGACCAATGGATGATCTTTTCACAGACAGTAGATACTGTTGGTTGTGCATCATGAACGGTGAGAGCCGTGTATCAGTGAAGCCTTTTTGGTGGTCGTTCTGTGGTGTGTTTTCCGGATGGGATCTGGGCTTTGTTGAAGTTTGAGTTCTGACAGAGTTGGTCATGTACTGTTGTGAGCTGATGGAGGCTCTGTATTCATTGTTCCCTTGAGTAGGGCATGAAACCAGTCAGCTGGTTGTGAAGCTGATGTGTGAATTATCCGTCGACCATAGGATGGATCGGTAGCTGTTTCTCGTGACGAGGACTGTCTCCTAGGTGAGCGAGACGGTGGCAGCGGTGCCATTATTGGTTTTCCTTGTGACTGAGGTGATGCCGGACTTGTGGCTTTGTGTTACGCCTGCTCTGATGCCCGGTGTGTGCGGCGTGTAGAGCGAGGTGTCGTTCGTGATTGTAGTCTGGCTAGGTCCCTCAGGATAGGAGCTTTCGTGAGAATTGAGGTCTTTCTGTGCTGGGGCTCTGACAGCGTTGTCAGTTGGTTCGATGTTCTTCCCCTGTGACTTGGCGCTTGTCCTGAATTTTGAGGACAAAATTTGTTTAAGGGGGGAGGGCTGTAATGCCCCGTATTTTTCGGATAATTTTCGTGGGTCTCGGAGTGTGTTTTGTGCTTTACGTGTGTTTTCCTTGATATGTTTTCGGAACACTGTGCAGGGTGAACCGTGGCGTTCTCCGACTCCGAGACAGTACCAGCGCGTTGTGCTCCTCCCGAGGATTGCGGAGGTAATTTTTAGTATTTTTTGATATTTTTTGGAATTTCCATATTTTTCCTATAAATAACCCACTTACCCTCTCTCTCTCCCCATTCCCTCTTTCTCTTCTCTCTCACGTTCTCTCCTCTCCCCTTCTCTTCTGCCCGGGCGGCCGACATAGATGGATGAGGGCGAGGCGGCGATGGTGGGAGGCGAGGAACGAGGAACGAGTCAAGGATCGAGGGCCGGTGGCGCGTGGAAGCTCGGTGGTGCATTAGTGAACCGGCGAGAGTTTCGTGGTGTTTTCTTCGTGGATCGGCGTCCACAGCGCGTCAAATCTTCGGTGGAGGTAGGGTGATGGACCCCTAACTCGCGTATTTCATTTCCCGTGAGTTTGGTAGGCCGTGGCGAGCCGAGCGTGGGTTTATTAATGTTTTGGGGAAAATCCATGATTTTGGGGTGTGAGCCTGATCTAGAGTTTTGATCAAATTTTTGGGCTTAGAATGGGTCCTCTCGACGCTAGAGAGGTTGGGAACTAGTTTCCCCTTGTTTTCCCCTTCGCGTGGGCGCGAACGGGGCGTGGAATGGACTTTCCCGTCGTTTTCGCCATTTTTGGGCTCGTGACGATTTAGCGGTCGTTCCAGAGACCGCTAGGGGCGCCAAGCGGTCATGTGGAGACCGCTAGGGTTTCCCTATGTCGGTTCCAGGCTGGCGGTCATGCTATAGACCGCCAGGGGGTTTAGCGGTCCAGAGGTAGACCGCTAGCCTGTGCGTCGCGGTCCATGGGTAGACTGCCATGCTCTTGGTAGTGGTCAGAGCAAGATCATTTTCTATTTTGGAGTAGTTCGAGGTCGGTCGGGTAGCGGTCTCGCGACAGACCGCTAGGCGATGCCTAGCGGTCAGGCAAAAGGCCACCACCTTCCTAGCGGTCTGAGAGGTGACCGCTAGTGGTTACGAGTTCCTGAGGATTAGTGGTCCAGGGGTAGACCACTAGTCTCTCTAGTAGTCCAGTGGTAGACCGCTAGGCGATTCTTCATGTCCGTTTTGTGCGTGTTGGTCTCCGGTCGACCCGATTGTGACCCAGTGGTTGACCTTCGGCCTCGTGAGTGTCTCGAACATCCCTTGAGTTCCGTGACCGTGTTTCTAAGATGTCTGGAGGTATCGTGTTACCTCGCTTAGCGTGCGCATGAATTTTGGAGATCCGGGTGACCCCATGTGTTTCGGGCTTTCGTGTTACGCTCGATCAAGTCACCGTGTATCGGTGTGAGTGCGGTGGGGTTCCCCCGCATGTCGTGGGTTTCTGCGGAAGATGGTTCCTGACTGGGCCAAGTGTAGGGCCTTGGACTGCGAGTCCAGTCATCCAGATTGGGGTGGAGGTTTCCCTCTTTTCCCAGGGATGGGGAATCGGCGTGGTGGCTTGTGAGCTGCCTTGGGAACCGTACTTCTGTGCTTTCCGCGTGGGCCATGTGTGTGGCCTTGGACTGTGAGTCCAGTTGCCCAGCTTGGGGATGGAGGTCTCTCGAGTTCCCTTTTGAGGGGATGGTCTCAACGGCTCATGAGCTGCCTCGGTATTTATGCTATCGTGATTTTAGACCTAAGGATTAGGCTAGATTAACGGCATTGTGTCGTTGTGTACGACGGTCTTGACCCCGAGTCTCGTGACTCAAGGACCATTGGATTTAGTGAGTCTAGAGGACTGTCCAGAGTCCAGTGGCTCGGCGCCACTTGGTTCTTCTCGACTTTCGCACAGGGTGCGTGTGTGGTTCTCGGAGTTTCTCCTCGGAGAGTGGTCACATCAGTGACTCCCCACTAATCGTAGCCTTCCGACACGCGAGTGGTCCCACCAGGGAGTGGTGGCGAGGCTACCCCTGAGAGACGATTTTTAGGCTGGTTACCGTCGGGCCCCACGTCTTGCAGCCAGAGTCCGGCTGAGGGGAAAACCAGTCAGAGGCCAGACCTAGGACACATGGTCTGTGTGTGCACACGTGGTTGGGGGCAGTGGACCCACGCTGACCAGCGTAACCCCAGCTAGTTCTTATTCTGTGGTTACTAGTACGGTGTCCTCGTTCCACTAGGGGTCGAGGGGGACACTGAGACGCGGTCTAAGTCGTCAGTGGACGCATCCGGCCTTGCTTCTGGTGGGCAAGTACTCCTGTCACGTGAGACGTGACTCTCCTATTTTTTCGGGTTTCGTTTCCCGTCTGCGAGACGCGGTTCCCCCGACTGTTTCAGGGAGTGTTCCCAAGGTAGAGGTCTAGGGTTTCCGGTGAGCGTCACCGAGGGTTTTCCTTAGACGGTGTTAGGTCCACAACTGCGAGGTCGTGATTGTTCCTTCTGGCGACATAGCCAGAGGTTCTCTCGTTAGTTCGGTAGTCTCCCGACTGTTAGATCGGGGCGTACTTTTTCGATACAGTAGGAGTAGCTGTAGTGCCGAGTTTTGACCGGCCACCGGTTCGCTGTTCCTGCTGTAGTTGTAGCTGTTTTTCCTTTCCGCTACCACCGTTGTTCTCGGTTGGGGTCCCGCGGGATCCCTACTGAGCCAGTGACAGGAGGCTCACCCCTGCGTTTCAGGTGCAGCGGTTCTTCCTCGAGGTTCGAGGGTGCTGTGCGGAGGTTCTTAGTTGCCAATTTGTCGGGCCGAGTGTTCACTCGACGTTGGGTACGTTCTCTGCCTTAGACTGTACTTTCTGTTGGACTGGACTCTGTTGTTGTAGTTGTTTATTTATTTCTATTAATTGTTGAATTGTCATGCTTTATTTCCTATTTCTTTGTACCTCCACACTCCTTTTAGCCCTTCCGAGCCCTCTCGGCTCGTGGGCGGCGGGCCAGGATTCGAATGGTATCGGGCTCCTCCCGGTATCTGGATCTTGAGTCGTTACAAGATTCGTCCCGAGTCGAGTCTTCCTCATAAATCTCTCCCTGCTGCCCCTCGAATTTCTGATCACTCTTGGACCCCCGGGGGCTCATCCCTCTTATGATGTGGACCCCGGGGACTCCCTCTGCTGATGAGTGAACATGGATGGTTTATGTTTCGGCAAAAGATTTTCAAGACCACACCCCGGAAACGGAATTGTGGCAGCCCCGGTCAATAGGATCCCTAGCAGGCTCGCCCTCGGGACTCCTCTATAGTCGGCTCGGGTTTACGGGGTCGTTGCTTTCGAGCGCACCCTCTGTGTTTCGGGGTCACCTCGGAGTCCTCTCCGTGGATGGTGTCCCCCATTTGTCCCCCAAACGCCTTAGGTTAAGGGGAGATGCTGTCAAATTTTCGCCAAGAAATCTTAAACAAGAATCTAATAAAGAACTAAAGGAATGAATGAAATACACAAGCTATAAAAAAATCTGAACTAGCACTATATGCACATAACTGAGCTGATGATGAGAATTGCAATTTTGAGGACACATGTACTAAAATCTGAAACCTGAAAGTGTTGGGGTTGCAACAGGCAAAACAGAGAGGGAAATTGATCAAACACAGGCTTTGAAGTTGCTACAAACACAAATGAAGAAATATGATGACTGAATGCAATTCTGAACATACACAGGGTTGTTGTTCAAACAAAACAAAGAAGAAGAAATATCCAAGAAAAGACACAGAATCTGAATTGCCATTCTTGCATTGCATTTAGGTCCCCGGGTCCTTTCCCTTTCTTCTTAGCATTTCATGTCTCCCTCATGGGCATATAGTTAGGTTTGCATGGTTCATGCACCAGATCTGACACGGGAGTTGTAGACACGCTATTTCTGACATCGTCTTGAGTAAATCTCATATTACAATATGACGCCCCGCAGTGGCTTTCGCATTTTGAATCGCTAGAGTGCTTCCTTTTCTTTGGTCTTCTTCCGAGAGTGTGGCACTTCTTCGGAATCTGAGAAAAGCCCCCCTCACTCAGGAAATCACACGGCATGCGGACGACGTCGCTACCAACCGGACGTACCAAAAAAATCTGAACTCGAAGACGTCTGACGGTTTGATGCCGACAACCTTTCAGGACGAATCTGGCAGGACTTATTTGAGGCGTCAACTTGCCTGGACGCCTCAATCAAGAAAAATAAATAAATAAATAAATAAATAATAATAATATATATATATATATAATGCTTGAGGCGTCCAAGGGACTGGACGCCCCAATGTTCTAGGTCCGGACAAGCTCGATCTGCCGTCCGATTTGACGTTATGCAAAAATCCAAAACTTAACGACGTCCTGTCAGTTGGACGCGCCCACTCGTGAGGCACGGGTGCACCTCGAAACCACGCGCTTTCTCCACTATCTACGGCTTTCGACGATGATTCGGTGGGCGAAAATGGGGGCGTCCAGGGCCCCGGACGCCTCATCATTGAGGCGTCTAAGAGCCTGGACACCTCAATGAATATATTAAGATAAAAATAAAAAAATATATATATATAAATATTTATTGAGGCGTCTGTTCTCCTGGACGCCTCAACAGTGAGGCGTCCAAGTGCCTGGACGCCCCAATCATCTTTTCCTCTATAAATAGAGGACCCACTCCCTCGAAGGGAAGGGGCTTCAGATCTGATAGAGGAAGAAGAGACTCTGCCGGATCCCGTTTCTAACCCATGGGTCTTTTGTAGGGGGAGGCTCTGCCGGCTTCTCGGGTGCCCGCGCTAGCGAGAGGAAGGCTAGCTCCATCCGTTCTGCTTCCACGTCGTCCTCACGCTGCCGAAGCTCCGCCGGATCCCGCCATCGGCACCTTCAATAAGCCATTCTCTCCCCTTCTCTTTTGTTATTTCTATCGCATGCAACATCCCATCATCCGTCATCTCCTTTCATAAGGGAGATCTATTTTTATGCACGTTTGCACGATCCCCCATTCATCATAGCATTTTCCTCCTACTCGTGTCCGAGAGGAGTTTAAAAATAACACCAACCAGGTGTGTGTCTTGTCACGATTTCATTATTCTTCATCAAGGGACTAATACTACACTGCCATCTTTTCTGATGAATTTGTTATCTGTCTGTTTCTTCTTTTGCAAGGGTAACCAAGGAAAGTCCTCTCCATCGGCCGGCCGAAGGGAGAGGAAGAAGCAACTTGCCATCTCTCGCTTTTGAGGTAGGCGCGATCACTTTCTTTATTTTGGGATCTCCGGCCCCTGGTGATCATATCATATTCTCGAGGCCGCGAAGAGTCATTTCCCGCAATGGCCGTTTAAATTTTTGTCACTTATATTCTGTGTTGTTCTTATATCTGCTATATTCTCGAGGCCGCGGCAAGTCATTTCCCGCAATGGCCGTTTAAATTTCTGTCACTAATATTCTGTGTTATTCTTATATCTGTTATATTCTCGAGGCCGCGGCGTGTCATTTCCCGTAATAGCCGTTTAAGTTTCTGTCACTTACATTATGTGCTTCTTATATCTGCTATATTCTCGAGGCCGTGGCGAGTCATTTCCCACAATGACCGTTTAAATTTCTGTCACTAATATTCTGTGTTATTCTTATATTTGTTATATTCTCAAGGCCGCGGCGAGTCATTTCCCGCAATGGTCGTTTAATTTTCTCTCACTTACATTCTGTGCTTCTTATATCAGCACATATTCTCGAGGCCGCGGTGAGTCATTTCCCGCAACGGCCGTTTAAATTTCTGTCACTTAAATTCTGCACTTTTCCCATCCCCCGAGATCGCAGAGAGTCATTTCTCGCTATGACCATTTAATCCTCATATCTTATTACATTGCATCTGTCCCGCACGCCCCGCCGGAGCAATCTCCCGTGGTAGTCTCTCTCCTCTTCTCTCTTCTTTCTGTGTTGTAACAAAACGAGCCCTCGCGCGCGCTGCTTCGCCTCCTCCGACATTCCGCGTGACGTCGCTCACAGATTGGCGATCACGGTGGGACTTCTTTCGCTTTCCCTTGGTGACTCTTGCAACTTCGGCACCGCCTGTGCCTCTCCACCTTTGCGCCCTCGCGCACTCCAGTTGTGCTCACAGTAGCACTTTCAGTTCTTATCCCTCGTGCACCTCGTGCACTTCACCCCTAGTCCCTTGTGATTTATTGGGTGTTGATTATATCTTTGTTATCTCTGTTGTTTTCTTATGTTCTGTATATCTGGTCAACACTTCATTAAATGCATCCACCCTTTTTCTAGTTTTTTTTATTTTTTTTCTAAGGATCACCCTCTCTCGGTGAAGGAAGGACTCTCCGTTCGGGAATTCCTCTCGACGGACTAGAATCTCCTCCACCGGAACCTCCGTAAGTCCCCGACAGCGAAGGATTCCCTCCTCGTTCACTGGGCCGGTTGTACCGTTGAAGTTCCCCGGAGTTAGTCTATCCATTCGTGGTGAGACGAGAGACCCTAGTTGACACGGCGGTGAAACAAAAACTAACTAGGGTCCCTATTTTTGTGTGAACTTCAGATCTGGTTAAAAACACAAAAAAAATTATCAAAATCAAAACAAAAAAAGAGGGCGTAAAGGCATCCACTTGTTTGATAATTTCTGCTATCGGCTTGTTGGTGTATGTTTTTGCGTTCCGGAAGAATTTTGAGCATGGCTCACGAGTCTTTTGAGGAGGACCACCCTGGTCGTGGTCAATCAGTCGAGCCGCGAGTCCATGCTATGGACTCGGGTCCTTCTTATGAGCCCTCACGTGAGGTGCAGGTTACCGCAGGGGACACATCCCCACCACAGGACATCTCCTCTTTGCAAGGTGTCCTCGCCAACACGGAGCTTACCTCTGAGCAGCTCCGGGCCTTCCAGGCCATTCTGAAAGGGAAATCTGTTTCCCCCGCCCCCCAGGAGTCAACTCCAGCCATCGCACCCCTCCAAGAGTCGGTGCAGGCCATCCCATCTCCTTCACTAGCGCAAGCCATCCAGTCTCCCTCGCTTCACGGGCAGGCGAGCCAACAACCACCCTCATTCCAATTCCCTTCACAATCTCAAACCCCTGTTGTTCCCTACACACCGCTCCAGCCGGGGCCAACTGGCGGCGGCCCGGCAGCTCCCTCTCATTCGGGGTTTCCCCCTCAAGTCTCCGGGAGACATTTTTCTCCCCAGTGGCAGGTGCCACCTTCACCTCCCAAGGAGCTTGCCCAATCGCTCCTCAACAGGTTCAATAGAATGGACGAACAATTTTAAAATTTAAAGAAAATGGTGGACGTGAAATCCACCCCGTAGGTTGCTTTGCCAATCCTTCCGGTGATCCATCTTCCTCCCTCCGAAATGCCTACGTACCGCAGGTACAATGGCACTGGCAACCCCTTTATTCACCTCAAGGACTTCATGTATGAATCCTCCTATTGGCAAAATGGCCAGAGATCCCTGGCATACCTCTTTCGGAGATCATTGGATGGTCCTGCGCTATAGTGGTTCTATTCTTTGGAGCCCGGCGAGGCCGAGAACTTTGATACGGTGCAAAGAAGATTCTTGCAAAAGTATCGGGATAGGGTCGGTCCCTCTCTTTCCATTACCGACCTAGTGGCCGAGAAAATGAAGCCCGACGAAGATTTTGTCCGCTATGCCGACAGATGGAGGTCCCTGGCAGAAAGGATAAGATATACCCTCTCAGAGCCTGAACAAGTAAAGATGATTGTGTCCAATGCAACCCCACAGTTCAGGCACGTCCTGGCCATGAACAAGCTTACCACAATGGAAGAGCTCTATGAAGGGGCCCGATGTATATTCTAGTTAAAAATCCACTTAGAACAAAGAAGAAAAAGCATGAGAAGAAGAAGTATGCACGAGGTGCGAATAGGAGATGTGATCGCCAGAGACGCGAGGGCCTCAACGATATAACAATAATAAAATGGAGGAGGGATCGCGAAAAATACCTTGAAACGCGGGTGATGTGAGTGCTTCCTTCTCTTCCAATCGGCCGGCCGATGAAGAGAGTTCTTTCTATTGATTACCCTTGCAAAACAATCAAACACCAATAAAGATATGGATTAGAAATATGGTGAGTGTAGCATCAAATTCATGATAGATATGAGCATGAAAAATTGGGTATATGAACACACCTTAAGGGTGGTTGCCCTTAAACCCCTATGCAAAAAGGGTGCGGGAGATATGAATGATATGATATAAATAAAAGCTAAACAGTGTGCGAGAGTGCACTAAGGGGAAGTCTCTCAACGTGGTTGAGAAGAAAATATATATATGGGAGATGAAATATGATGCATGCGTATACGTATGAACTAATGAAAACAAAAGGAGAATAAAAGAAAGCAAGAGCCTGTGCTGATGGCTTTAGATGCTCGATGGGGAGGAGACTCCGATGGATGAAGAGGATGCTATGGTACGAAGGAGACCTCCTCCTTCAGCCAATGCAGCAACAGCAGCCCTCCTTCCTGCGTGAAAAAAAAGCAGAAGAAAAGAAAACAGAGAAAAATCAGGAAGAAGACTCGGAGGAATCAGAGGGAGGGAACCCTACAACAGAGCCGAAGGGCTCTATTATAGGGGAGAACCAAGAGATAGAAGGGATAAGAACGGGCAAGAGCCCAAGGAGGGAAAGATTAAGATGGAGAAGTGACCAAACAAAGCAAGGACTCTCTGGAAAAGGGCTGCGGTCGATTAGAACACGAAAGCCGAAACACGACCTGGAAAAGGGCGCCAATTCATAAATTGACGACCTGCAGAAGGGCGTTAATTTAAAACGCGTCTTGGAACAAGGCGTCAATTCAGAGATCATTTTTAGAAATAAATCTTTCTTCTTTTTTTTGAAAATTGTGAAACACGCCTCAACCAAAGGCGTTAATTAAAAACGCGCCCTACCAAGGGTCGTTAATTCAAAAATAATCAAAATATGGTTATTTTTCATTTCTCAATATTATTTTCTCATTTTTTAGGTGGAGGTGCATCTCAATGTGCTGATTCCAATGACTATTTTTGCGTATTTTTCTGACACCCGGAAGGCCACCAAATCACCTCTCAAAGGGGGTTAAAAATAATATTAAAAAAATCAATTTCAAAAGTGACGCCCGTGCATGTGTCGTGATTTCCAATTTTTTATATTTTTTTTTAAAAATCAAAATAACGTCTCTTGTTAAGTCGTTAATTCATAAAAAATTTCGAAAAAGCCTCAGAAAAATCCAGAAAAATAGAAAAATGAGAGGAATTGACGCCTAATGGAAGTGGCGTCAATTTTTAAGAAACGCCCAAGGTTAAGTCGTTATTTAAAAGACGCCCCACGTCAAGTCGTTAATTCCGGAAAATTCATAAAATAGAGAAAAATATCTAGAAAATCCAGAAAAATTCAGGAAAATAGGAAAAAATAAGAAAAGGGAGAAAAAAGGGAGAAATCCAAGAAAAGTGAGAAAAACCACTCAAACAAAGTTAATTTGAGGGTCAAATTGGGACATTACAAGGTAATATGAGATGTACTCACAGTAACGTCAATTTTGGCGTGTCTACAGCTGCCCCGCCTTGGCGTCTGCTTTGCAAGGGAGTAGAGCAAACTGAAAAGTAGATGTCAAGGTGTGATGAGACACGCAATCAACATCACTTGATGAGAATTAAATCAAAAGCTCGAGATGAAGCAATCTCGGAAAATCCAATGAAATCAACGATGTTTGGATAAAAGAGGGAGTGTGCACGCGGGCACGAAGGAGAATGATCAACTTCCAGCGCGGTGGAAGTACCCCAGGTCACAAAACTGTAGGTTTCACCATTGGGGAGCGGTTACCAGCCAATGTGGACGTGCTGCAGCCAAGGCGGATCAAGGGAAAAAGATTGAAATAAGATGATAGAAATCCAAATAAGGAGCTTTCGAGAAAATGACCCAAAACAGTGACAAAACGAACTGAGGATTCCATTCAGCAGTGAATATCTCATATCTGGAAAGATTAAGATCAATTCGACTCTCCAATCAGCTTATCAGAATGATTTTCCAAAAATTGTTTCAAACTCCTATATGAATGCATGCTGGGTTTAAAGGAAAAAATTAAAACAAATGAAAATATAAGATAATCAAGGATAATATTGTTAAACTGCCAAGACTGGGTCAAGAAACCCATTCTGCGAGCCGATACTAAGCCGAAGCCCGTTTATCCACGCATCAACTCGCAAAAGGGAACCATCGTCCCTAGTCTTGGACGGCTCAACGGCCTATCCGTGTGACTAAGACTCCTCTGGAATCATCATTATTTTTGATGAAGGGGAACTCAAATCTCAGATTTACCAAAGTCACAAGGTCCTTGATATAATCTAGTAGTGTATGTAACATATAGTAGAATGCATATAGGGGGATGGTGATAGCAATGAGCATGGGGGAACTGAGAAATGAGGTGCAAGCACCATGGGGCGTGGATGATGATGCCCAGTCGGTGGGACCAAGAGCTTCTTCCTGCGCTCAAAGATTCATCAGCCAAGATATAAAAGATAACAAGCAATGAATAAGGCATTTAAGCATAGCAAGCATAGCATGAATCAAAGCATCAATAGCATGTATGTATCATATCATGAATAGCATTTAAGTGTGCACAGCGTGAAAGGCATGAATAACATAGATAGCATCATTAAAACATAGATAGCATAGCATCATTGTTTGTCGTTTGTCATGAGGATGACAACTTGGCTAATCAAGATTTGGAGTTGAATGATCAAGATCTGATAACGCCCATCGGCGGAGTGATCAATAAGATTTGATAAAAAAGATTTGGAGATGAATAATCGGAGTAATGCGTAGCAAATTATGAAGATGTGATCAATTGTGAACATGAGAAGAATCAAAAGGTAGATGGCAATGAATGGAGAGGACTCATCCCGTACTCTTGGTCCTTACAAAGTTGTTGTTCCTGCAAAAAACACCATCAGAAAAATACAATGCAATTTTTTTTAGATTTTGAAATATGTAAATTTTTATGAGTTTTGAAAATATTTGAATTTTTATGTGGATTTTGAAAAATATTTGAATTTTTATTATAAATTTTGAAAATATTCAATTTTTGTTGGATTTTGATCAGGAAATATTCAATTTTTTTTGGATTTTGGCTTAGAAAATATTCAAATTTTTTTGGATTTTGACTTAGGAAATATTCAAGTTTTTTTATTTTATTTTTTTTTTAATTTTTTTTTGGTTTAGACATTGTTAATGCAGCATCAAAGGGTGTTTTTGAACCACTGGCTAGGGGTCCTTGTTCCTTCCCCTTTCGCTAAAATTACCCAAAGCCGAGCGTGCATTGAAGGGTGGCGCCCTATAACTGACTGCCCTTGATTAACGGTGTCCCTACCAAGGCCATACCCGAGAAACATTCGGTCTTAGAGGGAGAAGAGAAGAATAATTGAGGATAAGCTTTATGCAGGATGGGAGATGTCGGGACTTGAATTCCTTCCAAGGTGTTTCCCCTCAAAGAGGTAGTCTGTTGTGCCGGAGCTTTGTGCCTTTGATTTTTAGACCCTTGACATGCATACGACCAGGGTTTTCCCTGCGGGGACTTTGCCACTCTTGACATGCCATAATTCACAATTTTGCTTTTATCGAAATTTTGACTTGATTTTCATAATAGCCCTTTTGGCGAGATGTATATCATGAAAACTCATATGAAAACTCATATTGATTTTGGGTCAAGACTGCCCCTATTTGAGACTCCTCTCGTATTGGGGATTACCTTGGGTGGGTCATCTCACCCGTCGACCTCTTGCCCCTGCACGCGGCCGAGTAAAGAAGAGAAAAAGACTTTCAGATACTCATGGCATGGCCAAAGTAGGGACGGTGTTTAACCAAAGGAGCCGGCTAAGGACGCCGTGAAGTGTGTGGAATGCCCAGCTAAGGGTTGCTCTTAACAAGCGGGGAGAGAATGTTGAATTCCCAGCGCGGGGTTCTTATAACCAAAGTGCTGCATAGCAAGCATAAAGACTCTTTTCAGTTTTTTTTTTAAAGATGAAATTCAATAAAGATAAATTCCTAGGATAAAGGCTTAAAATATCACTCTTAATCATGTTAAGAAGCACTTCACTTTGAAAATCATCGTGAAGTAATGAGATAATGATATCATGAGTACTTACGCCAATATGTTACCTTGCAACCTTTATAGAAGCAGCTGTCAGAGGCGAGGTTGATCATCGTGGGATAGTCCTCTTTGGCAGTCAAAAGGATTGGAAGCAAAGGATTTGAAAGTGGCTTAACAAGAAGGAGTGGTGCCAAGACCAGACTCAGACGAATAAGGAAAAAAAGGAAGAGAGACGAGGGCTAGAACTCCCTCACTAAGGTGTGGAGACCCTGATCTCATGAAAGGTCTACAGAAGAAGCGGAGAATTAGAAGGAGGAGTGAGGACTAAAGCCTCAAAAGCAGTGAGAGAATGGGCAGATGCCCAAGGCAGTGGACGTGGAAGAAGTTGGGTCGGACCCAGGATTAGGGGGAATCGGAAGAAGAAATTGATAGATGGAAAGAGGCGGGTCCGGTGGGTCCGGAGATAGAGGAGGAGAATCATGATAGGAGGAATCCGGAGGCTCCGGAGGGATAAAATATCGAGGGACGCGGTGCCCTGGGAAACAATAGGGGAAAAGATGATGGAAAAGGAGGAAAAAGATGAAGGATGTGATGTCCCGGAGGAGCAGAAAGATGAATCGGAAGAAAGATGGAGGGTCCGGAGGTTCCGGAGGAAGCAAATGGAAAGGGGCGTCATGCCCTGGAAAAAGATAGAAAGAATAAGATGGAGAATCCGGAGGTTCCGGAGGGATGAAATCAGGAAGGGCGTCATGCCCTAAAAGGAGGGGTAAAACACCTGGAGGTGCCAGGGAAATAGCAGAAAGGGGAACGCGATGCCCTGGTGGAAGAGAAAGATCCGGAGGTTCCGGAGGAATGAGATGGAAAGGGGTGCGATACCCAAGAAGGAAGTCCAGAAATTTCGGGAGAATGAGATGAAAAAGGGCGCATTGCCCTAGCAGGATAATGGAGAAATCCGAAGGGTCCGGATGCAAGAGTTGGAAAGGGGCGCGATGCCCTGAGAAAAGATCGGAAAGGGGGCAATGCCCGAGCAATGAAGATGAATAGGATGGGAAATGTGGGATATCCGGAGGTGCCGGAAGGCGGGGAAGATTCGGGTCCGGAAACCCGGGAAAGAAGAAGTGCAATTGCATGCAATAGGATGGATGCGATGAATGCAGTGAATGTGTGAATGCAATGAGATGCAAAGAACATGAAGAATGTGAAGGGCGAGAGGATGAGATCCTCCTCCTTACCCCTGGAGTGGCCCATGAAGAATCGGTGACAGAGGAGAATATGGGTGGAGTTGAATGGAAGGTGGATAAAAGAGTGGAAGGCCCCTTAGCACCAAGATAACTGCCCCTCCACGGCAGTGAAAGTGTATAGCCAATCGGCCCAAAGAAAGAAGCTTCAATAATAAATGACAACCCTCTTGAAGAGTGAAGAGTAATAATGTGAGGGAGTTGGGAAGTTGGGACAGGAAGCATTGCCATGCTCATTGATTGCGGCATATAAAGAATGTTGATAAAATTGGGCATTCGCCCCTTGTATGGAAGAATGAATTCAGGATTTGAAAGTTGGAACAAGGGGTGCCCTGCCCTGCCCTGCCCTTGGGTGGCATCAACGCTTGGCATTCTTTTCTAGCGAGCAGTGGCGGTGACTTGGCCTCTTCGACCATGCTTGGCACAATAACCCGGATTGGCATCCAGTAAATAAATTCTTGCATCTGGAACAGCATGGCAGTGGCCAAATTCTTCTTGCCCGGCTTTTGCTTATCTTCGGCACATATACTTGTAGCAGCGCTCCCCTTCCGAGTAGTAAAGGGAGGTGAGGCGGAGGCGGAAGGCTTCGTGGATGGTGGAGGTATAATGGGAGGTGTTGGCAAATGGGTGAGTGGAGGTGGAGGTTCAAACACGTCGAGTTTCTCCCTTTGCTCGGAAGCAGTCGGGGTTGGCTAGAGTGCAAAAAAGGGGAGATCCTGCTCAGGATTAGCCATAGGTAAGGGTGAAAGGTTAAGTGGTGTTAAAGGTGTAACGGAAGGTTGAGGTGGTGGTAACGGGAGGTTAACTGATGAAGTGGAGGCTAATGATATAGCAGGTGGAGGTGTAATTGGTGGAGATGTAATTGGTGGAGGTGTAATTGATGGAGGTGTAATTGGTGGAGGTGTGATTGGTGGAGGTGTAATTGGTGGAGGTTTGGTGCGGAGAAAACGCCGAACGGGGCGAGCGGTGTTAGGAGGAGGAGACTCAAGATGTGCCGGCGTGGGTGATTGAAGTACCGACCCATCATCGTAACACCAAGAGGTCTCGGAAATAGGGGTTGGATTAGGGACGGTGGTTTCGTCCTGAGCAGGGGGTTCATCAAATGATAGTGGGAGAAGTGGGAAGCGAAGGAGACTCGGAAGGGGTGTTTGCGCAACTTCATCATCATATACTGCTTCAAATTCTTCAATCACCGGCTCGTGCTTGCTTGAACTGTCGATGCCATAACCGTCTCTCCTGTTTTTCCAATCATTCTCCATCTTTGTAATGTTGTTCAAAGCAGCGTGGAGGGGATTGACTGGAATAGGGGGAGCGGGCCGTGGGCTCGTAACCCTCTTTAATTGTTCCTCCATTAAAGTGACCTTGTCAAGAAGAGTTTGTTGGAGGGGTGTGACTTGAGCAACCAAGGGTTGGCAGAGCCTTGAAGGAGGGGCCGCATAAGAAGGCCATGGAGGGGAATTAATGGGCCGACCCGTAGAAGAACCCGGATGGGCCGAATTGCAAAGAATAAATGGGCCTTGGGGCCGTGATGGAGGAGGAATAGAAGGAGGCGGGTGTCGGACCACCCGAGGAGGAGGGTGAGTAGAAGGAGATGGGTGATGGGCCACCCGGGTAGGAATGTGAATTGAAGAGGGAGGTGGGTGATGGGCCACCTGAGTAGGCATATGAGTAGACAAGGGAGGTGGGTGATGGGCCACCCGCATAGGATTGGAAGGAGAATGAGAAAAATGCGATGAATGAGATGCACCCCCAACAACGGCCTTAAGGGCTTGGATTTGTTGAGGGGTGAGATGATCTAATGCATGAATGATTTGGGAAACCTTCTCATCATTGGGACGAGATGGTCCCGTAGGAGTAGTGGCTCGCGATTGGATTGAAGGACCATGGGATTGGATATTGCCCATGGGTCGGGCAACACTGTACGAATGAGGACGTGGTCCTTTGAAAGAATTATGGTGAGAATGATGAACATGTTGAAATTGAGGGGAATAAGATGTGCTAGGTTGATCACCCTCATGAACATTAATTGAGTTGAACATGTTGACTTTCTTATCAAGGTGATCCAAATAATTCAATGTGCAATCAAAACAGTTCACAGAAATAGCAAACAAGTTGGGATGGTCACCTTTGACTTCTTATGTTTGAACCTTGGTGAATTAAGGATTTTTAACAAAATTATGATTCACACAAGGGAGGAACCTAGTTTCAAATGAGGTTTCAACTCCGGTGCCAACTAGGAGCACTCTCTCACCGTGTATGGCCAACTAAACCCGGGACTTCAAAGGGTACAACCTGCCCGGCGTCCGTGAGGGAATCCACAGGTGCGGGGACTTAAATAGGCTTGGTTTAGGAATTTCCAATCCAAAGAGACGGAGTGCTCAATGGATGGTCCTTCCTTCACCAAGAGGGTGTATGGAATCCTAGGGTAGAGAGAGGAGGTCTCCCAAACCAATGCAAATGAATGAATGCAGAGTAAACAAGCCAATCACAGCAATTTAATCAATCAACAAATATAAGCATGAATCAGCATGAAAAAGCCACCCACGGGAGGGGTCTGTAAACCCACAGAAAAAAAGACGCCCTGGCAGGGGTCGCTACCAACAAAGAGACGACAGCCACCCAGAAGCAGTGAAAAACGCGCCTTAGTGTGAGGCGCTATATGTAAAAGGACGCCGACGGGTGAGGACGTCAAATGCAAGTGGTGAGCAAAAACACGCCTTGATATGAGGCGTTAAGCAATGAAAAGATGCCCTAGGGAAGGGCGTGAATTCACAAAAGCAGGAAGTATGAGGGAAGACGCCCTGCTAGCAGGCGTTAAACAGGAAGAAGACGCCCTGGGTAAGGGCGTTAAAATAAAACGCGCCTCTGTCTGAGGCGTTAATTCCCTCTGTTTCCAGAAAAGCCCCACGGCCGGAAATATCAAACACTCACAGTCACGGGCAATCAACAAACATAGATATAAGCATGCTCATCACAAAAAAATTTGATTAAGTGGAAATTCTAAAAGACCTATCAAACTGACAGATCACATGGGGAGAGTGCAATGCACAGTGGAGGGTGCCCGTGGGGCACAAAAGGAGGCGCACCGTGGGTGCAAAAAAAAGGGGAGATGGCACACGTGGGTGCCCAAGGGAAAGGGTAATCAAAAGAAAAATGAAAGGGGTCCCACCGTGATCGCCAATTTGTAGATCCTAATTAGAAATCCACTTAGAACAAAGAAGAAAAAGTATGAGAAGAAGAAGTATGCACGAGGTGCGAATAGGAGATGTGATCGCCAGAGACGCGAGGGCCTCAAAGATATAATAATAATAAAATGGAGGAGGGATCGCGAAAAATACCTTGAAATGCGGGTGATGTGAGTGCTTCCTTCTCTTCTAATCGGCCGGCCGATGAAGAGAGTTCTTTCTATTGATTACCCTTGCAAAACAATCAAACACCAATAAAGATATGGATTAGAAATATGGTGAGTGTAGCATCAAATTCATGATAGATATGAGCATGAAAAATTGGGTATATGAACACACCTTAAGGGTGGTTGCCCTTAAACCCCTATGCAAAAAGGGTGCGGGAGATATGAATGATATGATATAAATAAAAGCTAAACAGTGTGCGAGAGTGCACTAAGGGGAAGTCTCTCAACGTGGTTGAGATGAAAAATATATATATGGGAGATGAAATATGATGCATGCGTATACGTATGAACTAATGAAAATAAAAGGAGAATAAAAGAAAGCAAGAGCCTGTGCTGATGGCTTTAGATGCTCGATGGGGAGGAGACTCCGATGGATGAAGAGGATGCTATGGTACGAAGGAGACCTCCTTCTTCAGCCAATGCAGCAACAGCAGCCCTCCTTCCTACGTGAAAAAAAAGCAGAAGAAAAGAAAACAGAGAAAAATCGGGAAGAAGACTCGGAGGAATCAGAGGGAGGGAACCCTATAACAGAGCCGAAGTGCTCTATTATAGGGGAGAACCAAGAGATAGAAGGGATAAGAACGGGCAAGAGCCCAATGAGGGAAAGATTAAGATGGAGAAGTGACCAAACAAAGCAAGGACTCTCTGGGAAAGGGCTGCGGTCGATTAGAACACGCAAGCGAAAACACGACCTGGAAAAAGGCGTCAATTCATAAATTGACGACCTGCAGAAGGGCGTTAATTTAAAACGCGCCTTGGAACAATGCGTCAATTCAGGGATCATTTTTAGAAATAAATCTTTCTTATTTTTTTTGAAAATTGTGAAACACGCCTCAACCAAAGGCGTTAATTAAAAACGCGCCCTACCAAGGATCGTTAATTCAAAAATAATCAAAATAGGGCTATTTTTCATTTCTCAATATTATTTTCTCATTTTTTAGGTGGAGGTGCATCTCAATGTGCTGATTCCAATGACTATTTTTACTTATTTTTCTGACACTCGGAAGGGCACCAAATCACCTCTCAAAGGGGGTTAAAAATAATATTAAAAAAATCAATTTCAAAAGTGACGCCCGTGCATGTGTCGTGATTTCTAATTTTTTATTTTTTTATTTTATTAAAAATCAAAATAACGTCTCTTGTTAAGTCGTTAATTCAGAAAAAATTCCGAAAAAGCCTCAGAAAAATCCAGAAAAATAGGAAAATGAGAGGAATTGACGCCTAATGAAAGTGGCGTCAATTTTTAAGAAACGCCCAAGGCTAAGTCGTTATTTAAAAGACGCCCCACGTCAAGTCGTTAATTCCGGAAAATTCATAAAAATAGAGAAAAATATCCAGAAAATCCAGAAAAATCCAAAAAAATAGGAAAAAAATAAGAAAATGGAGAAAAAAGGGAGAAATCTAAGAAAAGTGAGAAAAACTACTCAAACAAAGTTAGTTTGAGGGTCAAATTGAGGCATTACAAGGTAATATGAGATGTACTCACAGTAACGTCAATTTTGGCGTGTCTACACCCGGTATATCCAGACCCAGTTAAAAGACTCCCCCATTATGCACATTTTTGAGCCGCCGAAGCCCAAGGTGGTCAGAAAGAAAGGCACTGGTGGAGCGACAGAAGGGGTTGTAACAAATGATCAGGTGAGTGTAGACACGCCATTTCTGACATCTCCTGAGAAAGTCTCATATTACTATACAATGCCCCGCAACGGCTTACGCATTTTGAATCGCTCGAGTGCTTCCTTTTCTTGAGTCTTCTTCCGCCCTTTTCGGCATCCGGAATCGTCTCGTCACGGCATTCGGACGGCATCAACACCAGTCAGACGCATCAGGAGGTTCCGGAACCAAGAAGGGTGTCTGTTGGGCGGCCGCCAACGCTTGTCCGAAGACCCGGGTGGGTCTTGATGGGGGCGTCCAGGCCCCTGGACGCCCCCATTCTTTTAATTTATTTTATTTTTATTTTTCAAAACCCAAAACATAAATAAAAAATAATATATTAATGGAGGCGTCCAGGGCCCTGGACGCCTGGACGCCTCCATAAAAATAAATATAAAATATATATATATATATGCCAGTTGGCATAAAAAGATAAAACAAAATAAAAAAAATTAATGGAGGCGTCCAGGCCTCTAGACGCCTCCATAAAAAAAATAAAAATAAAAAATATATAATGCCAGCTTTGGCATAAAAAGACAAAATAAAAATAAAAATAATATATTTATGGAGGCGTCCAGGCCTCTGGACGCCTCCATCAACTCCCTCACGGGCGCCGCCCACCGAACGACGGTTTGTCGTGTGTGAAAAAAGTCAAATTATGGAGACGTCCAGCCAGCTGGACACGCCCATTTCTAAATCACGAGACGCCGCTCACAAAACCACGCGTTGTGTCAAACCGCGTGCGGCCGTCAGTGGTGTTCGGTGGACCTGTTAGGGGCGTCCGGGCCCTGGACGCCTCCACAAAAATATTCCGAAAAAATTAATAAAAATAGGATAAAATATTAGTTCGGCCCTGATGGAGGTGTCCAGGGTCCTGGACGCCTCCACCCTCCGGAGCCCTATAAATAGAGCCCCCCCCCCCTCAGTTCTGGGGGAGCTTCGAAGAGATCCGATAGGCTGCCGGAGCCCAGAGGCTACCGGAGTCATTTTCTAACCCGTGGGGTCTTTTGTAGGTGGAGGTTCTGCCGGCTTCTCGGGTGCCCACGCTCGCGAGAGGAAGGTCGTCTTCATCCACCGCGCTTCCACGCCATCCCTACACTGCCGGAGCTCCGCCGGATTTCACCATCGGCACATCCAATAAGCCAATCCTTTCCTTTTCCTCTTAGTTCTTTTGCATTCATCATCTCGCATCATCTATCCCCCTTCATAAGGGCGCCTCTTCTTATATACTTCTTACATCCATCATCTCATTTTCCTCCTACTCGAGTCCGAGAGGGGTTTAAAAGATAACACCAACCAGGTGTGTGTCTTGCCATCATTTCGTTATTTTTATCGCAAGAATTTGAATACTACACCTTCATCTTTCTAATCCACTCGTTACTTGTTTGTCGTTGTTTTGCAAAGGGTACCCAAGGAAAGCCCTCTCCGTCGGCCGGCCGAAGGGGGAGGAAGAAGCAACCCGCCATCTCCCGCTCTTGAGGTAGGCGCGATCACTTTCTTTATTTTGGGGTCTTTCGGCCCCTGGCGATCACATCTTGTTCTCGAGGCCGCGGCGAGTCACTTCTCCAATGGCCGTTTAAATTTCCGTTCTTATACTCTCTTTATATTATGTTGTATTCTGCTCATATTCTCGAGGCCGCGGCGAGTCACTTCTCCAATGGCCGTTTAAATTCCCGTTCTTATATGTTATATTCCTATCTATTCATATTCTCGAGGCCGCGGCGAGTCACTTCCCCAATGGCCGTTTAAATTTCCGTTCTTATATATTATATTCTTATCTATTCATGTTCTCGAGGCCGCGGCGAGTCACTTCCCCAATGGCCGTTTAAATTCCCGCTCTTTATATTCTCCTTATATTCTGTTATATTCTTATCTGCTCATATTCTCGAGGCCGCGGCGAGTCACTTCCCCAATGGCCGTTTCAATTCTTGTTATTTAATTTCTGCACCATTCCCGTCCCCCCGAGGTCGCGGCGAGTCACTTCCCGCTATGGCCGTTTAACCCCCATATCTTGCTATATTACATTTGTCCCGCTCGCCCCACCGGAGCAATCTCCCGTGGTGGCCCCTTCTCTTTTCTCTTATTTCTGTGTTGCAGCAAACAAAAAGAAGGAGCCCGCACGCTCCGCGTCCTCTTCGCACCCCCAACCGCGTGACGTCGCTCACAGATTGGCGATCACGGTGGGACCTCTACTGCTTCCTTTTGGCTACCCTTGCAAGTTCGGCACCATCCGTGCCTCTCCACCTTGGCGCCCGCGCGCGCCCCCGTTGTGCTCACGGCAGCACTGTCAGTTTTGATTGGTTGTTTGTTTATTACATGTCTGTTATTTCTGTTGTTTTCCCACTCCATATCTCTGTCAGCATTTCATTGCATGCATCCATCCCTCTTTTCTATCCTTTTTTCATTTTTTTTGAGGATCACCCTTTCCCGGTGAAGGAAGGACTCTCCGTTTGAGAATTCCTCTCAACGGACTAGAATCTCCTCCACTGGGACCTCCGTAAGTCCCCGACATCGAAGAATCTCCTCTTCGTTCACTGGGCTGGTTGTACCATTGAAGTTCTCCGAAGTTGGTCATTTCATTCGTGGTGAGACGAGAGACCCTAGCTGATACGGCGGTGAAACAAAAATAAACTAGGGTCCCCATTTTGTGTGAACTTCGGATCCCGCTAAAAACACAAAAAATCATCAAAATCAAAACACAAAAAAAGATGTAAAGGCATCAACTTGTTCGATAATCTCTGCTACCTGCTTGCTAGTGTATGTTTTTACGTTCTGGGAAAACTGTGAGCATGGCTCACGAGTCTTTTGAGGAAAACTACCCTAGTCGTGGTTTGTCAGCAGACCCGTGAGTCTATGCTATGGACTCGGGTCCTTCTCATGAGCTCTCGCATGAGGTGCAGGTTATTGCCGGGGACACATCCCCACCACAGGATATCTCTTCCTTACTGGGCGTCCTCGCCAACACGGAGCTTACCTCTGAACAGCTCCGGGCCTTCCAGGCCATTCTGAAGGGGAAATCTGTTTCCCCCACGCCCCAGGAATCAACTCCGGCCATTGCACCTCTCCAAGAGTCCGTTCAGGCCATTCCATCTCCTTCATTGGCACAAGCCATCCAGTCTCCCTCGCTTCAAGGACAAGTGAGCCAACAACCACCCTCATTCCAGTTCCCGTCACAATCTCAAACTCCCGTTGTTCCCCACACACCGCTTCAGCCAGGGCCAACTGTCGGCGGTCCGACAGCTCCCTCTCATTCCGGGTTCCCCCCTCAAGTCTCCGGGAGACAGTTTCTCCCCCAATGGCAAGTGCCACCTTCACCTCCAGAGGAGCTCGCCCAATCGCTCCTCAATAGGTTCAATCGCATGGATGAACAGTTTCAAAATCTGAGAAGGATGGTGGACGTGAAAGCCACCCCGGAGGTTGCTTTGCCAATCCTTCCCGTCATTCATCTTCCTCCCTCCGAAATGCCCACGTACCGCAGATACAATGGTACCGGCAACCCCTTCATTCACCTCAAGGATTTCATGTATGAATCCTCCTATTGGCAAAACGATCAGAGGTCCCTGGCATACCTCTTTCGGAGATCATTGGATGGTCCCGCGCTTGAGTGGTTCTATTCCTTGGAGCCCCGCGAGGCCGAGAATTTTGAAATAGTCCAGAGAAGGTTCTTGCAGAAATATAGGGATAGGGTCGGTCCCTCACTCTCCATTACCGACCTAGTGGCCGAAAAGATGAAGCCCGACGAGGATTTTGTCCGCTATGCTGATAGATGGAGGTCTCTGGCGGAAAGAATAAGGGATACCCTCTCTGAGCCCGAACAAGTGAAGATGATTGTGTCTAATGCAACCCCACAGTTCAGACACGTCCTGGCCATGAATAAACTTACTACAATGGAGGAACTCTATGAAAGGGCCCGATACATCCAAACCCAGTTAAAAGACTCCCCCATTATGAACATGTTTGAGTCGTCGAAGCCCAAAGTGGTCAGAAAGACAGGCGCTGGTGTCCCGGGCGGAGCCACAGAAGGGGTCGTGACAAATGAGCAAGTGGGTGCGGTCAACAATGCCAACTATGCGGTCAACCCAAGGCCTCCACAAATGCCCCGACTTCCCCTCCAACCAGGTCCTTTCCCTCTTCGTCCTCCACCCCAAAATAATCCACCCCAGGATAATATGCCTCCATTACGTCAACCCCAGCAACAACAACCACAACCTCAGCAACAACAACCACCACTTCAGTACAACCAAGTTCCACCCCCGGGGAACTATGGTCCCCAACAGCAACAAAGGAGGCCGCTCGGTCCCAAGAGAGCCTACTATCCACCATTGCCAGAAACCTTAGCAGACATTTTTAATGCCCTCATGGCATCAAACCAACTCGCCCTACCCAGAGAAGGCCCGTGTGGCCCCCAAATGTTGATACCTCCAAATACTGCGTCTACCACAGGCAGGCAGGACACACAGTAGATTACTGCTTCCATTTCAAAGATTACATCCACGATATGAATGATGAACATCAAATAGATTGGGATGAAATGAGACGATACGTCGCCGCTCTTAAGGCTAGGAGACCTCCTCATAGGCCACAGCAGCAGTTACAACAGCAGCAGCAGCAACAACCACAACAACAACAACAGCCTCAGCAGGCCCCACAACAACCGCCCGACATGGGCATAATCCAGAATCCATTACCGGAGCACCAACAGCCCAATCATCAGGTTAACCTCATCTCCTCCTTCCCGGAAGTCGGGAGAGAGCAGGTGTGGCACCAGGAAAGTACCTCTATTCTTTCTTCTTCCAACCCCATCGTCATGCAACCCCCTCGCCTTGCCCAGGTAGCACCTCTCTCTCATCAACCCGCGTCAGTATCGCCTTCACCATTTCCACTACCATTACGCCCCCTCATCCGTACCCCGATCTCCTATCAACCGACACTCTCCACTACGCCTTCACACCCTCTCATCTTCTCTCACTCCCCCACTTTACCATCCACCTCTACCACATTTACCCCTACGCCTTCTAAACCCCTTATCATCCGTCAACCATCCATAACCCCGTCTTTCTCCACCGTATCACCACTAATGCCTTCAAAACCACTCATTACTCATCGCCCACCTCTAAATCATTGCCCACTTCAAGCCCTACCCACTTCTACTTCGTCTCCACCTCCACCTTCCAAACCCCTTATCCTTCATAATCCGCGTGATATCCCCTCTACCTTCACCATGCCTCCACCTAACAAACCCCTCATCAGAATCCATGCTCCCGTCATCACCCCTGCTTCATCGACCATTCCTCCACCACTACCCCTCAAACCTCTGTTAAAACCCACTGCTACCTCCACAGAGGTACAAAAGCCGCAGGCAATGGTGCTCCGGAGTGGAAGGATTTTCCACAGGGTTTTCCCCCACAACAGTCAGAATCCTGAGCAATCTCAGCCAGAGAAGGATGATGGAGAACAACCAGAAAGAGCCATCCCTGGAACACAGTATGATCTATTAAAACATTTGGACAAGACGTCTACTCGGATCTCCATCCTGGAGCTTCTTCAAAGATCCACATCCCACCAGGCAGCCTTAATGGAGTACCTTCAAAGAGTCATGGTTAATGAAGACCTCCCCGTGGAGAAGATTTCGACCGTCCTGACCCCAACAGACACACAACCGGCCATCATGTTCCACAACTACGAGCTCGCTCCCAAGGAAGCTCAGAAATATGCATTGTGCATTTCAATAAAAATCAATGGGGTATCCATAAAGCCGTGTCTTGTGGACACGGGTGCGTCCATAAATGTGATCTCCATGAGCACTCTTCAGTTGTGTGGGATCGACGAGGAACAAATAAGACCTTCCTCGATCACGGTCACGGCCTATGACAATAGCAAAAGGCCGCCGCAGGGGATGATTATTCTGAAGGCAGAACTAGGTCACATGTCAATTCCCACGGAATTCCATGTCCTCGACATGGACCCCACATTCAAGGCTATACTGGGTCACCCTTACATCGAAGCCATGGACGCTGTGCCTTCCACCAACCATCAGTGCATGAAGTTTCCTTACAATGGGAGAATTATTAAAGTGGTCAGTACACATGTCCTTCACATAGTGGATGCTATCAACACCTCTCTGCCCTCTGTTTGGCCGTCTCATCGGCCCATATTGTCACTACTTGATGTACGTGATTCATCTCACGTTCCACTAGCACCAAAGGAGCCGGTCAGGACAACCGCAACATCATGTCTCCCTTTTCACTCCAAAGGTTGGGAGATTATGAGGAACATCGGCTATCAACAGGGTAAAGGTCTGGGCGCACAATTACAGGGTATGCTCAAACCGCCAAAGGAAATTAGGCCGAACCGTAGGTTTGGCCTAGGCTTCAAAGGACCGTTCAGGGCGGATTGGAAGCCCCTCACATGGACTCTATCAAACCACTTCAACAGAGGGTCCGTTGTTCAGATGGGAGATTACCCACGAGAAGCATATGGGGGATCACATGCTGTATATTTGGCTGAAAAATATCCGAGGATCACCAAAAGAGGCAAGATCAAAGATCCGGAATGCGAGTGGAACAAATGGTTCGACATACGGGACATTTCCGTTGCACTGGAAAGGATGTTCTCGTCTCCGCAACTTGAAGGACCGCCATTGAACTCCGGAATACCAGAGAATATTACCACTCTTGCCAAGGTTCCAAACTATCCTCGTACTCGCCAGAAGGACTCTGTCATCAACGGATCTTCATCCGTCCTCAACATTGCCGCCGACGGCTCATTAGCCACCATCTTCTCCATCCACTCGTCTCAGCCTTTGCTGATATCTTCTTCCTGGGTCAGACAATTGTCTGATGATCTTCCCAGATCCCCTTCTCTGTTTACATACCTACGTGGGCTTTTCAACCCGCGCTAGGTCTTCAACCATGATCTGCTCTATGAGCCTCACAATCCTCTAGCCATAACCACTTTTCTCTCCCCTCCAATCTATTTTCACTACTTTGTCATTAAAAATGAAAACGAAAAAAAAACGTCAATTTTCAAACTCCCCAACAACACATCTTCGTTGAGGAAACCTTCTACATCTCCCGCGGGTGCGTACCGCCTTGCGGACCACCCGTCCAAGGTCCGATGAGCGACCTTTTCTACCCCTCCTCTGAGGGGTCTTCTCCTGTATATTCTACACCATCCTCTTCGTCTTCCTCTTCTTCTGTAAATATTGTCAGTCAATCTAGGAATGATAGGCCAAGGGTAGTACCTAGGAAGAAATCCAAGGGTAGGCAGATCCCTCGTCGATTCCTTCTGGATTTAGCCGCCAGGTGTCAAGCCCTCCTTGCCATCCCCCAGTTGCTAGAAAATCTCATCCGGCTACCAGAAATAGAATGTGAGGGCGACTGTGCATTTGATGAAGGGTATGGAGTCTACGAGATCACGAATGAAGAATGCCACACTGAAGATGAGGGTGAAGAATATGAGGATGCGGCGGGCGCATACGCAAGTGGAATGAGGAGATTCGACGAGCCGTCAACCGCCGTAGAAGAATCCACCAAAGAAGTCAACTTGGGAACTGAGGAAGACCCTAGGATCATCCTCATAAGTGACAACCTACCACCCTCTGAAGAAGAGGCATTAATTGAGGTTCTCAAGGAATATAAGGACACGTTCGCATGGAGCTACGAGGATATGTCGGGTCTGGATTCAACCTTGGTCGAACACCGTTTAACCCTAAAACCAGGGTCCGTCTCGGTAAAACAAAGGTTAAGGCGTTTCCACCCTCAAATGGCTTTGAAAATGAAAGAAGAGGTCGATAAGCTCCACAAAGTCAGGTTCATTAGAGTCGTTCTTTATCCTCAATGGGTGGCGAACATTGTCCCGGTCATGAAGAAAGATGGGAAAGTCAGGATTTGTATCGACTTACGGGACCTTAACCGCGCGTGTCCAAAAGATGATTTTTCCTTACCTCACATTGATGTGTTGATTGATAACACGGCAGGCTACGAAACCCTCTCATTCATGGATGGATTTTCAGGATACAATCAAATTCGTTTGGCAGAAGAGGATCAGAAAAGACGTCATTCACTACCCCTTGGGAACATATTGTTACGTGGTCATGCCGTTCGGATTAAAGAATGCTGGAGCTACTTACCAAAGAGCGATGATGGCCATATTTCATGACATGATGCACATATATCTGGAAGTGTATGTGGATGACTTATTGGTAAAATCAAGGACCAGGATGGAACATCCAGAAGTTTTGGCTAAGGTCTTGCAGAGGTCAAGGGAGTTCCAACTGAAAATGAACCCGAAGAAGTGTGTGTTTGGTGTGTCGTCAGGTAAATTGCTGGGGTTCATTGTGAGCAAAAGAGGGATCGAGATAGATCCCGACAAAGCAAAGGCTATCAGGGATATGCCGCCTCCCAAGAATTTGAGGGAAGTCCAAGGTTTAATCGGGAGGTTGCAGTTTATTCGTCGGTTTGTGTCTCAACATTCACAAAGGTGTAGACCTCTCTACGAGTTGACCAAGCCAGGAGTAGAATTCCACTGGAATTCTAAATGTCAGAAAGCTTTTGAAGGGTTGAAGGAATATCTGGCTAGTCCACCCGTTCTCATTCCACCCAAACCAGAAAAACCTCTAATCCTTTACGTCTCAGTCTTGGATGACTCCGTGGGAGCCGTCCTCGCACAAGCTGATGAAGAAGGCAAGGAACGGGCAACCTATTACTTGTCCAAACTTCTCAATCCCTGTGAGCAGAAGTACACCGTCATGGAGAAAACCTGTGCTGCCCTCGTTTGGGTAGTGCAGAAATTGAAGCACTACTTCTTGGCTCATGAGGTCCACTTGATTGCTCGAATGAATCCTATCAAATTCCTTCTGGAGAAAGCCGTCCTTACGGATAGGCTAGCACGCTGGCAAAGTTTTCTCTCTCAGTTCGACATCACCTACATCCAGCAAAAGGCGATTAAAGGCTATGTCATAGCCGAGCATCTCGCTCACCATCCTCTTCCCAAGTTCGATCCCGTCCAATCAGAGTTTCCAGATGAGGAACTAATGTCCGTCAACCAATCAGATGAGCCAATGTGGACACTATATTTTGATGGAGCTCTGAATTCTCAAGGGAGAGGAATCGGCATCGCCCTCCTGTCGCCTGAAGGCCTCACATTCCCATTGGCATACCAGCTCAAATTTCCAGTCACCAACAATATAGCCGAATATGAAGCTCTTCTAGCTGGCCTAGAACTCGCTCATTCTTTTCGTATCACTGAGTTGCGAGTCGTAGGTGATAGTCAACTCATCCTTCGCCAGGTGCTCACTAAATATCGCACTCGCGATCCCAAACTCAAGCCATACCAAGAACTCACTGCTGCCTTTGCCAAACTGTTCGCCAAACTGATCTTTGTTCATGTCCCTCGTCATCAGAATATTCTCGCCGATGCCCTCGCCTCGTTGGCATCATCCATAAGGTTCCCTCTAGGAAGATGGTTTAAGTCCATTTCCATCTACAAACTTCACGCCCCTGCAATCGATGATGCTTCCTACGTAAATATCAAAGACAGGATAGCAAGAAAGATCCTGCAGGAAGATATCCTTGAGAAGAGGGAGATCATGTTGGCAGAGGTTGAAGAAGAACTGGCTGATGAAGAGAAACCATGGTTCTATGAAATTGTCAAATACTGCCAAGATCAGTCTTATCCTGAAGGGGCCACCACAGAGGACAAGAAAGCCATAAGAAGGGTGGCTCAGAAATATACTTTGGTTGGAGGTCTACTCTATAGGAGGAGCCTTACTGGTATTCTGTTAAGATGTCTTGGTGACGATGAGGTTTGGAAATGTGTAGAGGAGACGCACTCGGGCGTGTGCGGTGGCCACGTGAATAGTCAGATGCTCGCCAAGAAGATCATTCGCCAAGGCTTTTATTGGCCCACTATGGAAGAAGATTGTGCTGTCTATGTCCGTAGGTGTGTCAAGTGTCAACTTCACGCCGATAAAATCCATTCACCATCTTCCTCACTTCATCCAATATCTTCCCCGTGGCCTTTCTCCATGTGGGCATTCGACATCATTGGTCCCCTAGGTGATCCCAATTCCCTCACCAAGCAGAAATCTTTCATCCTTACTGCGACGGAATACTTCACCAAATGGGCCGAAGCTGAAGCTTACACGGAAATCAAGGCGTCAACAGTCTGCAAATTCGTCATAAAGAACATCCTCGCCAGATTCGGCGTCCCAAGCACGATCGTCACCGACAATGGGCCACAGTTCATTTCTCAGGACCTACAGGACCTCTGCAAAAGGTACGCAATTGCATTGCATCATTCATCGCCTTATTACCCACAAGGTAACGGCCAAGCGGAGGCCACCAATAAAATATTGCTCAAAATCATCAAAAAAACCTGCGAGTCTAGTAAGTTTTCAGACTGGCCAGAAAAGCTTATCGAAGCTCTATGGGCCTATCGCACTTCAATCCGTACCCCCACCGGGCAGACTCCATTTGCCCTTACTTATGGTATGGAAGCGGTAGTCCCGTACGAGACTCTGATCCCTTCTCTCAGGGTACAATTGGACGAGGAATTTCCCCTCGACGATCGTCGTAATTCACTCCTCGCCCAGTTGGAACTCTTGGATGAGAAACGGCTGGCCGCTGCCGAACATGCGCGTGTGTATCAAAATAGACTCGCTCGCTTTTACCAAAAGAAAGTCGTTGAGAGAAAATTCAAAGTCGGTGAGATGGTCGTAAAAAGAATTTTTGTCAAACCTGGAGGTCCGCGTTCTAAGCTCCAACCCAATTGGGAAGGACCATTTGTAATTCAAGCCGTGTACCCTGGCAACGCCTACAAGCTAGTCAACGCCGAAGGGACCGAGTTATCCCACCCTTGGAATGGGCTTTATCTTAAGAAATACTACCCTTAGCACAAACAAAAAAATGATGAAAAGATAAAAAACATCAAAAATAAAGAAATACCGAAAACCACTAAAAATATGGAAAATTCAAAATGCCGATGCCTGGCAGTCACCATGTAGTTAAGTTCCTGCATCTAACCTTCATGTTAGGATAGGGCCCATTAAGGCTTGGTAGTCACCGGGTCTTGGTTTGCCAGAACCGTGGAGATCCCTGTCCGGCCACGTCGGCCTATGCTCGCTCGAAGGAAGCTAACATGTGCTCACTTATGTATTTTATTCAAAAAAGTCGGTAGCATCACCTACGGTGGAGCGTCACCCAGAAGATCTCCGGAAGCTGTAATCTTTATTCTTTTCTCTTCGACCAAATGAGACAGTCGGCGCCCTTAAAACGCTGAGCATGAGAAACCGAAACTCAAACCCCAAAGGCAAGAGTAGGATCCATTTCCTCGAGCATCGATCAGAGCACGAGAAGAGGGCAGTGTCCCCGCAGGCATACAAAAAGGGAGCCCACAAACGTCAAACGACTATATCTCCCTCACAAAAAGAAATACAAAATCAAAATCAAGAGAAAAGCCTGGTCGTGACCGTGCCTGTTGCGATAAACGGAACCCCTCAAAGCAAAAGTCTGAATCCACAAAAGGGGCCGTGGAATGTAAATGCTCGAGATTTGGTCCGAAGTTGTCCGAAAGGAAAGAGTTAATGGGCCCTTATTCGCTCGCCGGGTTAACGGTTTTGCTGATCCTCTCAGGAGGTTTATCCCCCACGCTCTTCCTTCTTCCTCTAAAGATGAAGGTTCGATGGAGTTTCTGAAAGGTGAAAACTGCCCAGGGTCTGCGACCTTATTTTAATATACACATTTGGTTGCCTACTTTGAAAAGCAAAAGCTATCGCTGCGAAGGAGTCTCCGTGTTTCTGGCTGGTCAAGACCCCTGTTTACCACCTTGATGTCTTCTTGTTTAACCTCGGGCTTAGGCCAATGCAAGCGCGTCACCTATGGGTGCGACGGCGTCTGATTCCGGGTCAGCGTCGCGCGGTTGGTCGTTAGGGTTCCAGGGTGTTCCATCATATATCATCTAGAGTTGTGAGGAAACAGACCCGGGTCGGGCAAATCATTTACCTCGAACACCTTTTGGGTGAATCCCTGTGGTCGGAAGCGACTGGGAGCCTAAGCATGGCATGACGGTATTATCATCAGGGTAAGTCTTAGCCGGCGGGATCATCATTCGAGGGGTCTAGAGGCCCAAATCAACCTAGATGTGCACTTAGGATACCTGGGAGGTTAGTAAGAAACCCATGTTCTCACGTAGGTTGGGTGCCATGTGGGTGCTTACCGGGCGTTAGCAACAAAAAAAATAGAAATGATAAAAGCAACAAAAAAAATGGAAAAGAGAAAATGTACATATTTGCAAACAAAAAATCTTTTTTATGATAAAACAAAAAAAATGCCAAATATAAAAAGAAAACAAATCAATTTTGCATGATTGCATTTGCGTGCAGCATCTCACTTTTAATACCGCTTGCATTCGTGTGCTTGCCTGTCGCATTTATCATCACCGCATCTTTCCCTTGCCTTCGTTAAATAAAGGCTTGGCCCCTTGACCAGTTATCAAGGACAGTCACAGTGACCATTTGCTTATTGAGCAAGGGGCCAAGTCAGAACAGAAATTCTGATTTGTTTGTTTCAGTGATGTGTGCAGGGATTCAGGCAACAGAAGCAAAGGTGAAAACCAAACAAACCAAACCTTGTATTTTATTCCAAAAACCAAAAAAAATTACATCAAGTTCCGCCCTCTCTCTCCGCATTACTCGTCCCACTACTCTCCGGGCAAAACGCTCTCAAAGGTGCTACCCAACTACGAAAAGCGGTACTCCTACCGCTCTGTACTCCTCTTCCTATTCCCACATCCCGGCGTTGATCTACGGAAGCAGCAGAGAAGCTACCAACACGAAAGCCACGCTCTCGTGCTCTTCGGTAGCGCTCCTCACCATCTCTCAGCCACTGTTCAGCAAGACCAAGGCTGATTCGGAGTTCGAATAGTTGGGCCTCCATGGCCCTTCGTTCCTCCCTTTCAGTCAATCTGTTGGCTCTTTCTCTCTCTGCGTCTCTTTCTTTCTCTGCACGTTCTCTCTCGCGGTCTTCCCTCTCCAACTGGAGAGTGATCCTCAGTTCCACAGCATCCCTAGAGGAGTCGTCATCAGGATGACGCCGCAGTTCCCTCTCCAGTTCTGCTATCCTAGCCTCCTTCTGCGCAGCTTGGCCAAGCGCTTCTTCCGTCTCCTTTTCCTGCCGAGTGTACCATCTCAGATACACGATAAGGCATAAACAAGGAGAACTCAACACTGAGACTCTTACCTGTATAGAGAGCATCCCTTCTGCCTCCGCAGCACGCTGCGTGGCGTGAGCAAGTTGCTCATGAAGCAAGTCAAGTTCTGAGGTGGGAATCCACAAGCTGGAAGAGGCACCACCTACTCCCATCGCTGGGGAAGCCGCGCCAATCTGGGCATGCTACGACCGCGTGAATTAGCAGCCAACATCTGGAATCTGGGGTTTTAATTAGGAACGTACTGTACACCTACCAAGGCGCTCGTAGCTCCGCGGGCATTACCCAACTGTTGTTCCATCTCTGCCAAGCGAGTTCGTAAATTCGCTATCATGGCATCCCGGACATCCTGCAGCCTTACGAGTCAGCATTTTCACCAGAAAACCAAGAAAAGGAGAAAGAAGAAAAGAGAAAAAGGGGAAACCTACCTCCACAAGTCCCCGGGGTTGGAACCGCTCTGCGTACTTTGTCCTATATAGACGCAAGTAGTCCTCGCTATCCCGCGCCTGTGATTCTACAATCGTGCCACCCCGTTGCCAGTCCTCATACTGTTCGGGGAATCGCACGCGCCAGTCAATGCAGGTCGCCGGTCCCCGCGTCTTTCTCCCGACACGAGGTGGCACAGCTGAATCCACCCATTCTTGAGCCAGTCCTAAAGTCCTCATAACTAATCGTAGCCGAAGCGGCTCGATTTCATTCAGGCAGTGCATCCACAGTTCCCGTCCGAACCGAGCACGACTTGCTAGAACCCACGGCTGGTCGGCATCGACCATGTCTGAGTAGGGTCTCCAGTTTACCATCGCTACAGGGAACTCCTGTAGCTCCCGCCTTAGCACCATCAGTTGGTAGGTTAGGGGTGCCGCACTCATGATGGGTTCCCACCGCCTGGCTAGCGGCACCATCGCGGGTCGCCAATGCCGAGCTCTCCCCATAGGGAGGTAATAATAGCTCCACAGCTGCTCGACGTAGGTCATCAGAACCTTGCAAAAACACAAAAAAAATACAAAACAAGCAAAACCAAAAAATACCTGGATGAATGGTGTGAAACCACTCATAGTCATCTCACGATCCGTTTCTTGAATAGGCCTGCAAACAAGTGTGCCAGCATGGCGGCTCCCTAGGCATAATACCCTACTCTTTCAAGGTCTGACAGCAGCTCCAGGAAGCGACATTGGATACCGTCCCCTTTCGAGCTCAGTACCAATCTCCCCAAAAGGAAGAGGAGAAATCTCCTCAAATCTATGTTGCATCTTTCCCAGTTGCCGAAATCTGTGCAGTACACGGCACGGCATCCTATTTCCATCTTTCCATAAACTCTTCTGAGGATTCGTCATCCCGCCGACGAGTGTCGGTGAACCCTAATGCATCCATGAGGGACGCCCTAGCTACCGACCTATTTTTCCGACCATCTAGGTCTAAACCCAGTAACTTCTGGGCACCTTCTCGGTAGTCCGCGTAAGTGACTCCGGTCACTGCCTCGCCATCCACCTTGAGACTCGTAATTCAGACCACATCTTCTAGGCTGGGCATCATGTGTCCCCAGGGCATCAGGAATGCCCGACTCACTGGGTCCCATCTCTCACACAAGGCTTGGATCAGGACCAGTTCGAGCTGGATCGGCTCGATCCGAAGAAAGGTGCCAAAACCCATCACGTCTAGCCTGGCCTTCTGAAAATCTGGGAGACCTCGGTATGCTGCCACTACCAACTCCCATGAGATCTGTGATTTCATCACACACTACGCATGCAGGGAATGGAGAGGAGGTTTGGTAAGAAAGAAAGGAAGAAAAAGAATGGAAAAAAGGGCAAGAAAACTTGGCTTACGAGTTGTGATTGGGCCCTTTCGCTAAAGTGTCCTTCGAGGTCCGAAAGCCTCCTGGAACTACTACCACTAGACCTGCTTCTCTTCGAGGAGTGGGAAGATTCGCCCTCCATCCAACTCTCGAATTTTGAACTCCTCCTCTCCCGTGAGAACTTGTGCTCCTCGAGTTAGCTCTCGATATACCTGGGAGGATAAAAGGGACAAGAATTTATAGAAATGAAGGAGTGCAGGCCAAGATTACCTCCATCACCTGTTAATGAGCCTCGATGAGGCACCTCCATGCGGTCCCGTGTGTCACTTCATCGCTCGCACAGGGTGATTGATTGGACGAAGAATATGACGACTAGCCCCCTATGTTGTCTAGGGATACCCTATCATGTTTTGGAGGACGTCCGCAAAATTTGACACAACATCCGGGAAAAGGGGCTAGGGCCGTCATTATTGACTTCGACGGCAGATTCCCGTGGAAAATGGTCACAACAAGACGCGATTCTCTGCTTGGGGTGGAGTCTCGGCAGACCCATCACATGGGAACAGTGCAAAGAAGAGGAAGTGTAGGGAAGAAGGAATGCACAAGAGAACAAACGAGCAGCAGAAAATCAAATCACTCCATTCATAATTCTACATAAGCTGTCATAAACACTACAATCATAGAGAGGAGGCGAGTCCACCAGCTCGCCGATCCTCACCATCACTCATCTCTCTGGGCGCTCCCCTCCTCTCCCCTGAGGTGCGGGTCCCTCAGAAGCCTCGGGGATCCTCGTGCAGTAGCACCCAGCCTCGCCTCGTGGCGCCGGCTCCACAGCAATGACTCGCTGCTCCTCCCCTGGCGTGGCGAAGAAGCCACTAGCGGCAAAGCGACCAGACTGGCGCAGTCGCTCCCCGAACTCTCGCGCTCTCTCGTAGCACGTCTCCATCCCTCCTAGCCTCTGCACGACGGCCTGAAGGCCCAGCTGGAGCTCCCTCACTTGGGCCTCCAAGGCCCTCCTCTCGGTCTGATCCCGCTGTCGCTCGGACCTTCTCTCGGCTTTCTCTCTCTCTGCCTCTCTCCTCATCATCTGCAGAAGAACCCTTAACTCCAGGATGTCTGGAGAAGGTCTCTCCTCACCACGATGCCGCAGCTCCGTTACAGTCGCCACCCAGGCATCACGCTCCTCTTCCGCCCGGGTCGCCCGAGCCACCGCACCGGCAAGTTGCTCCCGGAGGGAGGCAATCTCGAGAAAAGGGGCCGAGGAGCTGGAAGATGCGCCACCAATCATCCCCGCCGTCGCTGTCTGCTGGGCACGCTGGAACAAAATAAACAACGGCCGTCAGTGAAACTCCAAATCTGAAGATAAAAGTGCGGCACGTAACTTACCAGGAGCGACAGCTCATGTTGAGCGACGGCCAGCTGCCGCCTAGCCTCTGACAGTTGGGCGCGCGAGCCACCGACCCCACGCGTGTCCCCAGCTTGGGGAAGCCCCGCAAAACTCTCTCTCTGCCGCCGCAGGAAGTCGGTGCTGTCCTGCACCAATACACTCCCTTACTGTCCAGGGAGACGTACGTGCCAGTCCTCGAGCCTCGCCTTGCCGCGACTCTCCCTCCTGACGCGGCTCGGCTCGTCCGCACTCGCCCACTCATCAGCCAGGCCCAGGGTCCTCGCCATGTCCTGCACCAAGAAAAGGGTCCCACATCAGTCAAAAAGAACACGTCCCCTGTCTAGGACGCATCCATCATTTAAGTGCAACACTCGCCGAACCCTTTCCCCCCTCGCACGGCTTGCTTCAAAACTCAAAATGGATCAAAGAGGGGGAAAACCAAGCACCTACCAGACCGTGTTCACCTCCCTCCGCGACCTCGGGGGCCCGAAGCGGCCCTTCCTCCTCCATAGACGCCGTTCCGTGCTCTGGCGCATCCCTCCTTGGGCGAGGGGTCCCGCGTCCCTCTCCACCTTCGCCGTGGTCCAGACCGCCGAACTCCATCGATCGAGGGGAAGAAGACAAAGACGGGCGAGCAAGTTTCGGCGGAAGGCGGGCTCGTTTGCGGGTAAGGCACGAGAGAAGAAGGCCACCCGTCGCTTTAATTTGAAATCAAGGATTAAGACGCGTCCTCGCGCCTGGACGCGCCCAAAAAGGGGAGAAAGGAAACAGAATCCCTCCGTGCAAAGCATAGTTCCCCGTTGTTCAGGGCAAGGTCTCGTGGAGCGTGCCTCGAAGGATAACTCAGTGCAAAGAAGAAAGTGTGGGAGAGAGAAAAGTACACACAACACAAGAAAGTCATTTTCATTTCATATAATAGCCGAAAGTACATCATACAGTGAGGACGGTGGGGTGTACAAACAACTCTCTAACTCTCACCACCACCCTCCTGGTCATCTCTCTCCTCCCTCCTCTGACGGGGATCCCTAGGGGGCCTCTGCGACCTCTGCGAACCCTGAGAAGCCGTGCTCGCCTCTCCAGGTGGCACCATGCCAGCCTCCAAGGTGCGGCGACGCTGCTCGGCCGAAGAAACTAGAAAGCTGCCCACAGAAAAGGAACCGGACTGACGAAGTCGCGCCCCGCGCTCCTTCGCCCGCTGATATCGCTCCTCACTCTCCCGGAGTCTCCCCTCCGCCGTGCCAAGACTCAGCCGGAGCTCCGACACCTGGGCCACCAGAGCTCTCCTCTCGTCCCAATCTCGATATCGCTCCGCCATCCTATACTCCCTTTCTTTCTCTATGGTCTCCCTATCCCTCTCCCTCTCTCTCTCTAGAGTCTCCCTATCCTTCTCCCTCTCTCTCTCTAGGGTCTCCCTATCCCTCTCCCTTTCTCTCTCCACGCTCTCCCTATCCCTTTCCCTCTCCTCTCTCTCCCTCATCGCCTCTCTCCTCGACAGCTCGAGGGCGATCCGCAGATCCACTACGTCGCGAGGAAGCACCTCAGCCTCCCGTCGCCGCTCCTCCTCTAGCTCCGCAATCCGTGCGTCACGCTCTGCCACCCAGGCATCGCGCTCCTGCTCAGCACGAACAGCACGGGCCAGGGCCTCTCGAATCTCGGCCACCTGTCAAAGCACGCATGCACCGTAAGAGAGCAGTGATAGAAGGAAAGCAGCTAGAAGAGGGTCAGGGCCAAGCAAGCACTCACTCGAGCCTCGCGGTCACGCTCGGCCTCCTCAGCCCGAGCCACCGCATACGCCAGCTGCTACTGGAGGGCAGAAACCTCTGGAGGAGGGCCCCGCGAACTGGAACCCGCTCCACCAGCCGTCCCGGCTGCCGCTGTCTGGTGGGCCCGCTGAAACACGGGGCAAACGTCAGTCAAAGGCTAAGCATCAAAAATCTAGCTCACAAAAAAAAATGCATTGCATAGACTCACCAGGATCTCCAACTCCTGTCGGATGGCCACTAACTGCCGCCTGGCGTCTGCCAGTTGGGCCCGCAGGTCGGCAATCATGTTGTCACGAGCATCCTGCATTGCACATAAGTTACTGCCACATGCATACACATATAGAAGGGTGAAGCAGTTTCATTTCACTTACCCCTGCCATACCACCCAAGGAGAGGCAGTCCCCGTACATAGCTCGATATCGTCTCATGTAATCTATGCTGTCCTGTACATGGGATACCACTGGGACCCCGCCCTGCTGCCAGTCCTGGTACTCTGCTGGGAAGCGCGTACGCCAGTCCACAATCTTCGCCTTCCCCTTGGTCTTCCGCCCGATGCGGGCCGGCTCTTCTACATCAACCCACTCCTGGGCTAGCCCCAACGTCCTCATAACCAGCCTCAGCCGAAGCGGCTCGATCTCATTCAGGCAATGGACCCACACGTCCCGCCTGAAACGAGGAAGACCCGCTACAACCCAAGGCTGGCCAGCGTCGCCCATGCCCAGGTAGGGTCTCCACACCACCTACATCATCATACATACATCATATTAGTTGCCATTCAGTCACATAAGAAAACACAAAAAACCATACGCATCATACCATGGCCTCGGGATACTCGCTCAGCTCCCGACGAAGTGACGCCAGCTGGTAGCCGTGGGGTGCTGCAACCACGATCGGCCTCCACCGCCGCGCCAGAGGCACGGCCCTCCTGTTCCCATGCCTAGCCCTCCCCATCGGGAAATAGTAATAGCTCCACACCTGCATCCATCACACATCATTAGTACAATAATTGCATATTTAACTGTGGGAATGCATAAATAAAATGTTTACCTGGAGAAAAGGTGCGAAGCCACTGACTGTCGTCTCCTTCTCTAAAAGTCTGGGAGAGATCAGCAATCAAATGGGCAAGTAGAGCCGCCCCCCACGCGTAGTGCCCCACTCTGTCAAGGTCCGCCAGAATTCTGAGGAAGCGGCAGTGGATGCCATCCCCCTTCGTCCCCAGCAGAAGGCGGCCCAGGAAGAAGAAAAGAAACCTCCGGAGGTCTAGATCCACCAGCTCCCGCTCGCTCGGGTCCTGGGTGAAAGCTGCACGGGCATCTCCCTCCAGTCGTGCCAGAAACTCCGCTCCAGTCTCGCTGACCCACTGGCGCGGGTCGACGAATCCGAGCGCCTCCATGATCTCCACTCGGTCGACTACCCTGCTGTCCCTGTCAGTCACGCTCGTCTCTAACCACAGCAGGTCCAGGGCACTCTCTCGGTAGTCGGGGTAGGTGACCCCGCTGACCGCCTCTCCGTCAACTCGTAACCCAGTGATCCGAGCCACGTCCTCTAGTTTCGGCACCATGTGCCCCCAGGGCATCAGAAACGCCCGGCTCGGCGCGTGCCACCGCTCCCTCAATGCCTGGATAAGAGGAAGGTCGAGCCGAAAGGGCTCGATCCTAAGGAAAGCTCCAAAGCCCATGGCGTCCACACGCGCCCTCTGGAAGTCCGGCAGCCCACGGTATGCTGCCACCACTAGGGACCAGCTGATCCGTCCTTTCATCACACCCTGCACACCACAAAACCAATAAAAAATATATCAGCATCATGAATAATACTAAGCAATAACACTATATATTCTACTTAGTTATTTTATGTTATCTTATCTTTAAAACATTTTAGGATTTTTATGGAGGCGTCTAGCACATTGGACGCCTCCTCTCTATTTTCCTTATTTTCTTTATAGAAAAACCCAAAACAAAAAAATATATTAATAATATATATATTATTATGGAGGCGTCCCAGGTCCTGGACGCCTCCTTATTTTTAATCCTATTTTATTATTTACATAAATAAACAAATAAACAAAAAGAAAAAGAAAAAGTGGAGGCGTCCAGGGCCCTGGACGCCTCCTTTCCCTCACTCCCCGGCCTTCTCTCACAGCCTCTCGCCCATCCGTTTAGCCTATTGAACCACAGAGTGAGAGTTCCGAAGGGCTTACCGGGTCGTGATCGTCCTCTCCCACGTCGCCAACGCCCGCAGCGGCCTCCGCGGCCAGAAGAGGCACCTCCATCCCCTCCTCCGCAGCAATCTCCTCTGCTACGGCCTCCTCGGCATCATCCCTCAGCCTCCTCGGACGACGAGCCCGTCGTTTCCGCTTCTCTGGACCCTGGCTCGATCCTCCTCGCTCCATTGGGACTAAGAATGGGTCGTCTGGGGTGACGGGGTCGTCAGAATGGTACAAGTGAGCAGGGGGTGAGGCCCCCCATATATATAGAAACCACTCTGATTGGGGCGTCCAGGCGCCTGGACGCCCCCACCTTTTTTTTATTTTTTTCAAAATTCAAAAATTAGGGGCGTCCAGGCGCCTGGACGCCCCCAAAACAAAAAAAACCAAAAAAAAATAATTAATAAAAATTTGGGGCGTCCAGGACCCTGGACGCCCCCAAAACAAAAACCAAAAAAAATTATAAATAAAAAATTAGGGGCGTCCAGGCCCCTGGACGCCCCCAAAACAAAAAAACCAAAAAAAATAATTAATAAAAATTTGGGGCGTCCAGGACCCTGGACGCCCCCAAAACAAAAACCAAAAAAAATTATAAATAAAAAATTAGGGGCGTCCAGGCCCCTGGACGCCCCCAAAACAAAAAAACTTAAAAAATCAAATATAAAAAATTAGGGGCGTCCAGGCCCCTGGACGCCCCCATAATAAAAATTTCAAAAAAAATATATAATAAAAGTAAAAAAGATAAGAGTATGTATATAATCCAAACAAAAGAAAAAACACAAAGAAAAAGAAAAACCATAAAAAGAATAATAATAATTAAGGGAACTGGTCCAAAACTGCCAAATGCCAGATTTTATTCCATCAGAAAAGTAGAATGAACTACATCAGGGGCTTAGGCGCCTTAGGCCTTAACTTCCCCAGTTCGGTTACATAAGCCCTCCACAGCTCACATTCTTTCCCCACGTGCGCTAAGGCCTTTCCCGCGACACTTGTCTTCCAGGGTGCTTTGACGGCCTTCGCTTCCTTCGCATCCGCTTCAGTACCCAACTCTCTCTTCTTCAAAGGAACGGTGTCAGTCGATAGTGGGAACGAATGGCATGGAATGCCGACCTGGAGGCAGTATCGATGCGCGTTATAAAGGACAAACTCGGTCGCGCCGATCAATTGAAGATCAACTTCGGGGGAAGGCCTCATAAGGAGATCAAGCGAAAGCAAACATGCCGGTGCGCAAGTAAAGAAGCCTTGTGTCACGGTGCGGAAGTGAGACCGCGAGTCTTCACGTTTCTTCAGCCACGGAACGCGGTTCACTACAATACCACCGAACCCTAACACGTCGGCTATGTGATGAAGAGGGCTTTGTTGGAAGAGCTTCGAAACGGTTGGCATTCCCTCACGGTGATCAAACTTGAAATGCAAATCCAGCCAGCAGCTCAGGACAAGTGCGCAACCAAAAGGAGGCTTACCCATGCTCGAGGCAGTAAGGCCACTATACAGGTAGGCGAGGACAGCGGGTCCCACCCTCTTTCCACGCCAGATCCCGCAGATAGCACTCAGTTGGTCTTCCTCCACCATGTTGTCGGTATAAGGAAACAAGAGAGCACACGCCAGACAAATGGTGAACCCCTTCATGATTCCCTCCAAATAGTCATCGTCTGGTGACACTCTCAAGGCGTCCATGACCCACTCCGCAAGCTTTTGAAGATCGATCCCCTTTTGAGTACGGACCTTTCTGGCTGCGTCAGGCGGCATGAAGCTTCCAAGAAGGCTTTCGGAAGTCCCCCGTGTCAGCATCCGCATAGCCTTCACCTTCCCGTCACTCTTGAATTTCTTCAATTCGAGCAGAAGTTCCACCTCCTCGAGGAGGATGGTCACCTCGAAGGTCGGGAAGATAAAAGTATGGGTCTGGGGATGCCAGATCTCCACTAGTGCGCCCATAGCCGCCCAGTCCATACGAATCTTCTCATAGTGTTTGGCGTGAATAAGTAGCCCCTGCAGATGCCATTTCGAGAGTATGGCCCTCATGCCGATGGAGATGTTGGAAGTTAGCTTTGAAAGTCATGGTAGTTTGGAAAACTTCCTCGGGCCTGGGAAGAGTGGATATGGCTGGAAGAGAAAAGAAAGAAGAAGAAAGGAAGGTAGTAAGAAGAAGGTTCACGTGGAGAAATTTGAAATGAATCAGCTTACCATATGCGACATGATCGTCCCACTCAAATGACCCTCGAGGTCGGAGAGTCGCCTGATCTCGCTGCTAGGCCTGCTCCTCTTCATAACGCGGGAAGACTCTCCTTCCATCCTGAAAATCTCTAGATTCTCCTCTCTTTCCTCTCCTGAGCTTCCAAAACCCACCTTAGTGCATTTGAATGAACTAGCCTAAGGGGAGTTCTTATAGGAAGGGAAGATCGCTACAGGACGGAACATGTCACATCAGTGGTCTTTGTCAAGATTTTGTATGTATCTCCTTTGTACTGTGGTGCGATTCTACTGTGATTCTGCTACTTTCTGATGTTGCTAACCTTTGCTAGTCTGTGCAGGTTTTACTAACGGACGTCTTTGTCCTGTCTCCTATCCCATCTTTCAATGGTTGGTCCCACCATGTCATGCATCATAGTATACGATACCTACGCTACTAGAACATGTCAAGGACCTTGCGACCCGAACAAATCTGGGATTTGAGTTCCCCTTCAATAAAAACAGTGATGATCCCGGAAGAATTTGGGTTGTATGGATAGGCCGTTAACTTGTGGTAGCATGGGGACGACGGTTCCATTCAGTGAGTTGGTGCGCGGATAAACGGGCCCCAGCCCAGTGTCGGCTCACCGGATCGGTATCCTGACCCGTTCTTAACAAGTTGAAAATATTATCCTTGGCTATTTTCTATTTTAGTTTGTTTTAAATTTTTATTTTAACCCAGCATGCATTCATATAGGATTTTGATTTATTGTGGAAGATCATTCAAGTGATTCGATTGCGAAGGCCGTTGTGCTTCAATTCCTACAAATATGAGATATTCTACTCCGAATGAAATACTGAGTTTCCTTGAAATGGCCCTACGTTGCTCTTCCAAAAGGAGACCCTTGTTTGGACAGACCCTCAGATATTCCTTTTTACCTTGTTTGACCCACCTTGGCTGCAGCACTTCCACATTGGCTGGTAACCGCTCCCAAAGGTGAAACCTGCAGGTTTATGACCCAGGTACTTCCACACCGAGAAGTTGGTCTCCTTTATTTTCGTGCCTGAGTGCACATCTCACCCTCCTTATTTGATCTCCGTCCAAGCAACCGTCAAGACTTGAAAGACCTCCTTCAAGGTCGCCTCATTGAAACTTCAGGAAAAATTCCAAACAGTACGTCAGAAGTGTGTCTCATCACACCTTGGCATCAACTTATCACTCCGCTCCCACTTCATTTCACTCCACTTCGATACCATTCCACTACGTGTCGCTCCCTTGCAAAGCAGACGCCAAGGCGGGGCAGCTGTAGACACGCCATTCCTGACGTCTCCTGAGAAAGTCTCATATTACTATACAACGCCCCGCAACGGCTTACGCATTTTGAATCGCTCGAGTGCTTCCTTTTCTTGAGTCTTCTTCCGCCCTTTTCGGCATCCGGAATCGTCTCGTCACGGCATTCGGACGGCATCAACACCAGTCAGACGCATCAGGAGGTTCCGGAACCAAGAAGGGTGTCTGCCGGGCGGCCGCCAACGCTTGTCCGAGGACCCGGGTGGGTCTTGATGGGGGCGTCCAGGCCCCTGGACGCCCCCATTCTTTTAATTTATTTTATTTTTATTTTTCAAAACCCAAAACACAAATAAAAAATAATATATTAATGGAGGCGTCCAGGGCCCTGGACGCCTCCATAAAAACAAATATAAAATATATATATATATGCCAGTTGGCATAAAAAGACAAAACAAAATAAAAAAATTAATGGAGGCATCCAGGCCTCTGGACGCCTCCATAAAAAAAACAAAAACAAAAAATATATAATGCCAGCTTTGGCATAAAAAGACAAAACAAAAACAAAAATAATATATTTATAGAGGCGTCCAGGCCCCTGGACGCCTCCATCAACTCCCTCACGGGCGCCGCCCACCGAACGACGGTTTGTCGTGTGTGAAAAAAGCCAAATTATGGAGACGTCCAGCCAGCTGGACGCGCCCATTTCTGAATCACGAGACGCCGCTCACAAAACCACGCGTTGTGTCAAACCGCGTGCGGCCGTCGGTGGTGTTCGGTGGACCTGTTAGGGGCATCCGGGGCCCTGGAGGCCTCCACAAAAATATTCCAAAAAAATTAATAAAAATAGGATAAAATATTAGTTCGGCCCTGATGGAGGTGTCCAGGGTCCTGGACGCCTCCACCCTCCGGAGCCCTATAAATAGAGGCCCACCCCCTCAGTTCTGGAGGAGCTTGGAGAGATCCGATAGGCTGCCGGAGCCTAGAGGCTACCGGAGTCATTTTCTAACCCGTGGGGTCTTTTGTAGGTGGAGGTTCTGCCGGCTTCTCGGGTGCCCCAGCTCGCGAGAGGAGGTCGTCTTCATCCACCGCGCTTCCACGCCATCCCTACGCTGCCGGAGCTCCGCCGGATTTCACCATCGGCACATCCAATAAGCCAATCCTTTCCTTTTCTTCTAGTTCTTTTGCATTCATCATCTCGCATCATCTATCCCCCTTCATAAGGGTGCCTCTTCTTATATACTTCTTGCATCCATCATCTCATTTTCCTCCTACTCGAGTCCGAGAGGGGTTTAAAAGACAACACCAGCCAGGTGTGTGTCTTGCCATCATTTTGTTATTTTTATCACAAGGATTTGAATACTACACCTTCATCTTTCTGATCCACTCGTTACTTGTTTGTCGTTGTTTTGCAAAGGGTACCCAAAGAAAGCCCTCTCCGTCGGCCGGCCGAAGGGGGAGGAAGAAGCAACCCTCCATCTCCCGCTCTTGAGGTAGGCGCGATCACTTTCTTTATTTTGGGGTCTTTCGGCCCCTGGCGATCACATCTTGTTCTCGAGGCCGCGGCGAGTCACTTCCCCAATGGCCGTTTAAATTTCCGTTCTTATACTCTCTTTATATTCTGTTGTATTCTGCTCATATTCTCGAGGCCGCGGCGAGTCACTTCTCCAATGGCCGTTTAAATTCCCGTTCTTATATGTTATATTCCTATCTATTCATATTCTCGAGGCCGCGGCGAGTCACTTCCCCAATGGCCGTTTAAATTCCCGTTCTTATATATTATATTCTTGTCTATTCATGTTCTCGAGGCCGCGGCGAGTCACTTCCCCAATGGCCGTTTAAATTCCCGCTCTTTATATTCTCCTTATATTCTGTTATATTCTTATCTGCTCATATTCTCGAGGCCGTGGCGAGTCACTTCCCCAATGGCCGTTTCAATTCTTGTTATTTAATTTCTGCACCATTTCCGTCCCCCCGAGGTCGCGGCGAGTCACTTCCCGCTATGGCCGTTTAACCCCCATATCTTGCTATATTACATTTGTCCCGCTCGCCCCACCGGAGCAATCTCCTGTGGTGGCCCCTTCTCTTTTCTCTTATTTCTGTGTTGCAGCAAACAAAAAGAAGGAGCCCGCGCGCTCCGCGTCCTCTTCGCACCCCCAACCGCGTGACGTCGCTCACAGTGAGTGCAGTCAACAACACCAACTATGCACTCAACCCAAGGCCTCCACAAATACCCCGACTTCCCCTCCAACAAGGTCCCTTCCCGTCTCGTCCTCCACCCCAGAACAATATGCCTCAACCACTTCAACCCCAGCAACAACCCCGACCCCAGCAACAACAACCGCCACCTCAGTACCACCAAGCTCCACCCCCAGGGAATGATGGGCCCCCAAAGCAATAAAGGAGGCCGATTGGTCCCAAGAGAGCTTATTACCCACCATTGCCGAAAACTTTGGCAGATATTTTCAGTGCCCTCATGGCCTCAAACACACTCATCCTACCCAGGGAAAGGCTCGCGTGGCCCCCGAATGTTGATACCTCCAGATATTGCGTCTATCACAGGCAGCCAGGACACACAGTAGAGAGCTACTTTCAGTTTAAAGATTACATCTACGATATGAATGATGCAGGCGGAATTGACTGGGATGAAATGAGGCGATACATCGCCACTCTCAAAGCCAGGAGACCTCCTCCTAGGCCACAGTTCCAGCAACTACAACAACAGCCACAACAACAACCACAACAACAATAACATCCTCAGCAGGCACAACAACAACAGCCCAACATGGGCATAATCTAGAATCCATTGCCGGAGCACCAACAGCCCAATCACTAGGTCAACCCTATCTCCTCCTTCCCGAAAGTCGGGAGAGAGCAGGTGTGGCACCCAGAAAGTACCTCTATTCTTTCTACCGCCAACCCTATCGTCATGCAACCCCCTCGCCTTGCCCGGGTAGCACCTCTCTCTCATCAACCGGCATTACAACCTATAGTACCGCCTTCACCATTTCCACTGCCATCACGCCCTCTCATTCGCACCCCTCCCACTAACTCACCAATGACCTATCAGCCAACACCCCCGACTATGCCCTCACACCCTCATATCTTCTCTCACTCCTCCATTTTTCCATCCACCTCGACTACACCTATGCCTATGCCTTCCAAGCCTCTCATCATCCGTCCACCATACGTGACCCCGCCTGTCTCCACAATACCTCCACCAATGCCTTTAAAACCACTCATCACCCACCATCCATCTCAAAACCATTACCCACCTCAAGCCTTATCCACTTCCACTTTGCCTCCACCTCCACCTTCCAAACCCCTTATCCTTCATAGCCCGTATGATATCCCCTCTACCTCCACCATGCCTCCACCGAACAAATCCCTCATCAGAATCCATGTTCCCATCGTTACTCCAGCTTCATCAACCATTCCTCCACCGCTACCCCTCAAACCTCTGTTAAAACCCGCAGCTACCCCCATAGAGGTACAAAAGCCGCAGGCAATGGTGCTTCGGAGTGGAAGGATTTTTCACAGAGTTTTTCCTCAGAATAGTCAGAACCCCGATCAGGCTCAGTCAGAGAAGGACAATAGAGAATAGCCAGAAAAATCCATCCATGGGACACAGTATGATTTGTTGAAACACTTGGACAAGACACCTGCTCGAATCTCCATCCTTGAGTTGCTTCAGAGATCCACATCCCATCAGGCAGCCTTAATGGAATATCTTCAAAAGGTCATAGTGAATGAGGACCTCCCTGTAGAGAAGATTTCGGCCGTTCTGATGCCGACAGACACACAACCGGTTATTGTGTTCCACAACCATGAGCTTGCCCCCAAGGAAGCTCGAAAATATGCATTGTGTGTTTCGATAAAAATCAATGGAGTGTCCATACACCCGTGTTTGGTGGACACGGGTGCATCCATAAACGTGATCTCCATGAGCACCCTTCAGTTATGTGGAGTCGGTGAGGAACATATAAGACCTTCCTCGATCACAGTCACATCTTATGACAACAGCAAAAGGCCACCACAGTGAATGATTATCCTGAAGGCAGAATTATGCCCTGCGTCAGTCCCTACAGAATTCCATGTCCTCGACATGGATCCCACATTCAAGGCTATACTGGGTCGCCCCTATATCGAAGTCATGGATGCTGTACCATCCACCAACCACCAATGCCTAAAGTTCTCATACAATGGGAGGATTATTAAAGTGGTCAGCACGCCTGTCCTTCATACAATGGATGATGTTAACATCTCTTTGCCATCTGTTCGGCTGTCTCATCGGCCCATATTATCACTACTGGATGTGTATGACCCGTCACGCATTCCGCTAACACCAAAGAAGCCACCTTCAGTACCGATGTCACGTCTCCCTTCCCATTCTAAAGGATGGGAGCTAATGATGAATATTGGCTATCAACAAGACAACGGCTTGGGTGCGTAATTACAAGGAAGGCTGAAGCCGTCAAAGGAAAAAAGGTTGAGCTAGAAGTTCGGCCTAGGCTTTAAAGGACCGCTCGAGGCAGATGGGAAACCCCTCACGTGGACCCTATCCTCTCACTTCAAGAAGGGGCCCGTTGTTCAGATGGGAGATTACCCGCATGAAACACATGGAGGATCGCATGTTGTGTACTTGGCTGAAAAATGTTCAAGGGCCGGTAAGAAAGGCAAGATCAAAGATCCGGAATGCGAATGGGGCAAATGGTTTGACATACAAGATGTTTCCATTGCACTAGAAAGAATGTTCTCACCACCGTAGGTGAAAGGGCCGCCATTGATCTCTGAAATGCTAGGGAATATCACTACTGTTGCCAAAGTTCCAAACCATCCTCGCCAAGAGGACTCTGTCACCGGCGTATCTTCATCCGTCATCAACATTGCCATCGACGGCTCATTAGCCGTCGTCTTCTCCATTCACTCACCTCAGCCTTCGCTGATGTCTTCCTCCTGGGCCAGACGGTTGTCTGACGATCTTCCCATGTCCCCTTCTCTACTTACATACCTGCGTGGGTTTCTCAACCCACGTCAGGTTTTCAATCATGATCTGCTCTACGAGCCTCCCAATCCTTTAGCCACAATCACCTTTCCCCCTCCTCCGATTTCTTTTCATTGTTTTGTCATCAAAAATGAAAACGAAAAAAAAACGTCAATTTTCAAACTCCTCAACAACACATCATTGTTGAGGAAACCTCCTACATCTCCCACGAGTGCGTCCCGCCCTGCGGGCCACCCATCCAAGGTCCTATGAGCGACCTTTTCTACCCCTCCTCTGAGGGGTCTCTCCCTGTACATTCTTCACCATCCCCTTCAGCCTTTTCTCCTTCTGTAAATAATGTGAGTCAAGCTAGGGATAATAAGTCAAGGGTAGTACCCAAAAGGAAATTCAAGGGTAGGCAGATCCCCCGTCGATTCCTTCTAGATTTAGCCACCAGGTGTCAAGCCCTTCTATCCGTCCCTCAGTTGCTAGAAAATTCCATCCAGCTACCGGAGATAGAATGTGAGGGCAATTGTGCGATTGATGAAGGATATGGGGTTTATGAGATCACCAATGAACAATACCCTACTGGAGACGAGGATGAAGAATATGAGGACGCGGCCGGCGCATATGCTAGTGGGATGAGGAGATTTGACGAGCCGTCAGCCGCCGTAGAAGAGTCCACCAAAGAAATCAATTTGGGAACTGAGGAAGACCCTAGGATCGTCCTCATAAGTGATGATTTGCCATCATCTGAAGAAGAGGCATTAATTGAAGTTCTCAAAGAGTATAGAGACATGTTTGCATGGAGCTACGAGGATATGCCGGGTTTGGATTCCACCTTGGTTGAACATCGCTTAACTCTAAAACCAGGGTCCGTCTCGGTAAAACAAAGGTTAAGGCGTTTCCACCCTCAGATGACTTTAAAAATGAAAGAAGAGGTCGACAAGCTCCACAAAGCCAGGTTCATTAGAGTCATCCTTTATCCTCAGTGGGTGACGAATATTGTCCCGGTCATGAAGAAGGATGGAAAAGTCAGGATTTGCATCGACTTCCGGGACCTTAACCGCGCGTGTCCAAAGGATGATTTTCCCCTGCCTCACATTGATGTGTTGATCGATAACACGGCAGGCTATGAAACCTCTCATTTATGGATGGATTTTCGGGATATAATCAAATTCATTTGGCAGAAGAGGATCAGGAGAAAACGTCATTCACTACACCATGGGGAACATATTGTTATGTGGTCATGCCGTTTGGGTTAAAGAATGCTGGAGCTACTTACCAAAGAGCTATGATGGCCATATTTCATGACATGATGCATATATATCTGGAGGTGTATGTGGATGATTTATTGGTGAAATCAAGAACCAGGATGGAACATCCGAAAGTTTTGGCTAAGGTGTTGCAAAGATCAAGGGAGTTCCAGTTGAAAATGAACCCGAAGAAGTGTGTGTTTGGCGTATCATCGGTAAATTACTGGGTTTCATTGTGAGTAAAAGGGGGATCGAGATAGATCCCGACAAAGCTAAGGCCATCAGGGACATGCCGCCTCCTAAAAATTTGAGGAAAGTCCGAGGTTTAATTGGGAGGCTGCAATTCATCCGTCGGTTTGTGTCTCAGCACTCACAAAGGTGTAGACCTTTCTACGAGTTGACTAAGCCAGGAGTAGAATTCCATTGGGATGCTAAGTGTCAAAAAGCTTTTGAAGGGTTAAAGGAATATCTGGCTAGTCCACCCGTTCTCATTCCACCCAAACCAGAAAAACCTCTGATCCTTTACATCTCAGTCTTGGATGACTCCGTAGGAGCCGTCCTCGCACAAGCCGATGAAGAAGGCAAGGAACGGGCCACCTATTACTTGTCCAAACTTCTCAATTCTTGTGAACAGAAGTACACAGCCATGGAGAAAACATGTGCTTCCCTTGTTTGGGTAGTACAGAAATTGAAGTACTACTTCTTGGCTCATGAGGTCCATTTGATCGCCCGCATGAACCCTATCAAATTCCTCCTGGAGAAATCCGTCCTTACTGATAGGCTAGCACGTTGGCAGAGTTTCCTATCTCAGTTTGACATCACCTACATTCAGCAAAAGGTGATTAAAGGCTATGCTATAGCCGAGCATCTCGCTCATCATCCTCTCCCCAAGTTCGATCCTGTCCAATCAGAGTTTCCAGATGAGGAACTAATGTCCATCACCCAATCTGACGAGCCAATGTGGACATTATATTTTGATGGAGCTCTGAATTCCAAGGGAAAGGTATTGGCATTGTCCTTCTAACGCCGAGGGCGTTACCATCCCAGAGGCATTTCATCTCGCATTCCCAGTCACCAACAACATTGCTGAATATGAGGCTCTTCTAGCTGGTCTGGAACTAGCCCATTCTTTCTATATCACTGAATTGCGAGTCGTGGGTGATAGTCAACTTGTTCTCCGCCAAGTGCTTACCAAATATCGCACTCTTGATCTCAAGCTCAAGCGTTATCAGGAGCTGGTCTCCACTTATGCCAAATTATTTACCAAGCTGATCTTTGTCCATGTTCCTCACGAACAGAACATCCTGGCCGATGCCCTCGCCTCCTTGGCGTCATCTTTTAAATTCCCTTTAGGTGCATGGTCTAAATCCATCAACATCTACAAGCGCCTCGTCCATGCTGTTTAGGACCCTTACCTCTTAAAAATCAAAGAAAGAGTCCTACGGAAGATTCAGGAAGGGGAAATCCTTGAGAAGACGGAAATCATGTTGGCAGAATTTGAAGAAGAACTGGCCGATGAGGAGAAACATTGGTTCAAAGAAATCATCAAATATTGCAAAGATCAGTCCTATCCTGAAGGAGCCACCACAGAGGATAAGAAAGCCATAAGAATGGTGGCCTAGAAATACACATTGGTTGGAGGACTACTATACATGAGAAGCCTTACTGGTGTTCTATTAAGATGTTTTGATGACGATGAAGTCTGGAAATGTGTAGAGGAAGCACACTCAGGTGTATGCAGTGGCCATGTAAATAGCCAAATGCTCGCTAAGAAGATCATTAGGCAAGGCTTTTACTGGCCCACTATAGAAGAGGATTGTGCTGTTTATGTTCGTAGGTGTGTCAAGTGTCTCCACGCCGATAAAATTCATTCACCATCTTCCTCACTTCATCCAATATCCTCCCCATGGCCTTTCTCCATGTGGGCATTCGACATCATTGGTCCCCTAGGCGATCCCAATTTCCTCACCAAATAGAAATCTTTCATCCTCACTGCGACGAAGTACTTCACCAAATGGGCCGAAGCTGAAGCTTATGCGGAAATTAAGGCGTCAACAGTCTGCAAGTTCATCATGAAGAACATCCTCACCAGGTTTGGCGTCCCAAGCACAATCGTCACCGACAATGGGCCACAGTTCATTTCTCAAGATCTTCAAGACCTCTGCAAAAGGTACGCAATCGCATTGCATCATTCATCACCTTATTACCCACAAGGTAATGGCCAAGCAGAGGCCACCAACAAGACATTGATCAAAATCATAAAGAAAACCTGCGAGTCTAGTAAGTTTTCAGACTGGCCAGAAAAGCTTATCGAAGCTCTATGGGCCTACCGCACTTCAATCCGTACCCCCACCGGACAGACTCTGTTTGCCCTTACTTATGGGATGGAAGCGGTAGTCCCGTACGAGACTCTGATCCCTTCTCTCAGGGTACAATTGGATGAGGAATTTCTCCTCGACGAACGTCGTAATTCACTCCTTGCCCCAGTTGGAACTCTTAGATGAGAAGCGGTTGGCCGCTGCCGAGCATGCACGTGTTTATCAAAATAGACTCGCTCGCTTTTACCAAAAGAAGGTCATTGAGAGAAAATTCAAAATTGGCGAGATGGTCGTGAAAAGAATTTTTGTCAAACCTGGAGGGCCGCATTCTAAATTTTAACCCAATTGGGAAGGACCATATGTGGTTCAAGCCGTGTACCCTGGCAACGCCTACAAGCTAGTCAATGCCGAAGGGACCGAGTTATCCCACCCTTGGAACGGACTTTATCTTAAGAAATACTACCCTTAGATAAGTGTAACAACTGGCATAGTACGAGGACCATCGGAGCCAGAAATTCACTCTTCGATCTTTGTAGTCTAACTCAGGGTTAACCTGCGCATACTCCCACACCTCGCTTTCGGGATCAAACGAAGCGGAATTCGAGGGAAGTTTCAACAAAAAAAAGAGAAGAAAAAGGGAAAGAGTGCATAGTGTTCATCATGCAGTCAAGTCTTTGCATCTGTCCTTCATGAAGGTTAGGACCCATTAAGGCTCGGTAGGTCTCGGGTCTTGGCTCGCCAGAACCGCGGAGATTCCTGTCCGGTCATGCCGGCTTACGCCCACTAAAAGAAGGCAACACGCGTACATGCAGCTGTTTTAGCCAAAGCTAGTCGTATTGCTTATTGTGGGGCCATACTCGAAGGTCTCCAGGAAAGCCGTAATCTTTGTTCTCTCCTTTCTCGGCCCAATGGGACAGCCGGCCCCCTTAAAATGTTGAGTATAAGGGAACCAAAATACCATACCCTGAAGGCGAGAGTAGGATTTATCTTCTCGAACTCGAGTCAGAGCACGAGAAGAGGGCAGTGTCCCCGCAGACATACAAGAGGGATCCCTACATATCAAATCATCATGTCTCCCTTAAAAAAATATATATCCAAAGTTAGATGAAAGTCTGGTCGTGGCCGTGCCTGATTTCAACAGGCGAGACCCCTCAAAACGAAAGCTAAATTCCACAAAGGGGCAACGTAATTCTGTTCGAGGTCTGGTCTGAAATCGCCCAAAAGGGAGAGGTCGAGTAGGTCCCGGTTAGCTCGTCGGGTTAACGGTTTTGCCGGTCCTCTCGGAAGGTTTACCCCACTACTCTTCTTTCTCCCCTCAAAGATGAAAGCTCAATGGAAATCCTGAAAGGCGCGCCCCACTAAGGCAAGCGACCTCTTTTTAGCAAAACACACATATAATTGTCTACTTCGAAAGGCAAAAGCCATCATCACGAAGGAGTCTCGGTGTTTCTGGCCGGTCCAGACCTCTATCTACCACCTCGGTGGATTCTCACTTTAACCTCGGGCTTAGGTCAATGCAAGCGCGTCACCAATAGGTGCGACGGCGTCTGATTCCGGGTCAGCGTCGCGCGGTTGACCGTTAGGGTTCTAAGGTGTTCCATCATATACCATCTAGAGTTGTGAGAAAATAGACCCGGGTCGGGTAAATCTTTTACCTTGAACACTTCTTCGGTGCATCCTTGCGGTCGGAAGCAACTGGGAGCCTAAGCATGGCATGACGGTTTTGTCATCAGGTTAAGTCTTAACCGGCAGGATTATCACTTGAGGAGTCTAGGGGCCCAAATCAATCTAGATGTGCTCACAGGATACCTGGGGGGTTAGTAAGAAACCCTGTCCTCATAAGAGTCAGGTGCCACAAGAATGGTCGCTAGGCATTAGTTATAAAAAAAAAAGAAGAAGAAAAAATTGTGAAGTGGCCCTCGGAAGACGCCGTCGGGTGAGTCCCAAAGTGGGAATTCTTTTGGAGCATGTTAACCCCGCATTACGCTACTTAAGAACGATTCAAACACCCCTGATCCAAAGAACCATGTGAGTTATAATAACAAGTGTCTTTCAAAGGAAAAAAAAATTTCAAAAAAAATTCAAAAAAAATAAAAAAAATAAGAAAGCATAAACAAACAACACAAAAAATGCATCCGTGTTATCACATTTGTGTGCTACATTTTTCCGTTATGTTCCCATTTGTGTGCCCGTATGTTACATTCATCATCTTTGCTCTTGTCTTAATTAATAAAGGCTTGGCCCCTTGACTTGTTATCAAGACTAATCTCAAAACAATCACCCACTCTTGAGCAAGGGGCCAAGTCAGAACGGAAAAGCTGACTTGTTTCATTGAGCAATGTGTACAGGATTGAAAAGCAATAATGAAGGCATAAGACATGAAACTGAACATTACTTCCTTCTAGAAATTGTACATTAAGTTCCATCCTCTCTCTCAGTGTTACCCCTTTCTCCACTCTCCAGGCGAAGAACCCTTGAGGGTGTTGCTAAACCATGCGAGGCGGTGCCTCTACTGCTCTGTACCCCTCTTCCTGTCTCTGCTCTCCGTCGATCGACAGGGGCAGCAAAGAAGCTACTAACACGAAAGCCACGCTCTCATGCTCTTCGGTAGCGCTCTTCGCCATCTCTTAGCCATTGTTCAGCGAGACCAAGGCTGGTCCGGAGTTTAAACAGTTGGGCCTCCATGGCCCTACGCTCCTCCCTCTCAGCCAATCTGTCGGCTCTCTATCTTTCGGTGTCTCTTTCCCTTTCCGCACGTTCTCTCTCTCTGTCCTCCCTCTCCAGCTGAAGGGTGATCCTCAGCTCCACGGCGTCCCGAGAAGAGCCATCGTCTGGACGATGCCGTAACTCTTCCTCCAGTTTCGCTATTCTGGCTTCCCCCTGCGCGGTGCGGACAAGTGCATCTTGCACCTCTTTCGTCTGCCATAACCATCATCTCAGGTATATGGAGGCATGGATAAGTGAAATTCAATGGCGAGACTCTCACCTGTGCGGAGAGCATTCCTTCTGCCTCTGCGGCTCGCTGCGTAGTATGAGCAAGCTGCTCATGAAGCAAATCAAGTTCGGAAGTGGGGATCCACAAACTGGAAGAGACACCATCCGCCCCCATTGCTGAGGAAGCCGCATCAAGCTGGGCGCGCTGCAACACACATAAGGTGACACTGAGGACCTAACGCCAGAAATCTTGGTCTATGATCGTGTGTATGTAGGCTTACCGAAGAACTCAAGGCTGCGCGAGTATCATGTAACTGTCGCTCCGTGCCTACCATGCGAGCTTGCAGGTTCGCTATCATAGTGTCGCAAACATCCTGTGGCCAGGACATAGCTTAACAAAAAAAAGAAAGAAAAGAAAATTGTGCTCACCTCCACAGTCCCCTCGGGATGGAGTCGCTCTGCATACACCGCCTTATAGAGGCGCGGATAATCCTCGCTGTCTTGAGCATGTGACTCCACGGGAGTGCCACCCCGTTGCCAGTCCTCGTATTGCTCAGGGAACCGCACTCTCCAATCAGCGGAGGTCGCTGGCCCACGCGTCTTCCTCTCGACACGTGGTGTGGTAGTCATGTCCACCCTGAACAAGTGCATTTTCGCTCGCCCCTCTCTCCTAATCCCGTTTTCCCTCCCCCTCCTGTTCGCTAGTAGGGTTTTCCCGCCCGTGGCCGCCGGCCATGGCCGGTCGCGGGAAGGCCAAGGCGGCCTCCCGCCGGCAAGGCCCTGCTACCAGTCCTCCCCCTCCGTCTCCGTTGGCTGACGGCGTCCTTGCTCCTCTTCCGGTCCCTTCTGCCTGCACGGAGACGGTCGAAGCCAGCCACGTAAGTACGGCCATTGCCGTGTGCCCCACGCCTGCCTCCTCGGCAGGCCTTGTGGGAGCGGCAGCCCGATGCTCGGAGGACCCTCCTCCGTCCACTGCCCAAGGAAGCTCGTCTGCTGCCTCCTGCAGCCTTGTCTTGCCTCCCGGTGACCTGGACGCTGCCCACGTTCCACCGCCGCCCTCGGCCTCTGCAGTTGGGTCGGTGCCTCCTCCAGGCTAAGGCCCCCCTAGCGCCGGTGGCGTCGTTCTGGCACCTTGCCTCCCCGCCAGCGAACATGCTGCTGCTGCAGTAGACCACGCTGGCTCCGCCTCTGCTACTCAGGCCTTCGCCGCGGCAAGCGGCACTGCACTGAACCCCAGCCTTCTTGGCCCTCCACCGCGCCCCTCCACGGAGAACGCTCCTTGCTCGCCTGCTCCTGCTTGCTCTCAGGATGCGACCACTGTTCATGATGGGACTGGCCCGCGAAACGGTACTCTGTTTCACGGGGCCTCCAGCCATCCTCCGGCCGCCTCCGCTCCGTCTGCCATGGACGTGGCCGGCGTCCGCCTGAACTCTACGGCTCCCCGCGGCGTCCATGTCCCCACGGCCTCTGGCCCGGTGGTTGCTCCTCTCACCGCCGCCGCCGGCGCTGCGGTACTGCCGAAGACGGGTGCTAGGCAGGCCACCGGTGGCCCTGCCACTCCAGCTGCCCCTGCCAAGCTGCCGTGGACTCGCGCCCCTGGCGCCACCCTGGGCGCTTCTACCTCCGCTCTGGAGGGTCCATCCTTTGCTCAGGTGGTCCTCCAAGCGGTTAAACCGCCCTCTCTTCCGCTAATCGCCCATGCCCCAGCGTTCACGGATTCTGGGGAGCCTGCAGCTTTCTTCACCGTCGAGGAGGTGAAGATTTCTTGCCAGCCCCTGGATTTCGCCATTATTGCAAGGACTCTTCACGGTCGCCCTGCCTTCCAAGAGATCCGGTACCATCTGGCTCAACAGTTCAAGCTCCGCCAGGACTTCATCATCAGCTCGCTTGACTCAAGGCATTTGCTCATGCGGTTCCAAAACCGCGAGGACTTCCTTCAAGTGCTACTGAAGGACACATTATACATCAAAGGCCGGCCATTTGTCTTCTCCAAATGGACTATGGGTTTCTCTAAGGATGCAGACTCCCCCCTTGTCCCAGTCTGGATTGAGCTTCCAGACCTCCCGGTTAATTTCTACAATGAAGCTATGATCACCTCCATCGCCGGAAGCATTGGCCCAACCCTGCAAGTTGATCGCAACACTCTATGTCTCACCAAATCGCTCGCTGCCCGCGTTTGTGTGCAGCTTGACATCTCCAAAACCCTTCCCCACAGGGTTTATATAGGCCATGGAAGCTCGGGATACTGGCAACCTATCACCTACAAGGACTTGCCACTCTACTGTTCCACCTGCAAACGTCTGGGCCATTTAGCCCCTAAGTGCAAGAAGCCAGCCACGGGCCCGCCTTCTGATGCTGCCCCACGGCCAGCTCGCCCAGGAGCTCCCCTCCTGGCGGCCGTTCCTGCGCCGGCTCCCCTGCCGGTGCACGCAGCTGCACCACCGCCTGCTATTCTAGTTCCTCCCACAGCAGCTACACCCCCGGGCAGCGGGGCCCTTGTCCTCTCCAGCCAACCCCCCGCTCGCAGCAAGGGATCTGCAGTTGCTCCTGCCTACTCCTCGTGTGCTCCTCCTAAGGCCGTGGTGGGTGTGGCCCCCCCTCCCCAACGGTCCCCTGTAGCTGCAGCTCACGTTCCCACTAACCCATTTATTGACACCATTGTTCCTTTACCAACCGTGATCCCTGTTCTTACCTCTTCATGCCCCACAGTAATCCATATACCAGCAACTCCCTCCTCTTCACCCCTCCCTCCGATTGCTGGTGTGCATGCTGTGCCCCCTTCAGAGCCCACGGTTAGGCCCAGGGCCCCCCACCCCCACCACCCTCAGGGGACGGAGGGACCCTGGATCTACCACCCCCTGACCCGGCCAACTGCACTCCCGTGCCTTCGGCCTCCAGTGCCCAGGGTATCGACCCCCCCCCTCCTAAGGGTCGACCCTCCCCCTGCCCCACCCACTAGCTCCCCTGTCTGGAATGCTGAGGACCACGTCAAGGAAGATGCCCCACCCCCCTACTCTGTTCCAGCTACCCCTGCCGCCATCCCCTCCACAGACCAGTCACCATCTCCTCCTGCTCGTCCCACTATGTCTGACCCCATTGTGCCACCTTCGACCACCGACCTCCCTGTTGTAGTCCAGGCCCTCTACGTCCCTGGCTTGGAACCGGCTACTCTTGGGCTGGGCCACACTCTGGCACATACCAACTTCGTGGGCGCGAGCCACCTCCCCCAGACTGGAGGATCGGGGGTGATTACTCGTCGTGGTCACACGCGGAATGCATCCGGTGGGCTTGAGCTCCCCACTGTCAATGAAAGCCATGATTTGGAACATTAGAGGATTGGGTAATGCCCAATCCATCAGCAGGCTCAAGCTTCTTATTCAGAAATTTGACCTGCAGCTCGTGGCCATTCTTGAACCCAAGCTGCCGAGCTCCTCCCTGGCTAGCTACTGCAGGAAGCTTCGAATGAAACACTGCCTTGCTAACTCTGATGGCAAGGGGCGTATATGGGTCTTCTGGCAGACCCCACTGGATATCTCTATGGTCAATTCCTCTGAACAGCATGTCACCATCTCTGTTTCATCCGCTTTGAACTGCACTGCACTGCTCTCTATAGTGCACGCTAGCTGTTCAATTCCGGAGAGACGCGTCCTTTGGAACCACCTCGTCGACTTTGCTGCCTCTTGCGACAGCCCCTGGCTTGTGGGAGGAGACTTCAACAGCATCCTCCTCCCCACGGAGAAACGGGGGGGAAAGAGGGCCTTCTCCCTCTCCACGTCCGATTTCCAAGCTTGTGTGGCTGCTGCTGGCCTTGCTGACGCGGGCTACATTGGTGGTCCATACACCTGGTACAACGGCCAACGAGCTAATGGCATATGGGCCAGACTCGACCGTGTGCTCTTCAACGGAGAGTGGGCCATCTCCTGCCCACCTCTCTCCATCCACCACCTGTCCCGGGCTTGCAGTGATCATCGTCCTCTTCTCATTTCACTGCCCACTGCTCCACTTAGGCGGCCCTCAAGATTCTGTTTCCAACAGATGTGGAAGACCCACTCCTTGTTCTTGGAGCACTCCAGGGCGGCCTGGGCAGCGGCTCCATCTTCCACCTTCCCCCTCATATCCATGGTGATCAAGCTCAAGCACATGAAGCACTTCTATAGGTCTTGGAATCTCCAAACCTTTCGCAATGTCTTTGCTAATGTTCAGGGAGCTGAGGATGCTTTCTCCTTGGCGCAAGAGGCTTTGACAGCAACCCAACAGATACACATCACTCAGCTCTGTTAGCGGCAAAGGAGGATCTTGACCGCGCCCACCTGCAGGAAGAGATCTTTTGGCGACAAAAGTCTAGAATCAAATGGCTCTCCGAAGGAGACAAGAACACTAAGTTCTTTCATGCTTATGCCCTTTCCTACCGCAAACGCGCCACCATCTCTGAGCTGCGTGGTGACAATGGAGTCATCGTGAATCAAGAAGCTGAGATGGGAGACCTGCTTGTATCTCACTTCACATCGGCATTCACCTCCTCCCCCCACCAGTTACACCAGGAGATCCTTGCTGCCATTCCGCCAATTCTTCAGGACGAAGACAACTTCATGCTGTGTGCTGTCCCCACCCTCAAGGAGATTCACGATGTTGTCTTCAGCCTGCCTTCTGATAGCGCCCCGGGCCCCGACGGATTCTCCGGCCACTTCTTCACAAGCTGCTGGGACTTCATTCAACGGGACGTTGTGGCCGCGGTTCAAGCTTATTTCTGTGGACATCCCCTGCCACGAAGCTTCACGTCCTCCCTCATTGCTCTTATTCCGAAGGTGGACGCCCCGAAGCATTGTGCCGATTTTCGGCCCATAAGTCTATGCAACTTCATGTACAAGATCATCTCGCGGGTCCTCTCCGACCGGCTAGCACTTGTCTTACCCCGCTTGATATCGGAAGAGCAAGGGGCCTTCGTAAAGGGCCGATATATAATTGAAAATATCTCCCTAGCAAGGGAAATGACGCAACACCTTGGCAACCCCTGCAGAGGAAAGAATGTGATCCTCAAGCTCGATATGGCAAAGGCATATGACCGTATGGAATGGAACTATATTTTCGCTGTCCTACGGAAATTCGGGTTTGGTATATCTTCCATCTCTCTTATCGAACCCCTGCTGACCAACTGCTGGTTTTCCGTCCTCCTCAATGGACAGCCCCATGGCTTCTTCAAGTCCACTAGAGGACTGCGCCAAGGGGACCCTATCGCGCCTGCACTGTTCATTCTGGCTGAAGAAGGCCTTAGCCGCGGACTGTCGAACCTCTTCAGGAGCAGCAGAGGGGGTTACTACCAGACTATCTCAAGATGCCCAAAGGTTTCACACCTCCTCTTCGCTGACGATACCCTCATCTTCTCCAATGGTTCTGTGCGACACCTACGGGAGCTTATGAAATTCCTTAAGAAATACGAGGTTTCGTCGGGCCAACTCATCAACACCTCCAAGAGCTCCTTTGTTGTCGCCGTCGCGCACCGGCATCTCTACACTCATCTATTGCCCAAGTGACGGGATTCAAGCATGCCTCCCTCCCGCTCTCCTACTTGGGCATCCCCCTATACCATGGCCGTCCAAAGCCACTGCACTTCTCCTACTTACTCTCCAAAACAGCGGGCAAGCTACAAGCATGGAAGTCGAGCTTCTTGTCTGTGGGTGGGCGCCTCACCCTCATCCGGCATGTCCTCTCTGCTGTACCCCTGTACACATTATCTGTGCTACCATTCCGGCTACAACCTCAAAGGGTTCCACAGGCTTCTTGCCAACTTCTTTTGGGGTACATATGAAGGATCCCCCAAAAAACATTGGAAGTCTTGGGAGGAAATCTCGCAGCCGACTAGCTGTGGTGGCCTCGGTGTCATCAATCTCCACTCCATGCAGATAGCACTTCGGACCAAGTTGATGTGGAAGGCAGTCACCTCTCACTCCTTGTGGGCAGATTTCTTCAGCGCCAAGCACTTGCACTTTGACCACTACTCTGCTGCAACCTTTTCTCTGGCCCTCTCTGCGGATAAGAAACTATGGCTAGTGGCAGCGGGTATCATTCATGCACACCACAGGGTCTTCACCTCCAAAGATAGCTCACGTGCACTATTTTGGCTGGACATTTGGGTGGGCTCTACCCCACTGAAGGACTTCTTGCCACCTGATGTCTGGACTGCGCTACCATCCAAACATTGCAAGCTGCAGGCCGCTCTCAATGGCCTCTCTCCTGAATGCATGGCCATCGCCCACACTTATTGCCCACCGGGCCTACTAGCAAATGCCTTTGGGTGCACTCCTTCTGTGGACAACTGGGTATGGACCCTCAACCCAAATGGCATCTTCTCTTCAAGGTCTGTGCGCAATCTTTTGTCTGCTGCACCTTCTACGAATTGGCCCTTGCTTTGGCACCATTCTATTCCTATGAAATGGTCAGTGCTATCTTGGAGACTGCTGCGTGGATGCCTCCCCTTGGATGATGTCATTTCAGCCTGTGGCATCCCTCTTTGCTCTAGATGCAGCTGCTGCTCACCGCCACAATTAGAGACCGGACTTCACTTATTTTTCCACAGCAACATTGCAACACAAGTGTGGTCAGTCTTATCTGACTTCTTGCGGTTCCACTGCTCCTCTACTCCTTCCACTGCCTCTGCAATATTTGGTTTCTTGAGCGGCCTCCACCTCAACTCCATGGCGGGGTCCCTCTCTAGATGCATTTTCCTTGCTGCCATCTGGGAGATCTGGTGCAGCCGCAACAAGGCACGTTTTGAAGGCCAAGCCATGCAAGCACGCCACATCTTCAGCCGGGTCCTGCAGTCGGCTCGCTCCCTCACACAAGCCTACAAATCCAAAGGATACACCATCAGCTCACTGCACCTCGCAGCTCTTACCTCATGGGGCATCTCGCTGCCCCCTTCACGGCCATCTGCCCCAAGGCTCATCCGCTGGCTCCCACCGGCTGCCAGACGACTAAAGCTCAATGTAGACGGCGCATTCAAGCGGGGCATGGGTCTTGCTGGTGGCGGTGGCGCTGTCCGGGACTCTCGCGGCCACCTCATCTTTGCATTTGCTGCTCCATACCCCCTAGTCTCCTCCAGCCTTGAAGCTGAAGCTCACGCCCTTCGGGATGGTCTCATTTGCTGCAGGGATCGTGGCTTCCACCATGTCCTTGTGGAAACGGATTCCCTAGTGCTTGCGCAGATTGCCAATAGCAGGTCCCCCTGCCCCTGGCGCCTCAAAATTGTCATGAGCCAAGTGGCTGTATTGCTTTCTTCGGTCCATGTATCTATTGTTCATGTTTTTAGGGAGGCCAACCAACTTGCTGACATGCTAGCCGGTCAAGGTTGTTCCCTCCACGCTCCTTCTTTTTGGTCTTGTTGGGAGGAGCTCCCACCTCTTGTCAAAGGGCCTTATCGTCTTGATAAGATAGGCTGCCCGTCGCTCCGTCCCTAGCTTGCTTTGTAATGCTCTCTTTTTCGAATATGAATATATGCTTCCCTGCCTGGCCGTCGGGGGTGGAGCGCGGCTGCCCTATTTTGTAGGGCTGATCGCTCCCCCTTCTCTTGCCATCCAGGTATTGACTTGAGTTAAAAAAAAAGTCATGTCCACCCATTCTTGGGCCAGCCGTAGAGTCCTCATGGCCAATCGTAGCCGAAGTGGCTCGATTTCATTCAAACAATGCATCCGGAGGTCGCGTCCGAACCGGGCACGGCTAGTTATGACCCATGGCTGATCGGCGTCAGTCATGCCCGCATAAGGCCTCCAGACCACCTGGGTCAGGTCACACACATCTTCTTAATGTATAAAAAAAAAGAGAAAAAGATGATGATGAAGTAATAATCACCATTGCCGCGGGGAACTCTTGCAACTAGCGCCTTAACACTATCAACTGGTAGGATAGAGAGGCTGGGCTCGTGATAGGTTGCCACCGCCTCGCCAGCGGCACCGCCATCGGTCGCCAATGTCGGGCTTTTCCTATTGGGAGGTAATAATAGCTCCACAACTGCACCGTCATGTGTCATTAACATATCAAAAAAAAAAGAATATGTAGGATACCTGGATGAACGGCGTGAAACCACTCACTATTATCTCTCGATCTGCTCTTTCAGACAGACCCGCAAATAGATGCGCCAGCACGGCTGCTCCCCTGGCGTATCGCCCCACTTTCTCGAGGTCTACCAGGAACTCTAAGAAGTGGCAATGAATGTTGTCTCCTTTCGAGCCCAGCAACAATTTCCCCAACAAGAAGAAGAGGAATCTCCTCAAATCCATGTTGGCCCTCTCCCAATTGCTCGCATCTACGTAGTAGACGGCGCGGCATCCCCTTTCAGTCCTCTCCATGAATTCTTCTGAGGACTCGTCATCACGAGGACGAACATCAGTGAGCCCCAATGTCTGCATGATAGGCGTCTTGGCTATGGACATGTTCTTGCGATCATCTAGGTCCACCCCTAGTAACCTCTGGGCAGCCTCTCTATAGTCAGAGTACGTGATACCGGTCAGTGCCTCGCCATCCACTTTCAGGCCCGTAATTCGGACCACATCTTCCAGGCTGGGCACCATGTGCCCCCAAGGCATCAAGAAGGCACGGCTCATTGGATCCCACCTTTCACGCAATGCTTGGACGAGAGAGAGAGGTCGAGCTTGATCGGCTCAATCCGGAGAAAGACTCCAAGCCCCATCACATCTAGCCTGGCCTTCTAAAAATCCGGGAGACCTCTGTATGCGGCCACTACCAACTCACATGGAATGTGTGATTTCATCACACCCTGCGCATACACAAGGAGGGGTTTTGTTAGAAGGGAGGAAGAAAGACTGGAAGAAGAGACGAGCAAGCTCAGCTTACAAGTTGCGATTGGGTCCTTTCATTGAGGTGCCCTTCAAGCTCCGAGAGTCTCCGAGAGCTGCTACCACTGGACCTACTTCTCTTCAAAGAGTGGGAAGATTCGGCCTCCATCCCAAGTCTTAGAACTCTTAGCTCTTCTGTGCTGTGGAAGCCCCTACTCTTCAAGATGGCTTTCGATGTCCCTGAGAGAACAAAGAGGGAGGTATTTATGGGAATGGGAGAAGTGCGAGCCATGACTGCCTCCATCAATAACCCCCCTCATGCTAGGGCACCTTCCTTGCGGTCCCATGTGTCACTTCGTCGGTCGCACAGGGAAGCTGATTGAGTGGTGCGACACGACGACTCAGAAATGACCCATCAAGTCCGAATGGATGCAATAGGGAATAGGCGAAGGCCGTTGTTGTTGACTTCGATGGCAGATTCTCGTGGAAAAGGGGGCATGGCAAATCACGAGTCTCTGTTTCGCGGCTAGGCCTTGTCGAGCGCGTCACATAGAAACGGTAAAAGAGAAGAAGCGTAGGAAGGAAGGAACGCACAAGAGGACAAATGAGCAACAGGGACACAAATCACTCCATTCATAGGTCTACATAAGCTGTCATGAACACTATAGTCATGAACATCACAAAAGGGAAGGTGGGACCACCAACCCGCTAATTCTTCCCATTACACTCACGCTCATCCCTCTAGGCGTCCCTCTGCTCCCCCTTAAGGTGAGGGTCCCTCAGGGGCCTTCTGGAGCCCCGTACAGCAGCACTCGCCTCACCTCGTGGCGCCTGCTCAGCAGCGGCGACCCGCTGCTGCTCCCCTGACATAGCAAGGAAGCAACCCATATGGAGCTGGCCAGACTGGCGGAGTCGCGCCGCGAATTCTCGTGCCCTCTCATAGCTTGCCTCCATGTCCTCTAGCCTCTGTCTAATAGCTCGAAGGCCTAACTGGAGCTCTCTCACCTAGACCTCCATGGCTCTTCTGTCCTCCCTATCCTTCTCCCTCTCTAGCCTTTCTCTTTCCGCCT